>OZ059905.1:20835703-20978203 GCA_964057215.1 Oscheius myriophilus
CACAGACTCA
Source organism: Oscheius myriophilus (assembly GCA_964057215.1). Classification (NCBI taxonomy): domain Eukaryota; kingdom Metazoa; phylum Nematoda; class Chromadorea; order Rhabditida; family Rhabditidae; genus Oscheius; species Oscheius myriophilus. The sequence goes on from OZ059905.1 coordinate 20,835,714, forward strand.
CACGCACACACTCACACACTCACACACACTCACACACTCACACACTCACACACACTCACACACACACACACTCACACACTCACACACTCACACACCACACACTCACACACACACACACACCACACACTCACACACTCACACACTCACACACTCACACACTCACACACTCACACACTCACACACTCACACACTCACACACTCACACACTCACACACTCACACACTCACACCACTCACACACTCACACACTCACACACTCACACACTCACACACTCACACACTCACACACTCACACACTCACACACTCACACACTCACACACTCACACACTCACACACTCACACACTCACACACTCACATACTCACACACTCACACACTCACACACTCACACACTCACACACTCACATACTCACACACTCACATACTCACACACTCACACACTCACACACTCACACACTCACACACTCACACACTCACACACCACACCACACACTCACACACTCACACACTCACACACTCACACACTCACACACTCACACACTCACACACCACACACACACACACTCACACACTCACACACTCACACACTCACACACTCACACACACACTCACACACTCACACACTCACACACACACACACACCACACACTCACACACTCACACACTCACACACTCACACACTCACACACCACACACTCACACACTCACACACTCACACACTCACACACTCACACACTCACACACTCACACACTCACACACTCACACACTCACACACTCACACACTCACACACTCACACACTCACACACTCACACACTCACACACTCACACACTCACACACTCACACACTCACACACTCACACACACTCACACACACACACACACTCACACACTCACACACTCACACACTCACACACTCACACCCACACTCACACACTCACACACTCACACACTCACACACTCACACACTCACACACTCACACACTCACACACTCACACACTCACACACTCACACACTCACACACTCACACACTCACACACTCACACACTCACACACTCACACACTCACACACTCACACACTCACACACTCACACACTCACACACTCACACACTCACACACTCACACACTCACACACTCACACACTCACACACTCACACACTCACACACTCACACACTCACACACTCACACACTCACACACACACACTCACACACTCACACACTCACACACTCACACACTCACACACTCACACACTCACACACTCACACACTCACACACTCACACACTCACACACTCACACACTCACACACACACACTCACACACTCACACACTCACACACTCACACACTCACACACTCACACACTCACACATCACACACTCACACACTCACACACTCACACACTCACACACTCACACACTCACACACTCACACACTCACACACTCACACACTCACACACACACATCACACACTCACACACTCACACACTCACACACTCACACACTCACACACTCACACACTCACACACTCACACACTCACACACTCACACACTCACACACTCACACACTCACACACTCACACACTCACACACTCACACACTCACACACTCACACACTCACACACTCACACACTCACACACTCACACACTCACACACTCACACACTCACACACTCACACACTCACACACTCACACACTCACACACTCACACACTCACACACTCACACACTCACACACTCACACACTCACACACTCACACACTCACACACTCACACACTCACACACTCACACACTCACACACTCACACACTCACACACTCACACACTCACACACTCACACACTCACACACTCACACACTCACACACTCACACACTCACACACTCACACACTCACACACTCACACACTCACACACTCACACACTCACACACTCACACACTCACACACTCACACACTCACACACTCACACACTCACACACTCACACACTCACACACTCACACACTCACACACTCACACACTCACACACTCACACACTCACACACTCACACACTCACACACTCACACACTCACACACTCACACACTCACACACTCACACACTCACACACTCACACACTCACACACTCACACACTCACACACTCACACACTCACACACTCACACACTCACACACTCACACACTCACACACTCACACACTCACACACTCACACACTCACACACTCACACACTCACACACTCACACACTCACACACTCACACACTCACACACTCACACACTCACACACTCACACACTCACACACTCACACACTCACACACTCACACACTCACACACTCACACACTCACACACTCACACACTCACACACTCACACACTCACACACTCACACACTCACACACTCACACACTCACACACTCACACACTCACACACTCACACACTCACACACTCACACACTCACACACTCACACACTCACACACTCACACACTCACACACTCACACACTCACACACTCACACACTCACACACACTCACACACTCACACACTCACACTCACACACTCACACACTCACACACTCACACACTCACACACTCACACACTCACACACTCACACACTCACACACTCACACACTCACACACTCACACACTCACACACTCACACACTCACACACTCACACACTCACACACTCACACACTCACACACTCACACACTCACACACTCACACACTCACACACTCACACACTCACACACTCACACACTCACACACTCACACACTCACACACTCACACACTCACACACTCACACACTCACACACTCACACACTCACACACTCACACACTCACACACTCACACACTCACACACTCACACACTCACACACTCACACACTCACACACTCACACACTCACACACTCACACACTCACACACTCACACACTCACACACTCACACACTCACACACTCACACACTCACACACTCACACACTCACACACTCACACACTCACACACTCACACACTCACACACTCACACACTCACACACTCACACACTCACACACTCACACACTCACACACTCACACACTCACACACTCACACACTCACACACTCACACACTCACACACTCACACACTCACACACTCACACACTCACACACTCACACACTCACACACTCACACACTCACACACTCACACACTCACACACTCACACACTCACACACTCACACACTCACACACTCACACACTCACACACTCACACACTCACACACTCACACACTCACACACTCACACACTCACACACTCACACACTCACACACTCACACACTCACACACTCACACACTCACACACTCACACACTCACACACTCACACACTCACACACTCACACACTCACACACTCACACACTCACACACTCACACACTCACACACTCACACACTCACACACTCACACACTCACACACTCACACACTCACACACTCACACACTCACACACTCACACACTCACACACTCACACACTCACACACTCACACACTCACACACTCACACACTCACACACTCACACACTCACACACTCACACACTCACACACTCACACACTCACACACTCACACACTCACACACTCACACACTCACACACTCACACACTCACACACTCACACACTCACACACTCACACACTCACACACTCACACACTCACACACTCACACACTCACACACTCACACACTCACACACTCACACACTCACACACTCACACACTCACACACTCACACACTCACACACTCACACACTCACACACTCACACACTCACACACTCACACACTCACACACTCACACACTCACACACTCACACACTCACACACTCACACACTCACACACTCACACACTCACACACTCACACACTCACACACTCACACACTCACACACTCACACACTCACACACTCACACACTCACACACTCACACACTCACACACTCACACACTCACACACTCACACACTCACACACTCACACACTCACACACTCACACACTCACACACTCACACACTCACACACTCACACACTCACACACTCACACACTCACACACTCACACACTCACACACTCACACACTCACACACTCACACACTCACACACTCACACACTCACACACTCACACACTCACACACTCACACACTCACACACTCACACACTCACACACTCACACACTCACACACTCACACACTCACACACTCACACACTCACACACTCACACACTCACACACTCACACACTCACACACTCACACACTCACACACTCACACACTCACACACTCACACACTCACACACTCACACACTCACACACTCACACACTCACACACTCACACACTCACAACACACTCACACACTCACACTCACACACTCACACACTCACACACTCACACACTCACCACTCACACACTCACACACTCACACACTCACACACTCACACACTCACACACTCACACACTCACACACACACACACTCACACACTCACACACTCACACACTCACACACCACACACCACCCCACACACCACCCACACCCCCACACACACACCCACACACCACACCCACACCCACACACCCACACTCACACACTCACACACCACACACTCACACACTCACACACTCACACACTCACACACTCACACACTCACACACTCACACACTCACACACTCACACCCACACTCACACACTCACACACTCACACACTCACACACTCACACACTCACACACTCACACACTCACACACTCACACACTCACACACTCACACACTCACACACTCACACACTCACACACTCACACACTCACACACTCACACACTCACACACTCACACACTCACACACTCACACACTCACACACTCACACACTCACACACTCACACACTCACACACTCACACACTCACACACTCACACACTCACACACTCACACACTCACACACTCACACACTCACACACTCACACACTCACACACTCACACACTCACACACTCACACACTCACACACTCACACACTCACACACTCACACACTCACACACTCACACACTCACACACTCACACACTCACACACTCACACACTCACACACTCACACACTCACACACTCACACACTCACACACTCACACACTCACACACTCACACACTCACACACTCACACACTCACACACTCACACACTCACACACTCACACACTCACACACTCACACACTCACACACTCACACACTCACACACTCACACACTCACACACTCACACACTCACACACTCACACACTCACACACTCACACACTCACACACTCACACACTCACACACTCACACACTCACACACTCACACACTCACACACTCACACACTCACACACTCACACACTCACACACTCACACACTCACACACTCACACACTCACACACTCACACACTCACACACTCACACACTCACACACTCACACACTCACACACTCACACACTCACACACTCACACACTCACACACTCACACACTCACACACTCACACACTCACACACTCACACACTCACACACTCACACATTCACACACTCACACACTCACACACTCACACACTCACACACTCACACACTCACACACTCACACACTCACACACTCACACACTCACACACTCACACACTCACACACTCACACACTCACACACTCACACACTCACACACTCACACACTCACACACTCACACACTCACACACTCACACACTCACACACTCACACACTCACACACTCACACACTCACACACTCACACACTCACACACTCACACACTCACACACTCACACACTCACACACTCACACACTCACACACTCACACACTCACACACTCACACACTCACACACTCACACACTCACACACTCACACACTCACACACTCACACACTCACACACTCACACACTCACACACTCACACACTCACACACTCACACACTCACACACTCACACACTCACACACTCACACACTCACACACTCACACACTCACACACTCACACACTCACACACTCACACACTCACACACTCACACACTCACACACTCACACACTCACACACTCACACACTCACACACTCACACACTCACACACTCACACACTCACACACTCACACACTCACACACTCACACACTCACACACTCACACACTCACACACTCACACACTCACACACTCACACACTCACACACTCACACACTCACACACTCACACACTCACACACTCACACACTCACACACTCACACACTCACACACTCACACACTCACACACTCACACACTCACACACTCACACACTCACACACTCACACACTCACACACTCACACACTCACACACTCACACACTCACACACTCACACACTCACACACTCACACACTCACACACTCACACACTCACACACTCACACACTCACACACTCACACACTCACACAGAGAAAGAAAGTGAAGAAAGAGAAAGAGAGAAAGATAAGCCTTCGCGATGATAAACGGAAAATGTTTGCAATAAATTTTGTAATCGTTTCACGTCAACGACATTTCGCCATGTGACGAAAATCCAAAGACATTCAAAACGAACTGACTAATCTTTTATTTTCTTTTCGCACCGCCCATCCGTTAGCAGGCAGCTACGGTATAAAAGGAAGGAAATAAACAGTTTTGTCGCTCAGCCTACCAAAAATGCCTACAGTAATCATGGCACTCTGCTTTCAACCTTCTTTCCCAACTGCAGCTGTTAAAGGGTAACACAGTATCTTACCTACTTCATATTACGGAACCCCTATATACAAGAGCCAAAGATTTGTACGGTGTAGCAAAAAACAAAGTCCCGCTAAGCTGATTTGCCTTATAGGATCCGTAAGATTTCGGCCACCTTAGAGTCTCTTCACCACCTGGTAAAAAAGCGGCCTTCGACCGCATTCCAAACCGCTTTGCACGGAGATAACGTGAACGTCGGTTACCGAAGTGCGGCCGACAGCCGCTCTGACGCGAAGCAAACCAACAAACAGAAATCTACCAAATGTAGCACGTTACCGTAACAAAAAATCAAACTTAATATGAAAGCTTACAGGTGTTCTATAGGTACCTTTCTGTAACAATGTTTTAAAGGTTCAGTAACGGGACTTTTCATTTAATTTCCGATCGGATACGGTCCGGTCGGAAATTAGGCGAATTAACAATTGCTAAATTATCTCGCACCTTACTCGTTTCCAGCGCTCTCTCAGCCAATTAGAATGAAATTTAGCTCATTAGCATACTTTGCAAATGCCGGACACGCAGGGCATACTGCCCGTCTACAATGGTGTAGACGGAGACCCCTTTTTGGCGCCTTTGAAGAGTATTTTCTCTAAAACGGTAAATTTTTGACCCATAGTCATATATATTTTCATGATCAGCGAATTTTTCTTTCTTAATTGAGCCAATGTTGTAAAACCCGCCTGACTGTCCCTTTAATAAGTGCATGTTCACTAAATCAAAATTTGATCAAACTACACCCAAAACTCCAACAGTTCAGGAGGCTCGGAAAACCCGTACTGAACCGTCACCGGCGGGTTTATCGGTATCATATCTATCGCAAGCAGAGAAAGGTACAAAAAAAGAGATATTGCGACGAAGAAAACTAGGCTACACAACTGCGAAGCCGTCTTAAATTGAGTTGGTTCAACCAAGTCAATTCTCTCCTATCCAAAAACTTATTCTTCTAAAATATTTTCTTATTTTTGATTTTTATCTTGACTTTTCAATTTCAAAACTTTACCTTCCCAAAAGAACCGCTTGCCAATGTTTCGATGCTGTTCTTAATTCTGGTGGTTTTTAGGATACTTAACGTTTTTAGGAACACCATACCTTAAAAACAAGATTTGCTTTTTGCCATATGGATTCGGCGGCCTTCGGGGCCGCCTCAGGGCGCAGCGCGACTTATGACTGAAGCGGCCTTTGGCCGCATCTGGGCCACATTACGACCATTCAAGATAGAAATTTGTTTTCGTCCGATTTTCAAACAAGAAAATCACAACAAACAGAAAAACATGCGACGTCAACAAAAATATAAACAACGTCTTCAAAACAACAAAACAAGGAAACCGTTTGTAAGAACGGACCAGGAGTTTACGCGCGCCTTCGGCGCGCTACAACTCCTGGAGTGTGTGGGGCCAGCACATAAGTAACGTGCAGTCGATGCCTAGCTATGAAAGAAAAAGTGAGCTCAAAGCTAGAGCAATGGGTAAAACATAATGAGTTGGCCTGCTTAAAGATCATTCTTTTTTAGTAAAAATTTCAAACGTTCGGTAAACCTTACTGCATACAAATAGCAAACACAAAATGAGGGCGAAGTAGGAAATCAAAACCCATAACACAGTTACGACAACACAACAGCAATTTATTCAAAAGTTGATCTCTTTATTGAAGTGAACACACACTGTAGGCACAGAAGAGTAACAGAAGCAAAAAACCATAACGGCCAACCAAAAGTTTCATCTGCGTTGCACAATTCTATGTGCGCATCAGAGATCAGGAAAAAGAGGTCGAGATTGATCGAGAGATTGAGAGAGAAATAGAGTAATAGAAATAGAGAAATAGAGAGGGAGAAATAGAAAGAGAGAGGGAGAGAGAGAGATAGAGAGAGAGGGAGGAGACAGAGAGAAAGAGAGAGAGAGAAAGAAAGAAAGAAAGAAAGAAAGAAAGAAAGAAAGAAAGAAAGAAAGAAAGAAAGAAAGAAAGAAAGAAAGAGAGAGAGAAAGAGAGCGAAAAACAGAGAGAGAGAGAGAGAGAGAGAGAAAGGGGCATTAGAGGGGGAGACAGATAGAAAAAGAAAGAGTGAGAGGGAGAGCGACAAAGAGAAAGAGAGAAAGAGAGACATAGAAAAAAAGAGAAAGAAAGTGAGAAAGACACAGAGAAAGAGACAGAGAGAAAGAAAGAGAGAAGAGAGACAGATACAGAGAGAGAGAGAGAGAGAGAGAGAGAGAGAGAGAGAGAGGGAGAGAGAGAGAAAGAGAGAGCGACAGAAAGAGAGAGAGAAATAGAGAGATAGAGATAGAGAGAGAGCGAGAGAGAGAGAGAGAGAGAGAGAGAGAGAGAGAGAGAGAGAGAGAGAGACATAGAGAATAAGAAAGTGAAAGAGAAAGACTGAGCACAGAATACAAACCAAAAAAAATCAAATTTGCCTTAAACAATTGAATTTGCCATTGCCATTTACATCGTTGCTTCAGAGTGAGCGAGAAGCATAGAGAGACAGCGAGAATAGAAAGAAAGTTGGAGAGCCAACCGCAGAAGGACAACCGACCGATTACAATGAAGGCCGTATACCCTCTTCGCTTACGCTAATTCTGCTCATCCCCCACTCACGGACCACGTATCCTTAGAATTTTCGTGGAGTTAGATCCCGCTTTGACGAAAGTGAAGGGAAAACGGGAGAGTGCAGATCACGTGACCGACGCAGCGCAATTTCACTTGGGACACCACACACACACTCACACACTCACACACTCACACACTCACACACACACACACACACACACACACACACACACACACGCACACACACAAAGACAGAGATTTAAGCGGATTGTATAGAGGGAGGAAACCTGCATTATCTTGGAAATGTACCCAAAAACCAAATTATTTTCGGGGAAAGGATTGATTACCCTAAAAATTCCAGCCCGCCCCTCACGGTTTCTGCATCACTGTCACCGCAGATAGCGAAAAGCGATAAGCAAAACTGCTGGTGGCGTGAAAAAAAATCTAAAAGCAAAAACATGCACACACCACTTCTCGAAAATTTGAGATAGTCGCGTTCTTTTTTTTAAACTAACAGTACCGTTAATTTTGTTTAAAATTAAGAATAAAGTGAATAAAAAACATATTCCGAGTTTGTTTTTCATCAACTTTTTGTGTTTTAAACTTCAAACTCTGCAAGATTTGGCGTGTTCTGGTATGGGGTCAAGGGGCAGTTTACGCAGCATTTCAAGGCTATTGTTTACTGTAGGACTGATAAATGACGATATACACAGGTATACAAAAGCCTTTTCTCAACTTGCTTGAGCAGGCTTTTTCAGTTTCTTAGTAAGTGTGTGAGTGTGTGAGTGTGTGAGTATTTTTAAGACTCTACTTTGCTCTGTCAATTCCTCTTTTTTACACATTGTCTCTTTTCCCCCTCACTTTTATCTCGCTACACGCCTCTTTTCTGGGTCTCCATTAGAAATTCCTTAACATGGAGGTTCAAACCAGCTGCCCAGTTTGTACTCTCCGTGTAGATGCTGGGAACCACTACGGAATCTCGTGCTGTCGCTCATGCGCATCTTTCTTTAAACGTTGCCTGGAAAACGGTGAAGTTCGTTTTCGGAAAACGTGAAAAATTATTCAAATTTGAGAAGTTCGACCTACACACACCTCCGGGAGCCAAGATGACTTCGGCGTTTCACTGCGAGTTAACGGCAAACGGGATCTATTGTAAGCAGTGTCGCCTCCAGCGGTGTCTCGATGTCGGAATGCAGCCATCGAGTAAGTCCGAACAATTTTCAAAATTCCAAAAAGCCCAATTCTTTTATTTTGCTGCTTAGCCGAGTAAAACCGGATAACCTTAGTTGGGACAGCAGTGCGGCTATTCGCATCTTAGACTGCGTTTCACTTTTAGAACGGTAATAAGTAAGTAACTTCAACTTAAAGTTTGAACCAATTAAATCAAAAAAACGGTTTATACATAAGGCTGGCTTAAAAAAAGATAATCAAATTCGGGTCTAAAGATGTAAATGTGTATTGTTCAGGTGTGCAACAGAAACGTCAACCTACGGGAGCTAGAGTCAACCTGAAACGTCGTTGCGTTGGAGTTGAATCGGAACTTGAAGAAAAACTTGGAAAGTCGAATCTCCATTGCGATTCTGAGGAAAAGAAGCAAACGCCAGAAACTTCGAAATCTTCACCGCTGTTGGAAGTTGCTTTCACCAGCAAGAATACAATTGCTGCTCGTCGGTGAGTTGTTTTATTGTTGCCCAAAAACACATGATGACAATATTTTCAAACCTCTGAAAAAAGGGGTTAGGGCAAAAAAAATAAATTTGTAACAGAAAATTCATAAATGATTATCATGAACCATTGCAAAATGTATATGCCGAAATGTCTAACGCACTTCTGTTTTCAAATCTGCTCTCTCTGCTTTGAATGAAAAGTACGCCAGATTTTCTCATAGTAGAAAATTTGCCTCAAATGTTTTTTTAATACGCCACGATAGTAAAAACCAATGTTACAATACTTCCGATTACAAAGGACATTAGCGAGGTTCGATTTCCCTTGGGATAGTGGCTGAAATCATTCGGCGGCGAGGAACGAACCTCTCATTAAGTTACGCAGACAGACAGAGAAACGCCGCTGGGACCCATTTTCTACGAGAAAATCCGCTTCCAGCAATTTTGTATTCCTTTTTTTTTCTTTTTCACGGCAATTGTTTTGCGTGTGATTTCTTTGAATTGTGTGAAAGTTGAAAAACAATTAAAATACACAGCTTTGGGCTAAAATTTAAGGCAAGCTTTGACAAAGAAATTTTTAAAGAAAATGTTACCTTGCCGATTTGCGCACACTTTTCTGTAAACGACGTCGGCTCGGCGAATATCGCGTTGGCTGAAAGCCGTTGGGACAAAATATTTCACTAGCTCGCCGAAAAAAATATTTTTTGTCGAATAAATCAAAAATGGCTTTCGAAAATAATGATGTATATATTAAATTAAACTTCAAAAGGCCACTGAGGGTCCCATTAAGACGCGATTTCTGGTGACGATTAAAAAATTGGATTTTTTCTAAACATTGCAAAACTTTCGTGATACTGAAAAGACTTTTAGTGTTTCAGGCAATCATTGATTTTGGGTCCCGGGTTTAGGTGGTCATACCTACCCTGAAACCCTTTTTCTTCAGTAATCTCTGCTACCCACCGTAATTATTTACCGTGTGTTGTTTCAAACAATGAAAAAAAGAAATACCAAGCAAAATACACTTTTTTGGCTAAAATTAAAGCCAGGTTTTAATTTCAGCGGCAAAAATGTTTGCAAAGCGCAAGCTTGTCCTTTTGCGCAAACTTTTCTGTGAACATCGCGACGTTTCTTATTAAGCAAATTAAAAAAAACTTGCAAAGGTATTTCTAGTGTTTCACTCAAAGTTTATTATCATGATTTGAAATTCAATTTCCAGCGAAGCCGCAACCAGCAACATGAAGTTCGTTTACAATGAAGATTCAAAAACGTATGAGGTAAGCTGTAACTGTAACAAGATTTTGATTTTAACTTTGATAAAACAATCTTTGAAATAGTGCAATTTCGACTAAAAACTGTTTTAGTTTTTCAGCAAATCATTGACCAGCCGGTGGAAAATGAAACATCCGGCGATATTTCCCCCCTATTTGAAGCTTTTCCTGTTTTGAGCAGCGCGGAGGAAGACAAAGCTTTTTACCGTTCGGAGATGAAAGCCCTTCTATTTATAAAGAGGGGCCAGCAGATGTTGTGTCCTGTTTGCGAGAATGAAACCTGCACTGATGGATTGGAGGATTTTGAGAGATTGATTCGTCTTTATTCGTAAGTTTTTGGGTATTGCTTTTTTCTACAATTTCCTGTTTTGTAGGGTTTTTCTCTTTCTCAGCCGCATTTTGGTAGCCGACGCGAGCGTTCACGTACTAAACATAGTAAGGCCGCTAAGCGGCCCTGGTGCGGCCAAAAACCGTTTTACTTCAAGAAATAGGATTTTGGTTTACAAACGTTATACACAAATGTTATCATAAGCATTATCCTTTGGGCAAAACATAGACTGTTGGTCTTCAAAAGCCGAAATTAATTTTTATAAATTCCTTTACAAATTTACTTAAAACGATGAATTTTGAAAACTGACCTCGAAATGCAATTTATCCATCGATTTGATTAGTAAAAAAGTTCTGTCTTTGTCGGAAATTTTTTTTCCTTTCAAGTATGTCTAAACTTATACTAACTTGGCTGAAATTTGCTTTTTCTTTCCATCAAAAACTCTATAAAAAAAGTTCTATGAAAAATTAACTTATCATTGGAGTTACAGTAACTCATGCCCAAAAATCGATAATCACTAAACGTCTCAAAGTCAAGAATTTTCAAAAAAAAAATTTACTTTTTCAGCAATAGTACAAGGTATATGGAACTCGGATTTTCCAGCATGAGTAAATTTATTAAAGAACAGTCTCAGGTAATCCAATAGGAAATACGTCTAGAAAACATCGAGTTTTAGGGTGCAGAATTGAAAGAAATTCAGCCAAGACATGTTCCAAAGCTAACAAATTTCGAATTTTCTGGTCTTTTTATGTTTTTTGAAAACATTGGCGATCTTGGGCTTTTGTCTGCTGAAGATCAGGTGCGTTGAACACTATTAACATCACATTAAACTCGAATGACAAATGCGATGAGCACTATTGGCATTGCATTGAACCTTGTTGGTACTGCGTTGAAAACTACTGACATTCCATTAAGACACAGTCTCTGGAAACTCGAGCAGGCCACAGTCTTAGAAATTTGGTGATAGTCTCAGAATCGGCTCAAATTGTACGACATTTGTACGTCATTTTGAAAGTTTTAGGTCGATATCGATTTTTTTGATCTGGGTTACGGTAGGGTATTGTAAATTCAAAAAAATGGTCAAACTTATTGGAAACAGGAATTTTCCAGTACTTCTAGTATTAGATACACCAAATCTAATCCTCAAAAAACAATATTTGCGTTCTTCCGCACAAGACCCAAAAAACTTCAAAAAGTGAAATGTTGCGTTCCAAAATGCAGTTTTTCGCATTTTTCGACCTTTGACTTGAAAGACGCGCAAAAAGGGACAATATCCATTAAATTCTACGTTTCGTTGCGCATCGAAAACATATACTGATGTTGAATCATGCCGAACATTACCTTTGAAAGTGAACTTTTCCATCGATTCGATCAGGAGAAATTTCAATTTTGGTAGGTCAAAAAAATTATTTTTTTTAAACTTGGTCCTAACTTGTTCAACTTATCATAAAACATGCTTTCTTTTGTATTTATGGACATTTTTGTCGATTCCAGAAGAAAAAAATTTTTGACCTACCAAAATTTAAATTTCTCCTGATCGATTCGATGGAAAAGTTCACTTTCAAAGGCAATGTTCGGCATGATGGGGTCCAGATAAGTTCAACATCAGTATATGGTTTCGATGCGCAACGAAACGTAGAATTTATTGGATATTGTCACTTTTTGCGCGTCTTTTAAGTCAAAGGTCGAAAAATGCGAAAAACTGCATTTTGGAACGGTTTTTTGGGTCCTGTGCGGAAGAACGCAAACTTATTGTTTTTTTGAGGATTAGATTTGGAGTATCTAATACTAAAAGTACTGTAAAATTCCTGTTTTGAATAATTTTGGCCATTTTTTTTTTGAATTTATAGTACACTACCGTAACCCAGATCAAAAATTTGATATTGACCTAAAACTTTCAAAATGTCGTACAAGTTGAGCCGATTCTGAGACCCACTGCTGACATTGCGTTGAACACAATTAACATTTGGCTGAACCTTATTGGAATTGAACACTATTGATAAATGCGTTGAACGGTAGTGGCAAATGCGTTAAACACTATTGACAAGTGCGACTAGCACCATTGATTTTTGCGTGGAACACTTCTGACATTAAGCTGAACACTATTGACATTAGCTGAACGCTAATTGCATTGTATTAGGCACTATTGGCATTGAGTTATACACAATTGAAATTCCATTGAACACTATTGACATTACGTTGAACTCTAATGATCTTAAGCTGAACACTATTGACATTCGTTCAAAATCCTTTCAGAAAACGCTGATCAAAAATTTCTCTTTGAGAAAGTTTAGCCTCGATCATTTCTACTCCGCATCTAAGCACTCAGCAGAGGTAGCTAAAAATTTGAAAAACACAAAAAACCTGTTTTTTTTCAGGCTAAACTAAGGGTTCTTGTTTTGAATAACTACACATGTGTACCCTCAGACAACGCTGGAATAATTATTTCGCATGGGAACGAAAGAAGATTTTCGAATTTACAGTAAGTATTTTTTCGATAGAAAAGAAGCCAACATGTGCAGAAAATTTTTATGACCCCATTGAAAGATTTTAAAACTTTTAGGCCATTTTCATCTTCGAGTGCCGTGTTACGAAGAATTGATAATCAAATTTAAAAAAAAAAAGCGCACGTTTAAAAAAATAATTTTGTGTAAATTTCAATTTAAATGAAAATGTGTGATTAGCAAAAAACTAGATAGCAAAGCGTAAAAAAAATTTTGATTACAAACCTGGAAAAAGTTCCGAAATTGAGTTTTTATCCTATTTTCTCAAAAGGCAAAATCGATTTCCATTAAATAACCTTAACATTTTCGTCCAGCTAATTATTCTTACCTAAAATTCCATGGTTACTTAAAATTCATAATCAATCGCCCCCTTCATTTCATTTTAATTTTATGTTTTCCAAATCCAAATTTAGGTTCTACGCTAACACCTCCTACACTTTCTGGCCAAAAGTTATTGATCGCTTTATACAGATGAAAATTGGTGACCCTGAAGTCGTATTTTTGCACCATCTTATTTTTTGGAGCCCATTGAGTAAGTTTACTTCTTGCCGATATCTGAAACATCTCGTTTTAGACCACAATTTTGTTTCTTTCAAAGCTCAGCATTTATTGAGAACACGCAGAAACTGGGCGGTACAGATGATGTTTCAATATTATGAGCGTCAAAATGTGACAGATGCCGGCAAACGAATTTCGCAGCTTGTGTCACTTTCACAGGAAATGGAAGAACGCATGGAAGAGGTTGCAAGAAACCGAGAAGACATTGACATTTTTATTTGATTTTGCAATATATTTTCTTCTAAATAAAGTATGAGTAGCTTTTTATTTTTGAGTTGTACACTCACACACGCATACACGCACACACTCACACACTCACACACTCACACACTCATACACTCACACACTCACACACTCACACACTCACACACTCACACACTCACACACTCACACACTCACACACTCACACACTCACACACTCACACACTCACACACTCACACACTCACACACTCACACACTCACACACTCACACACTCACACACTCACACACTCACACACTCACACACTCACACACTCACACACTCACACACTCACACACTCACACACTCACACACTCACACACTCACACACTCACACACTCACACACTCACACACTCACACACTCACACACTCACACACTCACACACTCATACACTCACACACTCACACACTCACACACTCACACACTCACACACTCACACACTCACACACTCACACACTCACACACTCACACACTCACACACTCACACACTCACACACTCACACACTCACACACTCACACACTCACACACTCACACACTCACACACTCACACACTCACACACTCACACACTCACACACTCACACACTCACACACTCACACACTCACACACTCACACACTCACACACTCACACACTCACACACTCACACACTCACACACTCACACACTCACACACTCACACACTCACACACTCACACACTCACACACTCACACACTCACACACTCACACACTCACACACTCACACACTCACACACTCACACACTCACACACTCACACACTCACACACTCACACACTCACACACTCACACACTCACACACTCACACACTCACACACTCACACACTCACACACTCACACACTCACACACTCACACACTCACACACTCACACACTCACACACTCACACACTCACACACTCACACACTCACACACTCACACACTCACACACTCACACACTCACACACTCACACACTCACACACTCACACACTCACACACTCACACACTCACACACTCACACACTCACACACTCACACACTCACACACTCACACACTCACACACTCACACACTCACACACTCACACACTCACACACTCACACACTCACACACTCACACACTCACACACTCACACGCGTCCTTTGGACCGGTTTGCTACCACTTTTTTGCTGTTTTTTGACTTTACTAATTTTGAAGCGAGTTTGTATAAAACTGTTTACATCAAAGTGTGTTTTCGCCACACAACTTCAAAACAAAAGAAATGCTGTGTTTTGGTCTTTGTTAGCTTTCATTGAAGGATGAGCCAGAGATAAACAACGAATCTGTAAACGTACTCAACAACAAGGCTGCTTCTAGGTAAACAGCTGATTCTAGAACTGGGATTATTACGATTTTTCGACAAACAAGTTGTTCGGCTCACAAACATTCTTGTTTTCATTCTGATTATTTGGACGCTCTATTTTCTGATTTTCAAACTTGAGTTCAGCGAAATGGGTTAACTAAGAACAGAGGTTTGGCTTTTCGTCGCAGAAGCCAAACAAAAATTCGATTTTTCGTGCAACCTTTGGTCTTTCATGCTAATTTTTTAATGTTCAAAATATCAAAAGTAAAGCAAAACATATCCAACATTTACCGATTTTTTTCGCGCTAGAACTCATCGAAAAGTGATTTATCGATTGATCTTTGGTTTACTGTTTAACGTTCCAAAATTTCAAAATTTGAGCGAATTCGGCCAATAAAAAATCGAGATGTTTTATTTTCGTGCCAGATCGCATCCAAAAAATAAAGTATTGAACGGTTTTCAGGATTTTGGCTTTCTATGCTGAAAGCTATAATATATCGATAATAGCCCGAATTTTGTTCATTAAGAACTGAAATGAGGATTTTCATGCCCGAACCAATTCAAAAAACAAAATCGAATATCGACTGAACTTTTGCGTTTCACGTTGTTTTGTTTAACGTACCAACATGTGAAAAAAGAGCAAAATCGACTTATTAGAAACGGAGATGTGCCAGAACTCACCAAAAAAATTTATTGATCGGTTTTTGGTTTTTTTTGTTGTTGTTGAAACTGCAATATATGAAAAATAGTGTAAAATATGTTGATCAGAAACCGAAATATGCTTTTCGTATCAGAAAAATGTATTTTGCGAGCCACATATTGGGTGCTTCACGAATTACAAGCTGCTAAACATCGGGCAGTAATTTTATATATGCTAGTTTTCTATGACTCAAATAGTCGTTACGTGGTTTGTGGAAAATTCCAGCAAGAAGTGGGCAAACTTAAAAGTTCTTATCTGGCGCGGGAAACCACGCTTTGAACTTTTCATCTTTTCACCGGTCACAGTTAACTAAAATCCAATCCGGTTTCACCCTGTCCTTGATTGTTTCTCGAGCTGCGACACGATTTCTGTGATTGTCGAGCAGTATTCATTGTAGACATTTCCGACATTTAAAAAATGTAGTTTGATCAAACAAACATGGTAAAAAACAAGTATTTGGCCTAAAAACACATTTTTGAAGGTTTCGGGTAATATCGATTTTTTCGTCTGCGTTGCGGTGGGTCATACGTAACTCGGTGTAATGTAACTCGGCACAAAGTGGTCCAAATTGAGCCAACAAAAATGCAAATGGATTTATTTTTGTAAAATACAATATTTATCACTTTTGGAACATCATCATTCGAGAGAGATAACCTCCTGCATTTCAAAATTTTTGCCTTTTCGAAGGTTTTTGAAAAAGATATCTGAATCGAAGATTAATTTTTAATTAAAATATCGTTTTCACTATGTTGTTACAAATTTGTCATGAAATTTGCTCAAAACTGTTTTTAAACGTAATAATTCATACTGAAAGCAAAGGTGGTTGGTTGATCAGCGCGCTGGGTCAAAAAAATCTGAGGAACGGGCCGGCCCCACTTTTTTCATTTTTTTTTTAAATGTAACTCTTTTCAAAGTCCTTATTTTTAAGGTCTGTTTGTTGCAAAACATAGTTCTAATTGTGCAAAACATACTGTGTGAAGGAAAATTCGAACTACCTTATATAAATTTTGTATGTTTTTCATGGCCGAGTGGCTAAGAGATCGGATTGGTAATCCGAAGTTGCCCCAGTTCGATTCCCCGCCGACAAAAGTTTTTTGTCATAGTTTTTTTATACATTAGGTACAACAGAAACGTAATTCCTGCACATAAATCGTGAAAAATGTTTTTTTTTTCAACTTTTGGAATTTTTGACCTCGGGCCGGGCCGTAGCAGTCTGAAAGTACTAAATTTTGAAAAACAATGCTCAAAAACGGAAAACAAACAAACAAAAGAACACGTCAATTTGTAAAACGCCACAAAAAAAGTTGCAATTGTGAAAATTTACCACGTGGTTCAATTTAAATTTTTTATTGTCCAATTTAAATGTATATTTAAATTGGACAATAGTAGTGTTCATCCGTTTTGGGTGGTTTTTTTTCTGAAAGAAACGTGTGTGTGTTTATATATATATATTTTGGTCAAGTGGGTCCGTCAAAACATAATTTTAAGTGTATAATAATTATGTCACCTGAAAAGTTTGAAAAACATGAAAGCCGAAAAACTTTGAAGCCAGCAATCTAGACTTATATTGAAGTTTTGTCAACGTTTGTAAATATTTTTATTCAAGCCACGTTGCAAAACTTTTAATTTTAAAACAGTGAAAAAGCGTGATGTCATCATTTTGTTTGCTTATCAGAATAAGCCCATGCAAACAACTTTTCTCCACTCCAGCTGCCGTTATTTTCCAGGGCAGAATAACCTAAAGTTCAGTGTTCAAACATCAAAATGTATTGGATTTCCTATAAATGAGCTCATATAAGAGGCGATTTGTTTGGCGTATGTTTTGACGTGTGTTTTGATCCCCTTTTTTGTGTTAAAACAAAGTTTGTCAAAACAAAAACAAACACTATAGATTTACGAAGCTACCGTATGCGGATTACTGAATAAACTTTTTTTTGAATCCTTGCAGGGGCTTCTTTCACAGTGTTTTCATTATTTTATATTTCAAATCTGCCGTTTCAAAACTCTGATTTCGAAACCTGTTGATCATTATGTTATGTTTAGATCTTCTCCTTACAAAACCATGGCAACTGCTTCACAAATAAACTTTCAGGCACCTTTCAACGTTTAACTAAATAACCAAACAACTGTGAGTGTGTGAGTGTGTGAGTGTGTGAGTGTGTGAGTGTGTGAGTGTGTGAGTGTGTGAGTGTGTGAGTGTGTGAGTGTGTGAGTGTGTGAATGTGTGAGTGTGTGAGTGTGTGAGTGTGTGAGTGTGTGAGTGTGTGAGTGTGTGAGTGTGTGAGTGTGTGAGTGTGTGAGTGTGTGAGTGTGTGAGTGTGTGAGTGTGTGAGTGTGTGAGTGTGTGAGTGTGTGAGTGTGTGAGTGTGTGAATGTGTGAGTGTGTGAGTGTGTGAGTGTGTGAGTGTGTGAGTGTGTGAGTGTGTGAGTGTGTGAGTGTGTGAGTGTGTGAGTGTGTGAGTGTGTGAGTGTGTGAGTGTGTGAGTGTGTGAGTGTGTGAGTGTGTGAGTGTGTGAGTGTGTGAGTGTGTGAGTGTGTGAGTGTGTGAGTGTGTGAGTGTGTGAGTGTGTGAGTGTGTGAGTGTGTGAGTGTGTGAGTGTGTGAGTGTGTGAGTGTGTGAGTGTGTGAATGTGTGAGTGTGTGAGTGTGTGAGTGTGTGAGTGTGTGAGTGTGTGAGTGTGTGAGTGTGTGAGTGTGTGAGTGTGTGAGTGTGTGAGTGTGTGAGTGTGTGAGTGTGTGAGTGTGTGAGTGTGTGAGTGTGTGAGTGTGTGAGTGTGTGAGTGTGTGAGTGTGTGAGTGTGTGAGTGTGTGAGTGTGTGAGTGTGTGAGTGTGTGAGTGTGTGAGTGTGTGAGTGTGTGAATGTGTGAGTGTGTGAGTGTGTGAGTGTGTGAGTGTGTGAGTGTGTGAGTGTGTGAGTGTGTGAGTGTGTGAGTGTGTGAGTGTGTGAGTGTGTGAGTGTGTGAGTGTGTGAGTGTGTGAGTGTGTGAGTGTGTGAGTGTGTGAGTGTGTGAGTGTGTGAGTGTATGAGTGTATGAGTGTGTGAGTGTGTGAGTGTGTGAGTGTGTGAGTGTGTGAGTGTGTGAGTGTGTGAGTGTGTGAGTGTGTGAGTGTGTGAGTGTGTGAGTGTGTGAGTGTGTGAGTGTGTGAGTGTGTGAGTGTGTGAGTGTGTGAGTGTGTGAGTGTGTGAGTGTGTGAGTGTGTGAGTGTGTGAGTGTGTGAGTGTGTGAGTGTGTGAGTGTGTGAGTGTGTGAGTGTGTGAGTGTGTGAGTGTGTGAGTGTGTGAGTGTGTGAGTGTGTGAGTGTGTGAGTGTGTGAGTGTGTGAGTGTGTGAGTGTGTGAGTGTGTGAGTGTGTGAGTGTGTGAGTGTGTGAGTGTGTGAGTGTGTGAGTGTGTGAGTGTGTGAGTGTGTGAGTGTGTGAGTGTGTGAGTGTGTGAGTGTGTGAATGTGTGAGTGTGTGAGTGTGTGAGTGTGTGAGTGTGTGAGTGTGTGAGTGTGTGAGTGTGTGAGTGTGTGAGTGTGTGAATGTGTGAGTGTGTGAGTGTGTGAGTGTGTGAGTGCGTGTTTGCCTAAAGCGTGTCTCAGTCACAAATTTCACGCGCCGAAACCCAAAGATCTTTGGTTTTCCCCGTTATCGAAATTTAACAATATGGCGTTGCCACATTCTTTTCAAAGGCATCCGTTACCCATCCCTTTAAAGCATTTCCCAACAAAATACATAATGTTTGTTTATATCAATGTACTGATGACAGCCCACGGATAAATATAAAGTGTTTATGATTTCACTAAGCCAACTCACAAAAACGGTCGTCATCAAAACATCCAACGGATTGTTTATTTTTTTTTTATCAGGTTCAATCCTCTCTTCGGTGTGTTTTGATGCCGAAGAGTGGTCGTTAGATCACCAAGTTTTCGCAGCATTTCTCGTTTCGCCGACAAAACTGATAACCCGGAGATCGCAAGGTTAATGTCGTTCAAAGTACCAGTTGTCAAAAGGTATTCAAAAATTTCTTCTTATGTTTTAAAAGTTCTAACCACAACTATTTGTACTACATTTTAATCCTCCTTTTTTAGGTTTACTGTTCCCACACGATTTTTCTCAAATTTTAATACCTTTTAAACGGAGGATATACAAATCTATTCGTTTAAACTTAGCCAAAAGGTTTTCATTGCTTTTTCATGTTTTTCTTATATTTTTACACCAAGTTTCTCCAAATTAAGGAAAATGCACGCTTGAACGGCCTTAAGCATTCAAAACACAACATTTAGCAATGGAGCGCAGATAGTTGACAGTGGAGCGCGAAAATCGTTGCAGGAGGAATTTGAGTTTTTGAATTAAAATTGTAAACGTGGGGATGGAAATTTGGTTTTTTAGCCTTTATATACAGCAAAACACTGTATATCCCTAAATATTTAGGCCTCACAGATGTTATCGTTTGCATTTTTGTAAATTTGAAAGAGAACTGAAAACAACAGTTATAAATTCATTTGAAAATTTGAAAAAAGTGGAAAAACGCTTTTTTTCGCGGATAATGGTAGTTTATTGTTAATTTTTTTCTTGGTATGCGCTGTTTATGTCACTGGTTTTTAACAGCGTATAACACAAAAGTGGCGAATTTGAAGCGACGCAAAACGAAAATCTTCTGCCCGTTTCATTGTTGGAAACGTTCGTTTTTCCCCAAATACCGAAAAAAAATCAACTTTTCGATTTTTCCAAGAAATTTCCGTAAGCTTTTTTCTTTGATCAGTCAAATTTCTTTTTAAAAGATGAATTTTAAATTTCCTACTTATTGATTTTTTTTCAGAATTTTATAGTTGTCAAACCTGTGAAAAAAAAATCGATAATTTTGTATTCCAACTTTGAAGCAAAACAACACTTGTAGTTGTGTTTTGTAGGCTTTTGTATTTTTCAACACCATTTTCTTGTAAAAAGTTTTTGCACGCTTTATATTTTGTTTTCTTTGATGCACCTCACGTGGATATTCTTTGAAAGTTTTTTTTGCAGAATTTTCAACAAACAAAATTTTATATAAACAGTTTAGTGTCTACCTCGAATATTCGCGATGACGTGCACAACCCAAACAACATCTCAAATCATGCAAATCAATCGGTGTCCAGTTTGTGGAAACGATGTCGATGGAGTCTTCCACTACGGTGTTTCTTGCTGTCGTTCCTGTGCATCCTTCTTTAAAAGAAGTGTTAACCGATTTGTGAGTTTTCTAATTTAAAACAGGCTGATTTTTGCGTGACAATGTATTTAATGTCCTTAAGGAATCGTTAAGACGCAATATCTGTATGAGCCGAGAGGCCGGGGTCCCGGAAAAAAATATATTTGGCTAAAACTAAAAATTGTAGTCACTTAGCACCCAAACAGTGGCAAAACACACCTCTTTTGAAATGTTGTTACCTTTGGGAGACCCTTATTTCATATCTCGCTTCAAACGCAACTTTTTTGAATTCTGCAAAAAGCAATCGATAGTTTTTTTGTAAGGTAAAAAGTCTGGTTTTAGTGGAAATAAAACTAGGTGACTCCTACCGGTTAAAAAACTGAAAAACTTGCGAAAATGTATGAAAAATCATTGTTTTTGGGCTTCCTGGGTTCATACATGCGAATTGCCTCAGCTAACTAAATTATCCTGATTCTACGTGAAATTTGCTACAAAAACGCTACAATCGGTCTGTCTTTTCTTTTACGTAAAGTGGTGCCGCTTTCGCTTGAAAATGGTTAGTTCGCTGTTCCAAAATTTCCCCTAAGGCCTGCTGATCGATTTCATTGGAAAGAGCTCACAAATATACCCCTAGAGCCAAGTTTTCAGCTTAAAGTATTCAACAAAGTCAATTCCGACGATTGTTGCAAAATATGAAGAGAGATGCCCAATTTTTAAACTTTAAAGGGGCAGTAAGAGGGCTTTTTATTTTAATTTCGATCGGCTACGGTCGGAAATTATGCGAATCAACTATGCTAAATTGTCTTGCACCCTCCTCATTTTCAGATCTCAACCAATTAGAATGAAATTCTTCTCGTTAGCATGCCTTGTAAACGCCGGACACGCAGGGCGTATCGGCCATCTGCAAATCTGTAGATGGAGACCCCCCTTTTGGCGACTTTGAAGCGTATTTTCTCCAAATTGGTAAATTTTCGACCCATAGTCATATACCTTTTTATGATCAGCGAATTTTTCTCTCCTAATTTAGCCAATCTTGCAAAACCCGCCTGACTGTCCCTTTAACATAAATTTTTTTAAAAAATTTTCAAAAATTTAAATAACGGGGAAATTTTGAAGTGATTAAGGTTTGGACAAGCTTATAGGGGTATTTTTGTGAGTTCTTTCCAATGAAATCAACGAACATTGAAAATTTCAACTCTTTGACCCTGTTTAGCCGTAGGGGAAATTTTGGAACAGCGAACTAACCATTTTCAAGCGAAAGCGGCACCACTTTACGTAAACGGAAATACAGACCGATTGTAGCGTTTTTGTAGCAAATTTCACGTAGAATCAGGATAGTTTAGTTAGCAGAGGCGATTCGCTTGTATCAACCCAGGATGCTCGAAAACAATGATTTTCCATACATTTTCGCAGGTTTTTCAATTTTTTCAGCGTTTAGTAGTTAACTTGTTTATTTTCCACAAAATACAAATTTTTTTACTTTACAAAAAGCTATCGATTGCTTTTTGCGGATTTTAAAAATGTTGCGTTTGAAGCGAGATATGAAATATGGGTCTTAAGGTTTCCTTAAGGACCCTAAGGTAAAAACTTTCAAAAAAAGGTGTTTTTCGCCACTAGTTGGGTTTTAAGTAACTAACATTTTCAGTTTCAGCCAAATCCTTTTTTACTGGGACCCCGGCCTCTCGGCTCATACAGTTATTGTGTCTTAATTGGTCATTTTATGAACATTTAGCGCTTCGATCCCGATGCTTCCTACGATCCTGCAAACCATCAGTGCGATTCGCCGGACAACAAACGCCTCTGCAAGACATGCCGTTTCCAGCTATGCTTAAACGTAGGCATGCAGGCGTCAAGTGGGTTTATGTGTTCACTTCCTTGCCGCAAAATATGTCATTTTGCAGCGACAGGGTTTAAAATGTCTTCGTTTTCTCGGACGGTTGTAGTCTGTCTCCTGATGATAATGGTAAGTCATCGGTGCCTTATAGCAGAAAGGTCTAATTCGACGATCAGGCCACTCAAAAGAAATAGATTTTTACCTTTAAAGTATGCAAAAATGAGCGAAAAACCACAGATTGTGCGGAGGGCCAGTACGTCCTGCGTGTCCGGCATTTACAAGGCATTGTCGACAAGAAGAGATGCGAAAAGAGGGTTGTAAAAATATATCCATATTAATAAATCGCAAATGCCCGTGTGATTAAAAATGATTGCACAACTAAAAGAGAATGTAAATTGAAAAGCTACTGATTTTTCTGGTTCGAAATTACTACCACGTAATTTTTACTTTTTGGGCAACTGTTCTGGATTTTCGGAGATAAGAGTGGAAGTTTTCGTTTTTGTTTTGATTAAAAAAACAAATCAGTTACAAGATTTTTTCTTTTGAAATTCATAAAAGTTGAGTTAGACTCACGATGCACTTTTGGACCTACATTTTCCCTTAAGAGCTGTATGATTCGAGCATTCGACATAGATTTTTAGGACTTTTCAGGTCGTACCCAACAAGTTTTCACAGTTTCAACCGAATCCATTTTTCCTATGATCGCCGCATTTTCGGCACGTAGAAATATATAGCTGTCGCAGAGAAAAAGCGGCTTTTTTCCGCGGATTTCCTTGGGGCGACGCCTTTAGCGTCTTAAAAGCCGCGTTTTCTAATGATAGCTTCTTTTTCCAGGTGTTCAGCAAAAACGCCAACCTACTGGATCTCGTGTCTTCCAAAAACGAATTCATTTCCCATGCCTACAGAACAAATCAATGCAGAAGCCTATTGACCGAAAGTTCCGTAGCGAATGTTCACTACGACAAACTGCACAAAAAGTTGTAAAACATCCGTCAATTTTAAAAATATCAAAATCTATGCCAGCTCCTGAGGCTGAGAAGAAGAAACCAAAGAATAACACTCTTGCTGCGTACCGGTGAGCCATTTTTATTTTTGGTTTGAAATGTGAAAATTTAGAGAAGCTAAAGGCGTCGTTGTAGCAGAAATTAATGGCAAACCTACAGCATCAAAGGTAAATTTTTATAACTGTTTGTTAGCAAGTTTGTGTAAGTTCTAATTTTTTTTGGTTCAGGGACACGTTGTAGAAATTGTGGAAAATCCTACAACAGCTGTAAACCCAATATTTTCTGACACTTTTCCAGTTCTTCGAACTGCGGAAGATTACAAAACTTTTTACCGTTCGGAAATGAGAGACCTCCAATGTGTGAGAAAAGGCGATCTAAATTTGTGTCCAGTGTGTGAAAATGGAAAATGTGCTGATGGACTGGAGGATTTCGAAAGACTGATCCGACAATACTCGTAAGTGCATATAAAAATAGAAAAAAGCGAAACAAAACATCTTTTTTTTTTAATTTTAAGCGCACAGTTTAACTTTTTTTAACACTTGAAGTTCTTTTCAGAACAAAACGGGTGTCTTCTATGAAATAGGTGCAATTCTTTAAAATTGCAAATGGAATGTCGCAAAATGCCGAAAACTGCAAAAATGTGGCACTTTTTCCAAAAAGAAAACTTTTTATCAATTTTTTTTTCGCTTTTACGAAAGAGTTTTGCAGCAAAATTATGTTTAACCTCCAAAAATAGATGTTTGGCTTTACAAATGCTGTAAAAAGGTTTAAATAATGTTAAACAGAAAATACTTAAAAACAAACAAAAAAACAAAAACAGAAAATTCTTAAAAAAACAAAAAATAATAATTTTTTTTCGTTTAAAAAAATTTTTCATACAAAGTTGTAAAAAATGAGCTAAACCTTGTAGTTCTTATGACACATTTTACAAATTCCAATATATTGTTCAAAGAAGCAAAAAAACCGCAAAATCCCAGACAAAATCCGAAAATGTTCCAATTTTCGGTATTTAATTTTTTGCATTGTTTGGCCAAGAAAAAACACTTGTCAAACGTCCAGAAGTCGAAAAACAGTGAGCTTTTGAAATATGGGCCATCCCAGCCAGCCAGAAAAAAGCGAGTTCAGAAAAAAGCCGTTTTAAAAAGCGGTATTCCAATGAATAATTAGAAAATCTGCGATTTGGATGCAACAACCCGCAATTTTTCCCGCTTCAACGCATGTTTTTTTTTTCAAATAAGAAATTTTCGGGACTTTCCGCAAAAACGTTTTCAAAGACAACCTTTTAATGGCTTTCGAATGGCATCTGCCTCGATGCCAAAAACAACTGCCAGTCAAACCCCGATTTCGTGGATTTAGGCCAACAGCTCCTGTCTTTGTCTTATGCTAGTGAATTTATGTTTTAAAAATCTAAATCTGTTCCTGGGACATTGCTCAATCGAATGTGCTATCCCATATCACTCCTGAAAATTTCAAATGACTATGATACTTGCAAAAAGTCGCCCTATACATATTTTTCGCTTTGTTCAGACGAAATCTTTTACCTCTGAAAAATTCCAAACTTATTTTTTTCAGAAACAGTACAAGATACGTTGAACTGGGATTCTCCGGGCTAGAAGAGTATATTCGTGAGCAATCGGAGGTAATCAGAAGATTTCAATTTTGCCAATAAACAAATTTAGGGTTCAAAAATGAGGGAAATTCGAGCAAACGATATGCCAAAGCTAACGAATTTCGAACTCTCTGGTATGTTCATGTTTGTAGAAAACCTCGGAGATTTTGCTCCGTTGTGCGCGGAAGATCAGGTTTGCATTTTCTTGTTATCAAAATATACTTTTAGACCGCTTTAATAAAACATTATGCTTTGCGAAAGTTTGGTCTCGACCACTTTTACTCTGCTTCGAAACATCCGAAAGAAGTGAACTTTGCCATGTAAAGCAGAAAAGTATATTTTAGGCCAAGGAACGGATTTTAGTTGTAAATAACTACACCTACGTTCCTTCAGACAATGCTGGAATTCATATATTGCACGGAAAAGAGGGAAAACCTTCAAATTTTCAGTAAGTTTTTACTATACGAAAAAGTTGGTATAATTGGCCCAAAAATGGAAAATAACCTTGCTATGGGCCGTTTAGACCTTTTTTTGAAACTTTTAGTTCATTATCGATTTTTGACCTGGGTTACTGTAGGGTACTGATATTTTGTAAAACCGGTCGAATTCTTTCGAAGTGGTGTTTTTCCTAGAGCTTTAGGCGAGTACACCAAATCAAATCCATTAATAGTTAAATATTTGTGTACTTTTGCAGAAAACCTGAAAAACGCGAAAAACGCGTTTGAAATTGCAGTTTTTCGCTTTTTTCGTCCTTCATATAAGGGCCGCTAAATGCAACTATACTTAAAAGATGCACCACATTCTTCCGAATCTTTTGCAAGTCGAATTCTAAAAAAAAACCTCCGTGACCTTAACGAGGAAAATCCACTTTCAAACTGAAATTTTCCATTGATTTGATCAGGAAAATTTTCACTTTTGGTAGGTCATTTTTTTCTTGTTCAAACCGGGTCTGAGTGTTTACGGAGTAGAAAAAAACATTTTAAAGTTATTTGTAAATGTTTGGAGCAATTTTAAATGATAAAGAAAATTGTTCTACCAAAAGGGAAAATTCTTCAGCTAAAACAGATGAAAAATTTCAGTTTCGATTGTCGATTTTTATTATGATATTCAAGTAGTTTTTTTTTGGAATTCGACATAGCACAAAAAAAACAGAAAAATGTGGCGAAGCTTTCATTTATACTCCTCGCCAAATCTACTTCGGCCAGTTTGGCTGCGTACACTGCCTGAGTATCCTATATTGCACGCTTTACCCTATGTGAACATCAAAACATTGGCACGTTGTTCCGAAGTAGTTTTGGCGCAAACTATATAGTATTTCAAGTATCTTATAATCGAACTTTCCTGCGACTCGCGCGGCCGTGCGGTCGGTCCCTTCGCCGCTCTCCCAACCGGGCCTGGATTGCCCGTCCTCAAGCCGGAGTGGAGCCCCGTGAGGACGTAGCTCCAACCAAATGGATCACCGAAGTCGTCTACAGTACCACGGCCGTCCCAGGAACCAAAGAAAAAGCTGATAGCCCCAAGGAGAGCTGTACCAGCAACTTGGCCAGGAGGCACTTGAAGCCGAATCAACGGAATATGGGAGAAGTCAGTGGCATGTAGGAAAAATAAAACATTGATTGCGGAATCGAACCCAGGTCGTGAGATTAACAAGAAAGAACGCTACCACTTCCCCGTCCGCCGTTGGGAAGAATATAGTTACACAGCAGGCCCGGCGCCGAGTGGCATCCTATCCGCTTATGGTCGGGACACTTTATTTTTGCTAACTTAAAATTAGTTTAAATATGTAAGAGAAGTATATTGAAAGTGTTTTCGGGGTTTAAACAATTTGACGTAAGCCATAAGCTAAAATAACAAAATTACAAATTCTTTAAAAATTAAAGAATTTGTAATTTGACAAGTTTACCAACCGGGCCGAAACGGGCCGTGCCGACACTTTTCTCGGCCCGGCCCGGCCCATTTTGGCCCGGCCCGGCCCGGCCCGTCATTTGAGAACTATGCTGTTCGAGACTTACAGTGACATCATTATAAGTGAGGTTCTTGTTAAGTGTTTTTGATTAAAAAAACTTTCTTAGGATAATAATTTTTAGGTTTTACACTAACTCTTCCTACATATTCTGGACCCAAGTAATTGACCGATTCATTCAGTTGCAAATCGGAGACGCAGAAATTGTTTTTCTGCATCATCTTACATTTTGGAGCCCACTAAGCAAGTTTGAACATTAAAACTGAACAAAGATTCACTTTAAGACCATCGCTTCGTATCTCTCAAAACTCAGCATCTACTGAGAACCAGAAGAAACTGGGCTTTGCAAATGATGTTTAACTACTACGATTCTCAGTCGCATCCTAATCCTGAGAAGCGCATTGCGGACCTTGTGGCACTGTTCCAGAAACTTGAAGAACGGATGGAAGAAGTCTCCAAAACGAGAGCAGATAATGATATTTTCATATAAATTTTCAATACCAATTAATTTTGGTTTGAAAATGGGGGTTTGACATTTTGTGAACTATGTACATACTCACACACTCACACACTTTAAGCGATTGCAGTATTAAAACATCAAAGCTAAGTTCATCTCGTAAACAACTACAATTTGTGTATTTACCGTAAACAAGATATTTCAAGATGTGGCCGAATCGCTCCGGTTCACTTTAACAAATAAATTTATCTTGATACGTTTTTTTTTTGTTTGAATAAAGAGTGTTTGGAAATTGCTCAATGTCTCTGTGTGATCTCGGTTTGTATTTCTGTGCGTTCTTCGATCATTAGCTTTTTGTGTTTTGGTTTGTTTTCGTGTTTCATAACAAGGCAAAACAATTCCAGGGATGATGACCTCTCAATTCTTGTGATTTATGTATTTCAAAAAAAAACGCATTGTATGCCTGTATGAGTGTGTGAGTGTGTGAGTGTGTGAGTGTGTGAGTGTGTGAGTGTGTGAGTGTGCGAGTGTGCGAGTGTGTGAGTGTGTGAGTGTGTGAGTGTATGAGTGTGTGAGTGTGTGAGTGTGTGAGTGTGTGAGTGTGTGAGTGTGTGAGTGTATGAGTGTGTGAGTGTGTGAGTGTGTGAGTGTGTGAGTGTGCGAGTGTGTGAGTGTATGAGTGTGTGAGTGTGTGAGTGTGTGAGTGTGTGAGTGTGTGAGTGTGTGAGTGTGTGAGTGTGTGAGTGTGTGAGTGTGTGAGTGTGTGAGTGTGTGAGTGTGTGAGTGTGTGAGTGTGTGAGTGTGCGAGTGTGCGAGTGTGTGAGTGTGTGAGTGTGTGAGTGTGTGAGTGTGTGCGTGTGTGAGTGTGTGAGTGTGTGAGTGTGTGAGTGTGTGAGTGTATGAGTGTGTGAGTGTGTGAGTGTGTGAGTGTGTGAGTGTGTGAGTGTGTGAGTGTGTGAGTGTGTGAGTGTATGAGTGTGTGAGTGTGTGAGTGTGTGAGTGTGTGAGTGTGTGAGTGTATGAGTGTGTGAGTGTGTGAGTGTGTGAGTGTGTGAGTGTGTGAGTGTGTGAGTGTGTGAGTGTGTGAGTGTGTGAGTGTGTGAGTGTGTGAGTGTGTGAGTGTGTGAGTGTGTGAGTGTGCGAGTGTGTGAGTGTGTGAGTGTGTGAGTGTGTGAGTGTGTGAGTGTGTGAGTGTGTGAGTGTGTGAGTGTGTGAGTGTGTGAGTGTGTGAGTGTATGAGTGTGTGAGTGTGTGAGTGTGTGAGTGTGTGAGTGTGTGAGTGTGTGAGTGTGTGAGTGTGTGAGTGTGTGAGTGTGTGAGTGTATGAGTGTGTGAGTGTGTGAGTGTGTGAGTGTGTGAGTGTGTGAGTGTGTGAGTGTGTGAGTGTATAAGTGTGTGAGTGTGTGAGTGTGTGAGTGTGTGAGTGTGTGAGTGTGTGAGTGTGTGAGTGTGTGAGTGTATGAGTGTGTGAATGTGTGAGTGTGTGAGTGTGTGAGTGTGTGAGTGTATGAGTGTTTGAGTGTGTGAGTGTGTGAGTGTATGAGTGTGTGAGTGTGTGAGTGTGTGAGTGTGTGAGTGTGTGAGTGTGTGAGTGTGTGAGTGTGTGAGTGTGTGAGTGTGTGAGTGTGTGAGTGTGTGAGTGTGTGAGTGTGTGAGTGTGTGAGTGTGTGAGTGTGTGAGTGTATGAGTGTATGAGTGTGTGAGTGTGTGAGTGTATGAGTGTGTGAGTGTATGAGTGTGTGAGTGTGTGAGTGTGTGAGTGTGTGAGTGTGTGAGTGTGTGAGTGTGTGAGTGTATGAGTGTGTGAGTGTGTGAGTGTGTGAGTGTGTGAGTGTGTGAGTGTGTGAGTGTGTGAGTGTGTGAGTGTGTGAGTGTGTGAGTGTGTGAGTGTGTGAGTGTGTGAGTGTGTGAGTGTGTGAGTGTGTGAGTGTGCGAGTGTGCGAGTGTGTGAGTGTGTGAGTGTGTGAGTGTGTGAGTGTGTGCGTGTGTGAGTGTGTGAGTGTGTGAGTGTGTGAGTGTGTGAGTGTATGAGTGTGTGAGTGTGTGAGTGTGTGAGTGTGTGAGTGTGTGAGTGTGTGAGTGTGTGAGTGTGTGAGTGTGTGAGTGTGTGAGTGTGTGAGTGTGTGAGTGTGTGAGTGTGTGAGTGTGTGAGTGTGTGAGTGTGTGAGTGTGTGAGTGTGCGAGTGTGTGAGTGTGTGAGTGTGTGAGTGTGTGAGTGTGTGAGTGTGTGAGTGTGTGAGTGTGTGAGTGTGTGAGTGTGTGAGTGTGTGAGTGTGTGAGTGTGTGAGTGTGTGAGTGTGTGAGTGTGTGAGTGTGTGAGTGTGTGAGTGTGTGAGTGTGTGAGTGTGTGAGTGTGTGAGTGTGCGAGTGTGTGAGTGTGTGAGTGTGTGAGTGTGTGAGTGTGTGAGTGTGTGAGTGTATGAGTGTGTGAGTGTGTGAGTGTGTGAGTGTGTGAGTGTGTGAGTGTGTGAGTGCGTGAGTGTGTGAGTGTGTGAGTGTGTGAGTGTGTGAGTGTGTGAGTGTGTGAGTGTGTGAGTGTGTGAGTGTGTGAGTGTGCGAGTGTGTGAGTGTGTGAGTGTGTGAGTGTGTGAGTGTGTGAGTGTATGAGTGTGTGAGTGTATGAGTGTGTGAGTGTGTGAGTGTGCGAGTGTATGAGTGTGTGAGTGTGTGAGTGTGTGAGTGTGTGAGTGTATGAGTGTGTGAGTGTGTGAGTGTATGAGTGTGTGAATGTGTGAGTGTGTGAGTGTGTGAGTGTGTGAGTGTATGAGTGTTTGAGTGTGTGAGTGTGTGAGTGTATGAGTGTGTGAGTGTGTGAGTGTGTGAGTGTGTGAGTGTGTGAGTGTGTGAGTGTGTGAGTGTGTGAGTGTGTGAGTGTGTGAGTGTGTGAGTGTGTGAGTGTGTGAGTGTGTGAGTGTGTGAGTGTATGAGTGTATGAGTGTGTGAGTGTGTGAGTGTATGAGTGTGTGAGTGTATGAGTGTGTGAGTGTGTGAGTGTGTGAGTGTGTGAGTGTGTGAGTGTGTGAGTGTGTGAGTGTATGAGTGTGTGAGTGTGTGAGTGTGTGAGTGTGTGAGTGTGTGAGTGTGTGAGTGTGTGAGTGTGTGAGTGTGTGAGTGTGTGAGTGTGTGAGTGTGTGAGTGTGTGAGTGTGTGAGTGTGTGAGTGTGTGAGTGTGTGAGTGTATGAGTGTATGAGTGTGTGAGTGTGTGAGTGTATGAGTGTGTGAGTGTATGAGTGTGTGAGTGTGTGAGTGTGTGAGTGTGTGAGTGTGTGAGTGTGTGAGTGTATGAGTGTGTGAGTGTGTGAGTGTGTGAGTGTGTGAGTGTGTGAGTGTGTGAGTGTGTGAGTGTGTGAGTGTGTGAGTGTGTGAGTGTGTGAGTGTATGAGTGTATGAGTGTGTGAGTGTGTGAGTGTATGAGTGTGTGAGTGTATGAGTGTGTGAGTGTGTGAGTGTGTGAGTGTGTGAGTGTGTGAGTGTATGAGTGTGTGAGTGTGTGAGTGTGTGAGTGTGTGAGTGTGTGAGTGTATGAGTGTGTGTAGGTTAGCGTGTTGTGTCTGTGGTTGTAGTCTGAAGATCAATTTTTGCGCCAAGATTGTCATCAGATAGCACATTCTTTAAAGACTGATACGAAAACCGTCCTCAGAAGCGTGTTTTGGTGCCCATGTTTGGTCGGTTAGCGATCACCGCGAACCTGATGATGGCTACTTCTTTCATTTTTGGGTTCAAACTTTGGGATTTGCTTTCTGTGATAATACACCACTTTTTCGGCCCTCCTTTTTTCAAAAGCCTTAATTCTGACCTTACACAGAAAAAGAGCCAAATGTCGTCATCTGCGTCAACATCTGTTTTGCGTTGCCCAGTTTGTGAAAGCCCCTTCGACGGCAAGTACCACTACGGCATCGCCTGTTGCCGCCCATGTGCCTCATTCTTCAAAAGAGGCGTGATAAAAAGAAAGGTTGGTTGTTTTACAAGCAGTTTTATGCTATATATTGTTAAGCGTACCAATCACAAGACACCCACAGATTCGAAAGCCTGCGACTGCAACGCCACAAAGAAGATAAAGAACCAAAAGCTGTGTAAAAAGTGCCGTTTCCAGAGATGCTTAGATGTAGGCATGCTGCCATCAAGTGGGTTGATGAGTTTATGTTAAAGCCGCAAAGATTTTTTTTTGCACCGAAATGAAACATTTAAATATCGCCGTGTTGTTCATTTCGTATCGGACGCAAAACACGGTGAACTTCGGTTCTTTCTTGTAAGTTTTCAGCTTTAAAATTGTTTTATCACAAAGAATCATTTGACTTGTACCCGTCCATGTCCAAGCTAAGTGCCAAAATCTGGCGGTACTGGGACAGAGAACGGGGGAAATGATCCACAAAAATACGTTAAAAAACAGGTTTTATAGTACCTTGCATGATTTTGGAAAAAAAAATTATCTAGAAAAAGTTTTGGCTGACATATTCGGCCTACTTGCCGGGGGCTAGGCCCTGAAATGGCCCATAAACACACATCAACACACGCACACACGCACACACGCACACACGCACACACGCACACACACACAAGGCGGATAAAGGAAGAAGATCGAAAATTCGAAACCCCCCATTTAACTTACTTAAAGGTAGAAAACGCGAAAAAATTTCAGTTTACTGTTTTTGGATTTGTCGCGACTTCGTTTTGTAACGTGTCGATTCACTTTTTTTAAATGTTTGGCTCCTTGCCGAATGGTATTTGTATTACTACTATTGTTTTTTACTAACTATTTCAAACGCTATTTTCAGGTGTCCAGCAAAAACGTCAGCCAACTGGGTCAAGGAAAATTCAGAAGAAACCGGATACAACGGAGAAAATAAATTTGGCAGCCTGCGACACAGAAACACAACATCAAAGACAGAACAACTTGAACTCATCACATTCTGTCATCCATAAGCCTATGTTATCATCCTGTTTCTTTCCCCAAATTCGATGCTCCACGTGAGTTTGAATCTAATTCTTCAGCAAACCACTTATTATAAAACTTGCTATCTTTGAAACGACAAATTGTGATATTTTAGTGTTTCCTCGGAAATCACCAACCATGAAACCAACAACAATGAAACTTTTTCCGAAAAGGTTTGTTTTAGCCCAACTTAGAAAGGACGTTTATTTAAATTTTTTATTTGCTGCATTTTAGGATAATGTTGACGAAACCCCAAACGTCGATCTGAGCGAAAACGAAAATTATTTTTTGGCTGAAATGAAAGCCCTGCAATCAATGAAAAAAGGAGAAACAGCTTTTTGTCCTTTTTGTGAGAATGGGATTTGCACTGATGGATTGCCCGAATTTGAAAGATTGGTGCGGGCTTACTCGTGAGTTTTTGTCTTTTACTCTCTCTCTCTCTTTCTCTCTCTCTCTCTCTCTCTTCTTTGTTCTTTACTCAGCTTTTGTTGTCGTATGTCTTTTTTCAATTCTTTAAGACGTCGTCTCTGTAATATTCCAGCCGGGCCCATTTTTAAAAGGACTTTTTTAAAGTGTCGTGGGATCAGCTGATTTTTGGTTTATAACATTCCTATGGCCTAAAAAACTTTTAGTGAGACCCTTGGCTCAATATAGATTTTTTGAACAGGGTTACGGTAGGTGGCCAAATGGTACTGTAAAATTTTCAAAGTTTGCCAATTTTAATATGAAAATTATATTTTGCAGCAAAATCAAGTTCCACAAACTTTTTTAAAACCTTTTTTGATTTCTGCCTGCATGAAAAGAGAGTCTCAAAAAACTTTACATGTTTTTACACATTCAAGTGGATTTTGAACAAACAGAGACGTCGATGTTTTTTTAGTCTTTTTTCTTAAACTTTATCCGATGCGAATTTTGATGTAGAATTGAAAAATTAAATCCTTATTTCCTTGCTTTCATAGTGAAAGATCGAAAACCACAACTACCTGTTTTTCAGACAGTTTTTTAAGGCTCCCTTTTTTAAGCAATAAGAAATCACAATAAGTCGTAAACTTAAAGTTTTTGGAATTTAAATGTGCTACAAAATATAATTCTCAGATTAAAAATTAGATAACTAAATTTTTCAGTACCATTTGGGCACCTACCGTAACCCGGTTTTTAGGCCATAGGAAAGTTAGAAGCTGAAAAGCAGCCGATTCCAAGACACTTTTTAAAAAACCTCTTTTTCGTTTCAGATGCCTCTTTATAGCTCTTCCATATGTCTTTTTCTCTTGATTTATTTTCAAGTCTCTATCTTTTGCTAGGGTTTCTGGTCGTTTCTAAGTCTCTAGGTTTTTTGCCCTCCTGACGGCTCGTTTTCTTATTTTTATTTTGTGTTTTTGTTGATTACTTTGAGCTTTTGTTTTTATTTGTTTTTCAGAACCAGCACTAGGTTCATGCAATTATCGTTTTCCGACTTGAAGAATTACAGTTCCGAAATTAACGAGGTGCCAAAATGCCAAGCAATTGAAAAAGTTGTGTATCAGGGCCCACAAATGAGAGAAACAGAAGCTCGGGACATTCCAAAACTTTGCAGGGTTGAACTGTCTGGAGTTCAGTTCTTTGCAGAATTAGTTGGTCATTTCAAACTTCTACCGGAAGCTGATTTTGTAAAATTCCTTGAACTTTTAATATTTACAAATAACATTTTTGCAATTACTTTTGAAGCGTTTCACAATGCGAAAGCTCAGTGTTGATCATTTTTATTCGGCTTCGAAACATCCAGAAGAGGTACACAAACCCAAATTTTCACGATTTAGACAGTTTTCAGGTAAGGAAGAGAAATTTTGTTCTGAACAATTATACCTTTGTGCCTCCGGAAAACAAAGGATTTGATTTATACTTCGGAAATAATCGTCAACGACATGCCAAATACAAGTTAGTTGTGAAATATCCGACTTATTCTTTTGTGATTGGAAGCTAAAATTAATTTACTTTGTTTTTATAATTTACTTGTTTGCCCTTTATAATTTACCTGTTTTGAACAAAGGCAAACAATGAAGTTTATAGAAATAGATAAGGCAAAAAACACACTGAAAGATGAGAGAAAATTAAAAGTATCGCTGCAGGACCAAGTGTATCTAGTCCTTTTTACAGTTACTCATATAATTTTTTTAGGTACTCATTTACCAAAAAAATTCTTTTAAGATTTCGGTAAAACCTTTGTTTTTTCGGAAACAAACTATTACGTTTATATGAGTACCTAAAAGTTTTTTTGAATCCAAAGCTTTGAAAACGAAAGAAAATAGTAGCGGAAGCACAATAGCTTTGAAAAATCATAATTTTATTGTGTTATTCTCGAATTCAGGACCAAAAAATAGGCCGGAAACATGTAAAATGTTAAACTCATTAAAAATTTTTAAATCGACGTTGAAACATTCAAGGGGAAAGTATAAAAAATATCTTCTTTTTTGGCATTTTTTGACAAAATTTTTACATTCAAGCGAATTTTTAAGAACTATGCTGGGTTTCGATTTTTGATTTCAACAACTTATTTGACGCAGACGTAGATTTTGATAAATCGTCAGTTTTTCCCCGCTTTTTAAAGTGGAAGGTCGAAAACCTCAAAAAACATGGTTTTTCAAAGAAATTTTTAGGTTAGCGGTTAAGAACAAAGTGTCGTAAACATGTCCATCGTTCTAAACATTAAACAAATTTGCAACATTCTAACAAATATGCTAAATTCAACAAGTTTGAAATTCGGAGGTGAAAAACA
Source organism: Oscheius myriophilus (assembly GCA_964057215.1). Taxonomy (NCBI): domain Eukaryota; kingdom Metazoa; phylum Nematoda; class Chromadorea; order Rhabditida; family Rhabditidae; genus Oscheius; species Oscheius myriophilus. Next base: position 20,873,328 of record OZ059905.1, read on the forward strand.
TATCGTACCCCGGGTCAAAAAAATCGTAATTTTCAAAACAAAAATAAACGAAGGAAGGAAGAAGTCAAACTGGGCTTCGGTTTTGGAGATTACTTTGTCGTTCCTTGAAAAGCCCCTGCTCTCGCAGCGCGTACTGGGCATTTCAGAATAAAAAAACTTCTTATCAAAACAATATCCTGTAAAGAAGCCTAAGTATGTCTAAGATATAGCGCGACGGGGCTTTACAAACGTTTCCCCTCGTTATTCACCTGCTTTGGGGGTCTCCCTATGCTATCAAGAACTTTTTCAAATCAGCTAATAAAAGTTTTAGCCCCAAGGTGTTCCTAAATCTGCCCCCATTTCAGATCAAAATTATTCCTAAATTCTGGTAGCATCATATATACAACCAGGAGGGTACGCGGACCTACGGCGCCCACCCTCCTGGTTTACGGCCTTGGCAACACATGTTAAATGGGATTCCGACAACAACATTTTCATTTTAAGGTTGCATGCCACCACCTTTCATTCCTTCTGGACATTTGTGATCGACAAATTCATTGAACTGAACATCGGTGATGCTGAAATGGTTTTCCTTCATCATTTATTACTGTGGAGTCCATTGAGTAAGCTCCTTCTTAGAAGTTACGAATCCCAAATTTTTAGATCATCGTTTCGTGTCTTCAGAAACTCAACAAGTTCTGAAAGCGCGGCTTTCGTGGACTGTCCAGATGATGTTTCAGTACTACGCTCAAGCGTTGCATCCAGAACCTGAAATCCGCAAAGCGCAGCTAATTCAAATCTTTGTTGAACTTATAATTCGACTGGGACAAGTTGCAAAAACCAGAAAGAAGAGTGATATTTATCAGTGGCTAGATAATTTCAATATTTTCACACATAAATTATAACATTGTTCAGCAATGTGTGAGTGTGTGAGTGTGTGTTTCTAACAGCCGTGTGACATATTTTTTTAAACCAAAATTTCAATCGTATTATTTTTAGCCGTCTTTAATTTGCGATGCAATTGTTGTTTCTCTAAGACATCATTATGCAAAATTGTTTATGTGTTTTCAAAACACTGGCACCTATACCCACGCATCATAAAGAAAAGTGGTTAACCCCACGCTTCATGTATTATTTGTTTTTTTCTGATAAGAGGCCAGATAAATATTGATTTAATTTATAGACCTACAAGATATTGTTAGGACTTTCAACAGTCAAATAATTCTTTTTTATTAAAAAAAATATTTTTTTTGTTTCTTGCTTTAAATGCAAACAATTTTGTAATAAAAAATATTATCAAAATTGCTCTAAACTATTGAACATAACATTTTGATAATAAAAATATTATCAAAATTGCTCTAAACTATTGAACATAACGTTAAAAATCGTTAGGTTTTTTTCTCTATATTTTGGATTAATGTTACAAAACGTGAGCAAAATAGAATGACATGGTTTGTTTTTTTATAGTGTTTTGCAAATGTACTGAAAAGAAGGCAAGTTTCATTCTTTTCAAGTTCAAATTTCAGTTTAAACTTTATTTCAAATTTTTAAAAAAACACAATTTTCTTAATACAAAATTTTTCAGTAAAAAATGTTTTCAGTTCAAATTACGCGCCGCGCGCAACAGTAACCCGCCTACAGTAACCTCGTTATTCTTTTAAAAAATTGTCGAAAAATACGAAATACTCAACTTTTTAGTACAGCGAATTGTACCCCATCCAACTAACGCTCTCCGAAATTGAACTTATACTCTCGATTTCCCACGAAATGTCCTAGACGAGTTTCAGTATCCTATTACATTTTAGTGCATCCCCCGCATACGAGGAACTATTTTTTGATTCTCGCCCGGGGGAGGCTAGAATTGTTAACAAAGGGTGAAGTGTGAGAGTCTGGGAGCAAAAAAAGACTGCATAGTCGCATGATCGGCCATTTTCCTCTTTATGAAAAAGGTTTTCTCAAAGTTCGATCCCAACGGACCAGAGAACGTTTTGTCACAATGCCCAAATACAATTGTCCGTTGTTTAACAGAGTTTCAAAGAATTCTTTGCGAATTCTCTCTTTGCGAATTTTCAAACGGAGCGACATTCACTGTCTTTTTTTATTTTATAATATTTCATCAATAAATACTTAAATTTGAAACAATACAATTAATAATAAATTTACAAAGTTAAACATAGGTTTATAAGTAATTTACATTGTATGTGTTCAGATTAAAGCCGAGACTGCATAATGCACTCGTCGTCTGCGTCTCGCAGCGAGAGATTCGCGCACTCCTTCTAAACCAATGCAACGCCTCTCCGAAGAGAAGTCATTCACTGCCCGCCGCCCGTCGCATTTCAATGAAGCAAATCATTGAAATTTATTCGAGAAGGGAAAACTCCGTGATGTTAGCCAGTTGTTGGCCTAATGGTCCATTTAACTCCATCTCTGTTTGTTAGCCTGTGCATATTCCCTTAGATCTCCTGAGTTCACTATTTACCCGGCCTTTGAAAATTAGTTTATTTTAGAAACCATTATCTAGGTCCTTAATGCTTCATTGCTTTTGCAGGAAACAGTTAGGTTGGGGGGTGTTGTGAACGTAAAAGTGCACTAACGTCATTAAATTGCTGCTCTTGAAAGTTTATGAAATCAGTGAAAATGTGTATCCCCGTCTTTGGTCTAAATTTTTTCTATCTTTTTCGTATCTCTGCATTTCTGTCTCTCATTTTTTACAACTATACTCAGATTGTGTACTTGTGTACTATCACAATTTTTTCAACTCTCTCTCTCTCTCTCTCTCTCTCTCTCTCTCTCTCTCTCTCTCTCTCTCTCTCTCACTGTGTGTGTGTGTCTCTGTCTCTCTCTCTTCTTTGCCTCTTACTCATACGGGTTTCTCTTGTCCTCTCTCGCATTCTTTTTCTCTTCTCTCTCTATATTTCTCTTTTTTTTCGTGCTGGTGTCGCTGTATGTATCTTTGTTTTTCGCAATGTCTTTTTCTTTATCGATCCGAATATCGGTTTCCCTCCAATAATAGCAACATTTTTCACAATTTTGAAGCGTGTCTTTTTGAATAATAAAATGTTATGTTATTAAAAGGGCTTGTTTTAAAAGTGATGCTGCGATTTGAAAAAAAAGTGTTGACTTTGATTTTTGACAAGTAGTTTTTCTCTTTTCGACAATTTGACGTCGTTGAAAATGTTTTGCTGAATGGTGTAAAACTTTAAAATATTTATCTTACAACTGTTTTTGCTTCTTAGATATTCTTAGATGCAATGGGAAATCGAGTATGGATAAAAAATTAAAGTTTTTCGAAAATGAATCAATTTGAAAATTTATATGACTTTTTATTTTGAACATCATCTTTACAATGGCGCTGGGGGGGGGGGGGGGGTTTACCCCCGATAGAATGAATGTTTCGCCAACGATTGGGTTGAAACGATATTTTTGAACTAACTAAAATCCATTTAGTCCAATTACCACTTTAGTTAAGAACTTTTGAAATTCACAGCGAAATAATGGCACGATAAATCAACGTGTCATAACTTCATTCAAAGTAGCACAGTAAAGATGCGGATCATCTCAGTTTGTTGGTAATTCTGTGCTGAACAAAAAGTGCATTGATCTGTAAAACCCGTTTTCTACTTCAAACGTGTGAACTCGGCAAAAACCTATTAAAAATAAACTCAATCAATTTTTCGAACAATTTTAGGTAAGAGAAATGTTTAAAGGCGGACTTTTCGGGGTGTCGAAGTAACTAAAAATTAATTTTTGAAAAATTAAAAAATTAACCCCAAAATCCATTTTGGTGTTACGTGAAATCGACAGCCAAAAAGCGGCTTGTTCTCTATCTGTTTCTGCACATCTGCTGAAAAAAGCCCGATTTCGGCTTTATAAGGAAATTAATTTGATTTTTATTTGATTAGGCAGCTATCTAACTATTTAACCTTTTTCTTTCCATATATTTCTCTTTGTGGATACGTTAAATACCATTTTCTTTTGAATTTTTGAAATCAGCTAATTGTGTAGAAAGATTTTTGATTTCTTCCCTCCACAAAACAATTATTTTTAGAAACCACCATTACAATTTTCTGTTTTCTTCGAGATTTCTACCGACAAAATCTCTCTTTTTCTGCGTAATCTTTTAATTAATCGCATTAGGTTTACATCTTTTAAAAGACATTTTAAAAAAGAATTTTGTATCATATTATTGAATATACATTGTGAATATACAAGGTTTGACGTAAGAAATGTGTGAACTATCATTTTTTAAAGGTTCAAAGTCTTATGGGTGTCCTTTAAGGCTCAGTTCAAATACTACGCCCACCGCGTGTCACTTTAGCCCACCCACCTTTTAAGTGTACTTTTCCTTGGGTTTCATCCAATTCAGACAGGGCAGCTGTGTTTACCTAACACGTCATTGTTCCTGAAATTACTGCACTGCATGTCATTTCGGACAGCGGGTTCGTCATATTTGATGTCATTCTCTCTTTCTCTATTTCTCTCTCATCCATTTTTTTCTCTTTTTTTTCTCGTTCTCTTGCATTCAAGTTTTTTGGGCCCCAACTTTTTACACGTAATAATTCGACTTACAGTTAGCTAAATAAAACTTCTGTTGTGAATTCAGTCATTTTTTAAATACTTTTTATGTTTTTTTGTCAAATTCTCGTGTGTATTCAATAATTTTGATAAAACATTATGGAAAAATTTTAACCGGTCTTGCACATTTCCATTGAAAATACTAAAACCTTCCAAAACGTGATAAAAATTAATTTTCTAGTTCACTCGGCTTCGCGCATCGACTTTCAAAAAATGGTATTGACATATTCGATTTGTCAGAAAATTCTGCGTCGAAACATGTTGAAAAACAAAAAAAGTCGAAATCAATGTTATGAAAAATTTCGGCTGAATGAGCGAAAATGCATTTTTAGTAGTCTGTTTTGCCAGGCATTTTCTGGGCAAACGAAAACGCAGTTTTCGCCCATTCAGTCGAAATTTTCAACAATTGGAATTTGAATTTTTCAACTTTTAGCTCTTTTTAAAGAATCGAATGAGCACAATTTTTTGCAACCCTTGTGGTTATACAAAAGTTGGTGAGAGTTTTTTCGTCCTTTTTGTCTAACGTGATTACTCATGCTACTTTAATTGTCCTCAGCAAAATATTGGCTATTGAATCAGCTCCCCCAATAACACGAAATTTTATTTTATTGCGCCATTGTTTTGGTGTGTAACCGTCAATTCAGTGTTTTTTCTACTTTGTAGAGTGTCATGGAAAATTAGATTTTCTAATAAATTGCACACGAATCTTTTAATTTCAGTTAATTGTTTTAGAAATGATTTCTCAAAAAAAATATCGAGCTTTTTTTTAATGAAAAATATTGAAAAAGATTTCAGAACGAAACATTTTTGTATTCATGATTGAAACATGATTGTATTTTTTTTTAAATTTCGAAGTGTCGTTTTTCTGACTCACTTCGGAATGTCGTATACAGGCATAGAAAGATTATAGACCAAATTTGAGCCGAATGCGAGACCGTGAACTATTTTTAAAGACAGCCACTAAAATCTTCCAGAAAGTGCGTTTTATGATAATTAAATTACGTAACCATCTTTAAAGCTGATGTTCAAAGGTTGTTTTTGTCAAAAGGTTGCTTATTTGCGTCTAGTGATATTTCATCTTCAGACATCCACATTTCGAGAATTAAGCGATCTTTAGCTTATTTCAAATGCCGAAAGTGATTTCATAAATCGTTTGGAATTCAGGATCAAAAATTCGTCTCGCGACATTTTCCGATCCAGATCCTCCCTCAAACGACGTCATTAGTCAGGTTTTTTCGAATCATTTCTCTTCCAAAAACAAAATCGTACGGCCGTCATGTGTGCGTGGAATATCAGTTTGTTTTCACATGGAACCGCAAGATTTTGCAATTCGTCGCCTGCTGGAATCCATTTTGTCAGCAATAGTACTCTGAGATTGAATTTTAACCTTTGATCTAAATTTGTACGTGTTTTGTCACGCAAAAAATTTACGCATTTATAAATCTGACTACTTGTAAAACTTCCACAAAATCGGTTCAAAATTATTTTTATCACACATTATTGTATGTTAAAATGAATTTCTTTAGCCAGTTATAATTTTAAAAAAGAGAGCTTTTTTACACAAAACTTTGGCAAAACAAACAAACAAGTTATAGAAAAATTACTATTGGTTGTATTTTTAAAGGTAGCTTTTTCGCTATTTGACTTTTTGGAAAAAAAAACCCTTTTTTGTTTAAGAAAAATGAACAAAAAATGCCATTTTTAATAGAACAAAGTTGCTCTTTTTTTTAAACTGTATACTTTTGCAAATTTGATGACAAATTTCTAAATCAGATCATTTTTATCAAACATTTTTGTTGGTTTAAATGATTTATAAGTTTTAACAAGAAATTTTTTAGGACAAAATTTTCTTGATAAATTTAATCTAAGCATCAAATGCATTTCACAAATCTCTTATTCCTTTTGAAATTTGACTAAAGCCCAAGGCAAAACAAACCAACAAGTTGTAGAAAAATTACCCTTTGTTGTATATTTGAAACTCGTTTTTTTCGCTATTTCGGAAAAAATCCTTTTTTGTTAAAAACAAACGCAATGTACAAAAAAATTACCACTTTAAGCCCTTTTAGACACATTTTTATGGATAATGATTGTCCTTTTTAAGACTCTAATTGACGTTACATTTAAAGATAAATTCCAAAATCCATTACTAGAAAAACCTTCATGTCTTTTTTGGCGTTAAACTTTTTACACGCCAAATCACGGCAAGTCTTTATGAAAATTGAATTTGTTGAAATACAATTGCTTAAAAATTTTCAGTTTGCGGATTAAAAATTTTCAGCCTAGATGTTTTGTTCCATACCATTGTTTTAGACCAAATTTGATTGAAATTTTGGATTTTTTCTTAGCCGCTCAGTTTCATTTCCTGAATTCACTTTGGCAAAATGAGTGAAAAGTACTTCTAAATTCCTAAATTAATTAAACGATAGCTAAATTACTATTAGTGGCTTCTGTTAAATGAAATTTTCTTCTTGAGAAAAATAACCGACTTATTAAAATTGATTAAACGAAATTAAATAAACATTTGTAATTTAAAAATTAATTATAATTTCACTGGTCCCATTTATTAATGAAAGTTGACCGATCATGTTTTCACGACAGATTGTTTGACTATGTGCTTGAGCCCAGTTTGTGCAAATTGTCCTGAAAAGCAAATTTAACAAGACTAGACTAGATTCACCTGTTTCAAAAGCAAAAAAAATATTTGGTGATTTTTGAACAAGGAAAAACATTTTGACCTACCAAAAGCTAAATTACTTCTGGACGAATGGATGGATGGGTTCACCTTCAAATGCCTTTCGTCACGGGCTGCTTGTTTTTCGTCATGAGGTTTTCGTAATATGTTTAAATTGCACATAACTTTGGATCAAATTTTGCGCTGGAAAAAAAATCAAAAGTAAAATGCATTTTATCAAAAGCAAAATTTGGTTTTTTTGACACATCCATTTCGCTATTTAACAGTTAGATTTGATGTATCGGCAAATGGAAGACATTATTTCCTTTTTTTGACCAGATTTAAAAGATGACACGGCAGGTAAAAAAACGATTTTGAAAATTTCCAATTCTCATATGCGGGTCCTAAGAAGGACCAACATTGAACTGATTCTGAAACAATGAACTCTTTTCTAAGACATTGGCCCCCCTGGGGCCAATTCTATCAAAGATTATTTCTGAAACGAGTCGCTGCTGGACCAAATGTTCCTTGCTCTCCAAGAAATAGGCCGAATCCTTGCCTATTCTTCGAAAAAGGGCTTTTCCTACTGATTTTTCAAAAATGAATTTTCATTTGAAGAAAAAAACTGTCGGCACTCAAACTTTAGCTAGAACTACAAACCACAAAGTCTAAATGATGTGCAGTCTCATTTACATCCTTATTAGTACGGACAAGCTAAGGTTTCAAAAGTCTAGGTCTAACTTTAAATGACGCCTTCGTTTTTCAAAATTCATCAAATTTTCGATAGCCTCGCCCTAATGTGGGGTTTCTTTAATTAGAAGTTTGAACGTGATGTTCTGAAGCCCTCTTCTTCAAAAACAAGTTCAATTAGAAAAACCAGGATATAAAGATTCCATATTTCACAGAGAGCGTCCTATCTGAGCAAACTTTTTTTGTTCTAATTAGAGTATTTGTTGTATCTTTCTTTTGTTTTCGTTTATTTCACATTCGCGAAGATAAAGGTGAGATATTCGGCCAAAAAATGTTACAGATCTTTAAAAAAAGAAATCTTATCTCCGGTAAACAGTGTGTTCTGCTCAAAAAAGAAAATCCTTATAGACGTCAGAAGACATTTGTTCATTACCTCAAAAAGAGCAATCAAGGAAGTTTTTACTGGAACACTTGGTCACACTAGAAGAGGTTCTAATGGACTGAATCAACCCTTGACGCTTATTTTCACGCTTCGGTGGCTTATAAATGCTTTCCACGTATAAAAGATCTAAATTTACTTCAAACCGACAATTTTACCTTTCAATCTCACTGTGTGAGTGTGTGAAAGTGTGAAGGTGAGTCCTGTAAAAGAATGAATTTTGTTCCTTTCAAACATCTGTAAACCCTGTCACACAATTTTGTGCAAGTTTTATAAAATATTTCGTATGACAAACGTTTTTCCATGAAACGGTTTCACCAACTTTCCATAATTGAAATAACAACTTTCACAATGTTACGTCGAATTGTACGCATCTATAAAAAATTAATGCAACAGCTGATTTTAGAATACAATCTTTGTTTGCTCAAAAACCAGTCTTTGCACAAAACAACCAATCACTGTAACTCTGAAGTGTGAGCCAAATTGGACGCAGAATAATTCATTTCCAGCGTTACGTGGCTGGCAAATTACCATTTCCTATAATTTTTGGACACAAATGTCGCAAAGAACAATGACAGAACTATAAAAAAATATTTTTCTTAAATTAAAGATTGGCATTTCCAACTTTGAACGCTTGTTTTTATTAACATTAACCATTTTTAAAAGTAAAATGAAATCTTATTTTTGTAAATTCGTGAAATTGGGAATTCGGGGCGATAATTGTTAGAATCAGAGGAGGACAAAGTGTTAAAGAATAATTTCAGGAAAACGTCTTTTTGAAGAAATTTTTTCTGAAAAAGAGGTTTTTAACAAACATTTTTTTTAAAAAAAAAGCGACCAATTGCGCCAAACGAGCTTTGGAAATTTGAAAATAAAACGCTTTTCCCAGGTTTTGCGATTCACATGTAATTAATTTTTAGCAATTTACATATATACATTTTAAATTTTCTTTTTGCCTGCCTTAGAATCTCAAATGTTCCATCGTTTTGATCAGGTTAATGTTCACTTTTGGTAGGTCAAACTTTTTTTCACCCTAAAATAGCTCCAAAAATTTTCAAAATACTTTAAGTTGCATTTTAACTTTTATGGTAAACATTCAGATCCAGTTTGAACGGGAAAAAAATTTTTGGCCTTCCAAATATAAAAATTTTCCTCATCAAAGTGATGCAGCATTTGAGTTTCAAAGTCAATTTTCATTTTGATGGTCACGGATTTTTTTGAACTTTAACATTGCAGAAGATGCGGAAATGATAAAAAAAATTTTTTTAATCGAAAAATTCAAACGCATTTTTCCGATTTTTTAAGATTTTCTGGGTCCTTTGCGAAAGTACACAAACATTTCACGCTTTAAAGAATAGATTTGGTTGAAAAAAACACCACTTCGAAGAAATTTGACCATTTTTCAAATTCAGTTCCCTACCGTAACCCAGGTCACAAAATCGATAATGACCTAAAAGTTTCAAAATAGTCTTTGCGGCCCGTAGTAAAGTTATAGACCAATTTTGGGCCAATTCTAGTGCATTCAACTTTTTCCAAAGATGGTCTGCTCGGGTTTACCAGAGACAATTCTCCCCCACCCCCAAAAAATTGTCTTTCCTTATTCTATTCTGATTCAATGCTCCCCGAATCCTAAATTTACGGTCCTCTGCACTAAAGATTTTATGATTCTCGTGATTCGTATTTGCCTTCGATTCGCAGGAAATTCGCATTCATACTTAAACGCCATTTAATAGCCGACCTCTCTTTTGTCATTGGCCGCAGCGACGCGTCGAACGCTCGAGAGTACAGAAACCACAAGATTTACGAGTGTTCGTAATCGATGTGGCTTTTTATGACTGACGCACAGTACACGGATCAAGGAGCGGTCGGGAGAAATTACAGAAAAAACAACAACAGATCATCGTTATAAAACGTGTCATGGTCTGGAGTACGCGTGCGTCAACGATCTACCTTTTTGAGACCCTGTCATAAAACATATTAGAGTTGATTTCAGTCATAAAACGTTTTAGAACAGAAAAAAAGCCATTTTCCCAAAGATATGACGCAGAAACCGCCAAATCATATTTTTCAATTTTGACTTTCACCCAACTGGTGACATATGTACAGTGGGCAGTCAAAAACCATTAGTCAAAAAATGTCGTTGGCATTAATTGGACCCAAAGGGATTGAACCCCACCAAAACGAATAGATCCGCGCCTTAGACCACTCGACCACGGAGAATTCACTTTACAGCTTTAAAACCTCTTGGCACGGTAGATTTTAGAATTATCCAAAAGTGCCAACTCACATGAATTATTTTGTACCAAAAATTGTTTTCTAAAGAATTGTTCAGCATCACCATTAAGATCATATCTGGAAGAATTGAGCATCCCCACTGCCTTAGGAAAACGTTTATATATAGTCTCAGAATCGGCTCATATTTGGTCAGTACCCTTCGGAGGGCCAATATACTCTATTTGTAAATTTTCAGATCCATATCGATTTTTTGGCCTGGGTTATGGTAGAATACTTTAATTTTGTAAAAATTGTCGAAATCATTGGAAGTAGTATTTATTAAATAGGTTTCTTTTTAGAAACACCAAATCCAAATAAATCCAATCAAATTTCCGCGCACCGCCCATGATCCCGAAACCACGAAAAATTGACAATTTGCGTTTGAAATCGCAATTTTTTATTAGAATTGTTCGAACTTTTACTTATAAGACGCGCAAAATGTTAATTACGCAAAACGCGCAAAAAATGCACAAAAAGCGCAAAACGCAAAATTAAAACAGGTTTTTTTTTAAACATAAGATCCTTTTGACCGGAAAAAAGTTTGACCTACCAAAGCTCACACCAATTCAATTTCGTTTTTTGGGTGTTAAATTTAAAGTATCCGTATCAAATAAAGTTTAGAGACAAAACTTTTCCAAAATGTTTTAATGGGACAGTCGATTTTTCCTGTTTACTAGGTATTCTTCCCGAATTTTTCAGCCTGCTATGTTTTCGTTTCAAAAATATCCAACTTTGTTAGTTCTTTGAGCAATCAACCTTTCAAGTATTTTCTACTTTACTTCCTTGTACTTTTTGCGTGCATGGATGAATCTTCACAAAAGAAATCCGGAATAAAACTTAAATCTCGGAAATATTAGCCAAAAATAATTTGTTTTCAACATTGTAAACCAGCGGACTTTAAGTCATTTCAACCTTTACTCGTTTAAAATGGCCTACTCAGAAAAAGACTGGTTTTGGTTTCAACCAGACTTACTAGAATTTTCAAGTGACTTCGCTTCGTTTGCGTCTGAGTACAATCTCGTAACCACGCACTCGGTGACATGCGATATAATTTTGAAATCCCTAGAAAACGCCCTGAAATAGAAAAGTGCGTGATGTTGTAGTTAATACGAAATGGATGAGGAAGTTGTTTTTAATACGAAAATTACACGTCTAATTTGAGTGCGAGTATCATATTTTGCCTCTTCGCCTCTCTGTCTCTCTGTCTCTCTGTCTCTGTTTCTCTCTGTCTCTCTGTCTCTCTGTCTCTCTGTCTCTTTGCCTCTTCGCCTCTCTGTCTCTGTGTCTCTGTGTCTCTGTGTCTCTGTGTCTCTGTGTCTCTGTGTCTCTCTGTCTCTCTGTCTCTCTGTCTCTCTGTCTCTCTGTCTCTCTGTCTCTCTGTATCTCTGTATCTCTGTATCTCTGTATCTCTGTATCGCTGTCTTTCTGTCTCTCTGTCTCTCTGTCTCTCTGTCTTTCTCTCTCTCTCTCTCTCTCTCTCTCTCTCTCTCTCTCTCTCTCTCTCTCTCTCTCTCTCTCTTTCTTTCTCTTCCAGACTTTCTGTTCTTTTCACCGTTTTTCCTTTAATTTCCGCCCACAAAGTTATTATAATCAAATTTACGGGCAAAATTGACATCTCCCCGACCTTTAAAAGCAATTACGTCATTATCATCCATAGACCTAACGAGTTTTTGCAGCCAGCCCAATTATCTCATGACGAGACAATTAAATTACAATTGTCATCATTTATAGTTACCCAACTAGACGATCAAAATGCATTTTTCATATACTTGTATTTAGTCTCAGGTTTTTCAAGTACACTTTTTATATATAGTAGACAGACAGCTTATAAGTTATTCATTTTTTTTTTGTTGAAATCAAAGAGCGGATTAGGTGATTCAAAGTAGGTACTAGTGATGTACTTCACGACTTGTTTACAAAGGTTGCATTTCTATTCAAGGTAACTCATGTGTTAAAGTAATGTTGGCGTCACTGAACTTTGCCATTAAGTGCATCCAGTCGATAGCTCACTCACTGTTTCTGTGTCTATGTCTCTTTCACTTTCCATCTCCCTCTATAACTGTCGCCAAATTGGAAATCTGCCAAAAACAGCCTCAATGCAGCATTCGTGCGAAACGCCGACGAAAACAGCGTGCAAAGAGCGAAGACGCAGGGAAAAAGCGGCTTTTTCTCGCCGATTTACGTTTGGCGACGGCTGTAGCTCGCATTTTTAATCTTTTGGCTGTTTCATTTTTAACGGAAAGCCGTCTAAATGCGAAAACAATTATTTAACTGTACCTAGCTTTATTCGCAAAATTTACGATACTGTTTTCAATTACACAAATGTACTATAACACCATGGATCGCCCTCATTCCTTCGGGAACTTGTCTCCTACTCCCTCACAAACAATTACTACCAGACTACGATTTGCAGTTTTGTCTTTAATTTAGAGGGTTGTAGTAATGTTTCCAGACATCTTGACAAACAGCTGGTTCAATGTAAAACTGATTATTTTGTCAGATGTGTTAGTTTTAAAGAAACAGGTGATTTCTGGTTTTTTGATGTTTTAGGTGATTTTTTATTTACTCGCCTCCGAACTCACAGACTTACTGACTCACTCACTCACGAAATCTTTCACTCACTCACGAAATCACTTACTCCCTCACTCCCTCACTCACTCACTCACTCACTCACTCACTCACTCACTCACTCACTCACTCACTCACTCACTCACCCACTCACTCACTCACTCACTCACTCACTCACTCACTCACTCACTCACTCACTCACTCACTCACTCACTCACTCACTCACTCACTCACTCACTCACTCACTCACTCACACACCCACACACTCACACACTCCCAACTCTCACACTCACTCACTCACTCACTCACTCACTCACTCACTCACTCACTCACTCACTCACTCACTCACTCACTCACTCACTCACTCACTCACTCACTCACTCACTCACTCACTCACTCACTCACTCACTCACTCACTCACTCACTCACTCACTCACTCACTCACTCACTCACTCACTCACTCACTCACTCACTCACTCACTCACACACTCACACACTCACACACTCCCAACTCTCACACTCACTCACTCACTCACTCACTCACTCACTCACTCACTCACTCACTCACTCACTCACTCACTCACTCACTCACTCACTCACTCACTCACTCACTCACTCACTCCTCTTTCTTTTGACCCTCCTCCCTCTTCTCGCAATTGCTTTTTGCTCTTTTCCGACTCGGAATTCCCCTCTTAGGGGCGTGTCCCACTTCGTCCTGTGTTGACTCAGTTTCTCGATTCAGGCAGTTACATGCACACTCTGGGCTTCGTTGTCGTATTCTTCGTAGGATTTTTTGCCATCCAGATTTCAGCAGCACCCAGGTTAGTTTTCACTGCCTTTTTCAGTTTTTCGAATCACAAAAACCCATGATGACTAAATTCTCGTAGCTTTAGATTTTTAACATTTCTGGTAAAATTTTTCTTCAGCTTCGTTTGTTCGGTTCAAACCGGAAAGACTTGTCTGATTCGGTCCAATTATGGAAACTAATTGTTTACGACCTTTGAAACCTAGCTGGGTTTTCGTTTTGTTGTTGACTAAAATAGAAAAGAGTGGGTCACAAATGTACCAAGCACGCGTTTTAGCTTGAGAGGGTGGTAAGAATGTATTTGTGTAAATAATTTATGTAAAATCTCATAAAAATTCATTTTGAAGCAGATGAGTAAAAGACTTTGCAAGAATTTGAAAGAAACCACTTTTTCTCTCTCTTTTTTCAATTACTTCCTTGGCTGTTTTGCTTAGTTTTTAGTGCATTGGCATCATGCATATTTCTTGAATGCATTCTTCAAAAGAATAGTAAAAGGGTTTTTTCTATTCTTTTTCAAACTTGTTTTCCAACGGACACCTACAAATATGAACAGCAACAGAAACATGAAAACTCAAAAAACAATATTTTTTGGTTTTTCTTTATTTTACCCTACGCTTTTCTGTTCTTTATACAAGTTCACGAAAATATTAAAAATACACTTTTTGCTTCAATGGCTGCTTCTGGCTCAAAGTTTTCTGAGAATTGCGGAAATACCAAACGGGGGGGGGGGGGGAAGTTCATGTGATTTCATAGGTTTTGCAGGAAGCAGCGAAAAATGAAGAACTGCAGTGAATACATCACTAAAGAGACAAATTGTGTGTGAGTGTGTGAGTGTGTGAGTGTGAGAGTGAGTGAGTGAGTGAGTGAGTGAGTGAGGGAGTGTGTGAGTGTGTGAGTGTGTGAGTGTGTGAGTGTGAGAGTGTGTGAGTGAGTGAGTGAGTGAGTGAGTGAGTGAGTGAGGGAGTGTGTGAGTGTGTGAGTGTGTGAGTGTGAGAGTGTGTGAGTGAGTGAGTGAGTGAGTGAGTGAGTGAGTGAGTGAGTGAGTGAGTGAGTGAGTGAGTGAGTGAGTGAGTGAGTGAGTGAGTGAGTGAGTGAGTGAGTGAGTGAGTGAGTGAGTGAGTGAGTGAGTGAGTGAGTGAGTGAGTGAGTGAGTGAGTGAGTGAGTGAGTGTGTGAGTGTGTGAGTGTGTGAGTGTGTGAGGGAGTGAGTGAGTGAGTGAGTGAGTGAGTGAGTGAGGGAGTGTGTGAGTGTGTGAGTGTGTGAGTGTGTGAGTGTGAGAGTGTGTGAGTGAGTGAGTGAGTGAGTGAGTGAGTGAGTGAGTGAGTGAGTGAGTGAGTGAGTGAGTGAGTGAGTGAGTGAGTGAGTGAGTGAGTGAGTGAGTGAGTGAGTGAGTGAGTGAGTGAGTGAGTGAGTGAGTGAGTGAGTGAGTGAGTGAGTGAGTGAGTGTGTGAGTGTGTGAGTGTGTGAGTGTGTGAGTGTGTGACTGTCTGACTGTGTGAGTGTAAATTTATTAAATTTTTCTCCAGTCGAAAAATTTTCATATTCACATGACACATCTCTTTTTAACTGCCAACTCATCAACAAAACACTAATCGCAAACAAAACAAACTTTTTGCAAAAATAACTCATCATTTCCTATCACAGCATGTTTCATCCCAATAAAAACGACCTCGTCAGTTGGCCCGTTAATCTCTAACGAACTATGTTTTATCACTTTATTTGTCATAATTATTTTTGTCATGCCAGCTTAACGGGCTTAAAGATATTCATGAGCTTAGACATCTTACCAGAAGTTATAACGCGATTTGCGTAAGTGGTTTTCCAATTTTGTGGAAGTGATAAAATTCTATTAAAGCGGAAAAAAACGGGGTAAAAAAAATTCAAAATTATGAGCTTTTTTCAGTCGAATCGACCGACTGTTGGAAGGCAGAATGGAAAGCAACTGTTTCTTCTCTCCCATGGGCTGCGTGTTTCTTCCCCGAAACTACAATCGAGTTCGAAGACTTCTAGCTCCAGCAAAATCGGATCAAGATAACTTTGAATGACTACATCACTTGCGTAGAACTGCTTCACTAGACATGGGGACAATGAAGGATGCCATCGTTGTTTAACTATTTTATCGTTAAAATGAAACGTGTCATAAGACATTTTGAATCTCCATAAGCCGTAAAACGATCTTAGAAGTTGCATGTGCACTCCATTTCTTTTCGGAGGAACAGAAACTGACAAATGGGACACCGTAATTGGTTCAGTATCGGTTTTCCATCCTTCTTACGGGAGGGAACTGTAATTTTAAAAAAAAGGCCAATATAATTGAAAATTGAAGATAATTGAAAACACACAGGCAAACAAAAAATTTTTAACGCTGCCCTTTTCAAGAGTCATAATGTGTAAAATGATATTTGCAGAAAAAATTACTTTTTTTTATAAAATGCAGAAATTCCGAAAAATAGGTTTTCAATATTTTGCAATTTACGATGTAGACAAATTTGTGCAATTTGAATGTCGTCCAATTTGAGTCAGAAAAATTTCCAATCTTTCTAGGGATAATTTAGTGTTTGCAATGTATCAAAAAACTTATGAAAACTCCGTGGAAATAGAAAAGCGACGCATTCAAATATTTGATTCAAAAATCTTATATTTGGAAGCTACAAAAAATAACTGTTTGTTAAAAAGTAAATTTGATCATATGCTATACTCAGTTTCAGAAATTCCCTCATTTCGGTGGAAATGTATGTACGCAACCGCACTTTTGCGTATTCAGTTGTTAGATGTGCAGGTTGTCGAAAATGTTGGAAAGGAGTACCACGGTCATTTATTCATACTGTAAGGTCACCTAGTAATTTAGATAATGAGTTTATCTGTCTGTGGAAGGAATAAACGGGGCTGCTACAATTGGCAAATATTTACACTTTCGATCCCAGAAATGGTCAATGCCCTTTGATTTGGATAGTCTATGATCAGCTAGTGAAATAACAGATTGCAAAAGCTATGACTTTTCGGCGGTCTTTGGTGAGATAAAAAATGAAACCGGATGTTGTGATTTTTTCTTGAAATAGACGGATATGAAAGACATAGACAGAGAGATATAAACTATGAGAAGTAGAGACACAGGGATGGAGAGAGATAGAGAGAAAGAGAGAGAAAGAAGCAGGGAGACAGAGAGACAGGAAGACAGAGAGACAGAAAGACAGAGAGACAAAGAGACAGAGAGACAGAGAGACAGAGAGACAGAGAGACAGAGAGACAGAGAGACAGAGAGACAGAGAGACAGAGAGACAGAGAGACAGAGAGACAGAGAGACAGAGAGACAGAGACACAGAGAGACAGAGAGACAGAGAGACAGAGAGACAGAGAGACAGAGAGACAGAGAGACAGAGAGACAGAGAGACAGAGAGACAGAGAGACAGAGAGACAGAGAGACAGAGAGACAGAGAGACAGAGAGACAGAGAGACAGAGAGACAGAGAGACAGAGACAGAGAGACAGAGAGACAGAGAGACAGAGAGACAGAGAGACGGAGAGACAGAGAGACAGAGAGACAGAGAGACAGAGAGACAGAGAGACAGAGAGACAGAGAGACAGAGAGACAGAGAGACAGAGAGACAGAGAGACAGAGAGACAGAGATACAGAGAGACAGAGAGACAGAGAGAGACAGAGAGACAGAGACACAGAGACAGATAGTACATGCATCTCGCATTCATCTATCTCTCTCTCTCTCTCTCTCTCTCTCTCTCTCTCTCTCTCTCTCTCTCTCTCTCTCTCTCTCTCTCTCTCTCTTGCTAAAAACACATCTGTTTACTATTGTTCAGAAACATTTTTCGTGCCAGGACTGTGCAGCCTGAAAACCTCTGCTTCACAAAAAAAAATATGTATTTGATCAGGCGATGTACATGCTCAATTCGCGGGGGAGCGCCAACATCCCTGATATAAAAGGGCTTTTCAACAATGGCTTCCGCAACAACCATGATCGTCATAGCCGCTCTCATCTTTGTTCAGGTACGGTCGATGAATCACAGCTTGGTGATTGGTTTCACTAAGTTCTTCGAATTGTTGTGTTTTGAAACAGAATTCAATACACTTCAGCTACATTTTGTGAAAATGTCATGGTTACATTTCAATCTGAGCTACGAAATGAGACCATTTTGAAAGCCTTTAAAATGTGTTACAGTACATGTCTCAGAAACTGAACATGAAAAACACTGGAACAGACAAAAATTTGGGGCTCAATGAATAGCTTTTAAAAGGATGTCAGGGGGCTTTTTCTGATTGGAAATGAACCATATACAAATTGGGAAAACCAAAAAGAAATTTTTTTCCCAAACACCGCTCCAGGCAACGGTTGTGCGCAAAATGCTTGCCAAGTCTTCATGGCGTGCAGTTTTGACAAAGCCCATCACCGCCCCTTCAAAAAAGCTTATGCCGGCAGATACTAATTGGCCGAAAGAAACTGACCATATCCAAGCGTATTCGCAGCACACTCTTTGAACCACTTAGCCACGACGGTTCTGGCACCAGAAATCGTCTCTGAAAAATTCGAGCGGCGGCCTTTAAGCCACTGTCTTAGGAAAAAGTTTAAAATATTAGAATCGGTTCAAATTTGGTCTAAAACTGAGATCCATTTTTTTTATCTGGGTTACGGTAGTGTTCTCGATTTGTGTAAAATTGGTCGATTTCTTTTGTCGTGGTGTTTTTCCAGTAGCTTTAGTCGTGGGTACACCAAATCTAACCCTTAAATAGGGAAATGTTTGTGTACTTTCGCACAGGGTTCAGAAAACCTGAAAAAAGTGGGAAAAATGTTTGAAATTGCAGTTTTCGCATTTTTCGCGCTTGTCATTTAAGTGCTGCAAATTCCCACTATTCTAGAAAGATGCGTCATTATTTTCTACATCGTTTGCAATGTCGAAGTTTGAAAAATTCGGTGACCATCACGATTACCGTAACCCTTGTAAAAAAAAATCAAGTCTATACGGCCCATAAGAAGTTTATGTAAAATTTTTCTTCAATTCTAGTGCTACCAACCTTTTTCTAAGGCAGTGGCCTACTCGGGTTTACCAAAAACGATGTCTTAATTGTTTAGAAGTCGGAGAGGCGCTGTCGTTTTGACAAAAACGCAGGTACGAGGTATTCGATTGCATTCACACCTATTGACTGCTTACGCAATTGTGCGCCTGCGTACACGCATTTTCGTTTAAACGACTTGGAGAAAAGGTAATTAACAAACACTATCTATTTGGAGTCATTATGACCTAGTGGTATAAGGCGTGTTCTATGGATTCATATATTTTAGTAATTCAAAAGTTTTTAGGTTCAAAAGTGCCGCAGACTCCTCACAAACACACACACACACGCACACACACACGCACACACATTTACAAAAAAAATTGACAGCTCGGTAACCTAGGAATACAAAAGAGCACAATGCATTAAAACTTACAAGCTTGTCGAAAGGACTATAGATGTACATAGTTGGCAGGTTACGGTATTTCGTTTCAGATTCAAGCTTCAAGCGCTCAATGTTGTGCTCCAGGAGGGGTCTGGAGTGAGTGGTTCATTGATGCATTTGGATGTTATGATTACTGTGGAGGTAAGGTTATATTCTATTTTAAAAAACTGGTTTTGCTAACATTTCGTCAAAAAATGCGGTCAATGCATCTGCGCATCGCGTTTTCGGACCAAATAGAAGCGTCTTTTTGCAACAAAAAAGGCACTTTCTTGCAAAATCTTCGTTTGAAAAAACCATTTATCACTTACAGGAGCCGGTATGATGACAAAAACTCGAATGTGCCTCAGTGAAGACGCCGGATGCCCCTGCTTGTAAGTTTCAAACAATGATTCTTTGACCAAAAAATCACCTCCCCGCTTTTGTAGCCAACGATCACCAATCGTATTGTAAGCGGACATTATGTCCTATGTTTAACCAGGTTGCGAACATGTTTGCCTAAGTCTGTAAAACTATTGTCTGATAACACAGCGAGCCGGAAATGACATGAGCCAATTTTAGGGGATTGAACACGGAAAGTGTAACTTGCGAAACGTACCCCTGCATTTATCCGAGAAATAATTCGTGTTCGCCGGGAAAATCTGTCCGGACTTTTGATAAAAGGATTCAGTGTGTGACACCAGTGAGTTCTCTATCTGTCTCTCTGTCTCTCTGTTTCTCTGTCTCTGTCTCTCTGTCTCTCTGTCTCTCTGTCTCTCTGTCTTTCTGTCTCTCTGTCTCTCTGTTTCTCTGTCTCTCTGTCTCTCTGTCTCTCTGTCTCTCTGTCTCTCTGTCTCTCTGTCTCTCTGTCTCTCTGTCTCTCTGTCTCTCTGTCTCTCTTTCTTTCTCTTTGTATTTCTCTCACTCTCTGTCTAAAACAACCTCTATATCTCTGTAATCAACCTTTTAGGAAGAAGTCGCTCCTATTGACATCGTCTTGCCAAACTCAATTTGCTTGACCTGTTGCCCAACTGGAGGTTTCTCTTTAACTTTTCCTAAACTAATTAACTTTGTTAAGGCGTTTGGAGCGAGTGGAAAGATTACGGTATCTGCTCGGATAGCTGTGGAGCATGTGGAATTGTGAACAGAACGCGAACCTGCCTTTCGAGCCGTTTCAATTGCGCATGCACGTGAGAAAAGCCGTTTTTACAAATCGATTATCGATTTTAGGGGTGAAATCTTCATGGTTCAGCCTTGTAACAGAAAGCCTTGCGTGGAAAGAGCCACAGGTAAGCATTTTTAATTTTAAAACTTCTTAAAAGTGCCTTTGGCACTTTATGTTTTTAAATGCTGTTTTTTTTAATTTCCGTTTAAAATGGACATTTTCATTCTGTGTTTTGGTAAAGAAAATATTTCCATATCCACAACGAAAATATTATTCTAACGGATTTCAGCTAACGGGTTTGCGCAAACGGTCAGCCAGGTGTTTGCAGGAAACCATGCATAAAACATTTTGCCAAGATTTTTTCTCGCTATTACATTTATTTTACCCAAAAAAAAATGATTGTATTATTATTTTCCCATAGGATTATAGCATTTCAAAAAAAAAATTACAACGTGTAAAAGAATTTAAAGTTGGATAAGCGTTGGAAAATGGTTAAAATGTTTTAAAAAATCGATGGTAGCTGAAGTTATGGGAGAAAATGCGCTGAGTAGCACGTCTCTACTCGTCTGCGTCTCTCTGCGAGAGATTCGCGGCTCACCCCCCAATGGGGTTTGGGTTGTCCGCGCGCCTATTGAAATCAGAAGCAATACTTCGCTTTGAATAAGTATAACTATATATCGGTAGCCATAAAAACCTCCTGCCCATTCCTTTAAAGTCAATTTTAGAATGCTGCGCCGGTACCACAAAGACTGTTGTTCAAGGAACACCCACGTGCACTGATATAGCATTACCCCCCGCTGTTCAACCAGCCGGATGTTGTTTTGGTACTTTTTTCTGCATTCAATTAAATGATCACGGTTTCAGACAATTATGGCATTTGGAACAATTGGTCCAATTGGGCTACATGCTCAGCTACTTGTGGAATGTGTGGGACTAAAAAGAGGACAAGGACCTGCGCCACCGAGCCCCACGGATGTCCTTGTTTGTGAGTTTTGCATAGAGCTATGGTCTGTTTTCAAAAAAAAAGGCACCGGAAATTTAAAAGACGGGGTGAAAAGGCGATCTTTTCTCTCCGCCGAAAAAAACGATCTTTTCTCTGCGTCTTCGCTAATTGCACGCTCTCTCGCCTGAGTAGCGCACGCCTGCTGCAAAAAGGCCGTTTTTTAAAGATTCCCATTTGGCAACAGCTCTAATTACCAGCCCTGTACTTAGCTAGGGATACTCTTGACAGTGGCTTTTCGCTCAAAGGGACCATACGGGTCCTTTCTACATACCAGGCTAATCGTATGCTGCTCAGGCTCTTTGTGAAACGTCGTTGCTTGGAATGACGTTGGAAAATTATTTTAATTAAATTAGGGAAATCAGCATATGGTTCCCTCCGTTTTCAAAAAGGGCCATGACGGTCCCTTTAACGTGCCGAAATCGGCGGCGGGTACTAACTTTCATTTGTTACCTACTTTGTTTCAAACTTTTCTGTTATGGGACCTGTCCGTTGGAAACAGCTTTCTGAGTTCGGCCTCTCATAAGCGCGACCTTTGGCCGCTTTGGGCCGCTATGCGGCCTACCGTGGACGCGTACGCTCGGATAGGGTACCAAAAAGCAGCCAATCAGTCAGTTAAACTTGGGTGACTTAATAATTTACCACTAGCATTATCAAATTAGATAAATTGGTGAGCATGAATGATGTTTCCTAAAAACATTTTAAATTCTTAAAGCAAACTCTACCACGGATAGGCTGCATTCTTCTTCTTTAAAGGGACAGTCAGACGGGTTTTACAACATTGGCTCAATTAAGTGAGAAAAATCGCTTATCATTAAAATATATATGACTATGGGTCGAAAATTTACCGTTTTCAAGAAAAAAAAGCTTCAAAGTCGGCAAAAACGGGTCTCCGTCTACAGATTTGTTTTATCAGAAAGACCGTGCAAAAATCACCCGGAGCCGCTTTTTCAGAAAAGAAGAAAGTTTTAAACTTTCCGCTTTGTGCGTTTGGCGTATTTGCTCGTTTCGGTAAAAACATGGTAATTATGCCAGCCTACAGATAACCCTAAACGTCAAAAAAGGATTGCCAAGCGACTTACAATTGGCAACTGGAGTTTTTCTTGTTCAACTCTCCGTGTTACTCATGTTTTCAGTGGAGCTAATGAAGAAACAGCCGCTTGCGGTGAAATTGCATGTACTGGAGCAACACCGTGCTGTACTCCTGCAACGAAATACAAAACTTATGATGGAGCCGATATCTGTGTTTTCAGTCAGCCTCCGGTACGTTTCTCCCATTTTCCGCCATTTTCATGTTCCAGAATCTCGGCCCCGGTGTCTGGTCACCTTACGTGACTGTCACAGGCAAATCTTGCAATGACACTTGCGGGGCCCATGGAAGAGTGGCACAGTACAGAAAATGTCTACCAGTTGGAGCCACTTGCCTGTTCGTTTCTCCTGTTACAAATAACAACATGTACCTTTTTCAGCGGAGACCACTTTGCTATGAACCCATGTAATTTCGATGTTTGTCCAGTTGGTCGACCTACCTGTGCCCCAGGATTCAAAAAAGCCATCGACACCGTCAGAAATACATTTGTGTGTTCTGATGCCTGACTAAATTTTCAAAAATTGTTGAGTTTGAATAAAGTGAATAAAGAAAACTCACACACTCACACACTCACACACTCACAAACTCACACACTCACACACTAACACACTCACACACTGACACACTCACACACTCACACACTCACACACTCCCTATCTCACTGTCTCTTTCTTATTACAAAACGATTTATGATTTTTGACTTGTTATAAATGTAACAATTATGCTAAACACCTTTCTTATCCACTTAGGTAAAAAACCAGACAACTGTCTGTTCACGTTATGCGTCCTATGCCATCGGCTACAAAGACCACTATTCTTAAAATATGCGCCACGTTTTTTTTTCATCTTTCGCAATGTCGAAGTCTGGAAAACTCCGTGACCTGTTTATGTGTTTATGCTGTTTAAGACGCCGTCTTTATAAGATTCGAGCGGCGTCCTACTGTCTTCGGAAAATGTTGATAGCACCAGAATTGACCCAAAATTTACTTTCTTATGGGCCGTATAGACCATTTTCAATAGCTTTAGTCGTGAATACACCAAATCTGTCCTTTAAATAGTGAAATATTTGCGTACTTTCACAAAATACCCAGAAAACCTCAAAAAAGATTTTTTTTCGTTTTTTTCTATCTTTGTCATATAAGGGCTGCTAAAGCCGCTATACTGGAAAGATGTGCCACATTTTTCTGCACATTTTGAAACATTTTGAAAAAGTCCGAAAAACTCCATGACCATCATGAAGAAAATCGACTTTGAAACTGAAATTTTCCATGGATTTTATCAGGAAATTTTCACTTTTGCTAGGTCGAATTTGTTTTTTGTTCTAAAATTGCTCCAGGCATTTACAGTATTTCAAACTGCTATTAATATTACGCCGTCAACATTTATACCTAGTTTGGCCGAGAAACACCAAATTTGACCTACCAAAACTGAAAAAATTTCCTGATCAAATCGATGAAAAATTTCAGTTTCAAAGTAGATTTTCGTCGTTATCGTCACGGAATTTGTTAGACTTCGGTATTGCAAAAGCTGCGCAAAAATGAGGCGCATATTTTGAGCATAGTGGCATTTTGTAGCCCTTATATGAAGGTCGAAAAACGCGACAAACTACAATTTCAAACGCATTTTTCCCTTCTTTGAGGTATTCTGGGCCCTTTGCCAAAAGGAAGTACACAAACATTTCACTATTGGAGGGTTAGATTCGTTGTATACACGACTAAAGCTATTCGAAAACACCACTTCGAAATAATTCGACCAATCTTTCAAAATTAAAGTACCCAGGTCAAAAAATCGATATTGACCTAAAAGTATTGAAATGGTCTATAAGGCCCATACAATGGTGCTAGAGCAATGGCGGTCAATATTAGTGCTATCAACTTTTTCATAAGAAAATTTTCAGATACTACTTCTGCAATTATATGTTAAGCCAAATTTACCCCTAATCGATGAAAATTCTATTATCATAGCTATGAAAATTAAAATAAAGGTATTAGTACAAACTACCATTTTTTTTAAACAATTTTCAGGGGGCGTCACTAATTTTTACTGTTGCCCTTTGGGTATTCACTCTGTTCATTTGCTTAACGATTCGCTACTTTATTATAAAAAAGCTGAACCGAAAAATCATGTCAGAGGCAGCAAAGAAACAGCAGAGAAAAATGACAAAAGTGCCTTTTTACATATGTTTTTATAACAAATTTGATTTTAGACCCTTTCTTTTATGTTATTTCTCCCGTTTGTCGGTTTGCTCTCAACTGCTTGCATTTTCCTCCGAGACTTGGAAAACACAAATATGTTCTTGGGAAGTCTGAGGTTCATCTACTACGCTGTTCTTCCCATTTTGAGCGCTGTTATTCCACTTTTTTCCATTTCCATCTACAAACTCGTTCATGAAAAAGAAGAAAGCGAAAAAGGGCGTTACTCAAACACTCCCGGTGATTGTTATCTCGCGCATTTCGTTGTAAAAATGTTGAATTTAAAAAAAAATACAAAAAATTGCGTTTCTTTGGCTGTGGACATTTTTGGGTCGGAAAAAAAACTCAGGCCAAAGGATAGAAGTGTTTTTGATCAACTTATGAAAAAAATCGTTGAAAAATACCCCAGAACTCTCACATTTGCGGCGGCCGTATTTCGGAAATATGCCGTTTCATTGAAGCGGGGTCCCGCCACGACATCCCTGCAAATCATATTGCAGATATAAATTGCTTCCAATTTCGGTTGTTTACCATTAATTTTGCGTTTTCAAAGTTTTATTCAAGAGAATGAAAAATAAGCTTCATATTTATGCAAAGTTTCTTTTAAATACATGCAAAAATACACCATTTTGAGTTCTTGTTAGTTTCGAGTTACTGTATCTAAACATCGTGCACATTTGTAATTCGCAAGTTCCTTTGAAAGTGAACGTATGGTCCCGCAACGAAAAGCGCCTAACTCTGCGTGCGCCGTTGCAAACCGTTTTTTGTATGAAAATTTAGTTGAATAACGTGTACGCAAATCCGCGGTAATCGTCGGTAACACAATGTTTTGAATATCACGACACGTCTCCCTGCATTGCTCGCAGGAGCGGGCGCTTTCAGTGTGTCCGGTGTTTAACAAAGTCTGTGGAAAATTCTGTGCATGCCATTCTCCGCATGCTTGTTTGCAACGTGCGCACAGAATTTTCATCAATAATTTGAATTTTCGCCATTTTATAGTGTAACCACTCGGGACCCAACACCTTCGCTACGAGACTCGCCTTCCCAGAAGCACATTTTTTTTATCTTTTGAAAACATGAAAAAGTAGCTAATAAAGTGAATTTCCGGAGGCAATTTTCCTGAACAACATAAAAATTTCTCCAATGAGATATGAAGTTTTATGTGTATTTCTTTTTATAGGATGAATTTGAGAATCCAAAAATTGCCTCTGAAAGTTCGATATATCAGCTATTGTTTCGACTTTAAAACACAGAAAAAATGCATTGAGCGCAAATCGCTAGAGTCGGAAAATTTAAATTACTGTCCGATGTTTAGCAGCCGGTCATTTTCAAAGCGCCCACGGTTTCCATTGGGCGGCGAGCTGTGGCTGGACCGCCTTTTACAGAATTCTGTATTTGTAGTTTGTAGCGCCGCGCGACACCGCGTTCCCGCCGGTGGGATCCCTTAACCGCCACGCGTAACTCTCGCTGCGCGTTTACTTTTTTGGCACCGATTTTTATTGGTTGCTTTTTTTGAAATTCCATACATCTTCGTGTTATTATTTCATTTTAGCACTACATTCGGCGACGGGTAATGACTGACTAAACGCAGATGTTTGCACCAAATACGGAGATGCAAGGTAAGCTCGCTTTTTTACTCTTCAACCCAAAGAAAATGGTTTAAACCCAACCCTCTCGGTCGTTTCAAGCGTTATCCACAGCTTTTTCCATGCATTTGAACGCCAAAATGACCCAATTCCCGCATTCCCCCCAATTTCTAGCGGTTTTTGCGCGTATTTTTATTTTTACATTACCATTTAGGTATTTCAATCGTTTTTTTTTCGTGTAATTTATGCATAATTAATGCATTTGTTTCAGGAACTAACTACGGTCTGCGCATTGGAGTACCCGATGAATACAAAAAGGACTACCAGGCCGAACAGCGCACGATTCCCAGATTACCCAGGTAGGATTTGAATCTCATGGCGTGTTTTGGTGAAATGAAGGCCTCAAAATGATAATTCTCCACTTTATTTGTTTGGAACGCCGTTTTTTTATGTATATAAACGGGTAACCGACCTTTAAAGTGCTGATGGCAACGGGAATTGGTGTCCCAAGCGGATTTGGCCGACTTTCTTCGCTTCCCCCCACCCCCCGAAGCCTCGCCTTTTTGGTGGTCTTAAGACGGACATCTTCAAGAGTTTGTATAATCACAGTCCTTTAAAGCGCCAGGTGATCACAGCAGGCAGCCGTTGACGACATTCTTGGCAAGAATAATGGAAATAATGGTTCCCGACACGAAGGATCCGGAATTTGGGTGTTTACGCCTAGAAAAAACAACTGCCCACAGCTGAATTTTGGAACTTTTGCGCCGGGGCCACTTAAATCCTAGGTTCCCTGGCTGTTTTCGAAATGTCCGCCAGAATCTGCCGCACGCCATGTCCATTATGAGTAAATGCGCAAGTAGGATCCAATGGGAGCCATCTTCCCACGCGACGCGACCGCCCGCGGCTGGTCCCGCCACGATATGCCTGGAAGTCAAGTTGGCTCTTCTCCAAGTCAGGATTTGTTTTTTAAAATCTCTACAAAACCAGGATTGGCTCGAGGCCAACTTGAAGATCAGGGTAATCGTGTCGGGACCGGCCACACAGTCTGTAAGACGGCTTCCATTAACTTTTACTTGTGCTCTGAACTTACCGTGGCCGCAACAAGTGGGGGTTCCGCCAGGGCTGGTCGCGGGCCGGGCCCGTCTCCACAACCTCTCGGCCCGGGCCGGCCCAGCCCGAACGGGCCCGATTTCGGCCCGTGGGCCCGTTTTCAAAATCGATTGACAGGTCAAGTTGAAATTTTTGGTCATTAAGCTTTAAAATTGCCTATTAATATAAATTAGATTAATTATATAACAAAAAGATTTAAAAAAAAAAAAAACAACACCTTAACATAAAAATATCCTCTACAAAGACGTTTTACTACACCACATTTGTTCGATCCTAGCAAGGTCGGGCCAGATCGGGCCTGGAAATTTTCTCGGCCCGGCCCGGGCTGAGCCCGATGTTTGGCCACCCCTGGGTTCCGCCACGATTGTCATAATTTTGCGTGTTAGCGTGTTTTAAGTTTTCAAGTTTGCGACAGTATCCAAGAATTTATTAAGCAGAGTTTCAAGAATTAAAAAGGTCCATGCGGAATTTCCCCCGACAGGCCTTAAAAAAGAGTTATCCTCGCCGCCTTTTTTTTGGAAAAACCGAGTAGCCGACTTTGAAAGTAAAATGGGTCCCGTCGCGAACGTGAGGACGCCTGAAATGCGCGGATTTTGCCAAATCGATACTTTTTTAATCGGTCTTTTCATTTTGGACAACCCAGCTCTATAACATGCCTAGCTGGACATGAGGTGCTCGGGATGCCCATGTAATTCGACGTTTGGTTGAAAATGGGAACAAAATAATAAGGGGGGCTTACGTTGCCTGCGAGACACCATTTGGGGTGGGTTACGCATCAAGCCCCCCCCCCAAACGCTACCCGCCCAGCTATAATTTCAAGAAAAAGTTTTCGGAAAACTATCCTATCGCATTCCAAACCCCATCAGGCCGAATAAGCGTTAACTTAGGCTCATTAGACGTTTTACTTTACGTGACCGTTACGATCTGAAATTTGGGGCATTTTCACTCTTCCCCAGCTGGCAGGCGGTCATCCACGTAATTTTTACTGCAATTTCCAACATTTTTTTTTTCTGGTTTCGGGTCGAAAATTCACTGAAATGGGGCCGCCCCGTTTTCGTGTTTGGCCCAAGACATCTCATTCCGGCTCCACTATATTTATCGAATCGATTACCCCAGTTACTCTTTTAATTCTCATAATTTTCAGCTTTTCCTATGGAACGGATGGTGTCCGCTCGCACGCCGACTACCTCGTCTTCATCGCATTCCGAATGGGCTACTTCGCGGGTCTCAGGGCCAGGTATACTGTAACATTTAATACTCAGTCTAGTTTTCCATTCAGGTACCTTAACAAGTGCGTCGGGGTGATGATCACCGCCTCCCACAAAGGCGACTCGAATGGAATCAAGATCGTCGACCCCATGGGCGAAATGATTCCCGTCGAATGGCAGGTTGGAGATTTTCAGATTTTTAGACCTTATATCTGCCTGGCCTGATATTCACGAACTTCCACACACGGGAATGGGCAAAAATCTCGCAATTATTCGGTTATTATTGAGTTCATGTATGATTCCGTCTCCTCACATATTTTACCTGTATAAATAAAGATAATGCACCATATATTGGAAGTATATGGACAACCCGAAGGCGGGGTTCTCAAATGACGATTTTTCGGGACTACCCGGATAGGCCCGGGTATAAAAATATTAAATTTAAACTTTTTTTTTTATAAATCGGTACAATATTTTTTTAAATAAATTTTGTTACCAACCGGGATTGAACCGAGGTCGTCTGGGTGGCTATCATACCTCGGGAGACTGTAACAGTTGACGGACCCAATGTAACTTTTGGGACCAAAACTGGGGTAGCCCCCCTTAACTTTTGGCCTTCCGTGCTCAATGTTGCCATAATAGTGACTGACCCCCCCCTTAACTTCTCCGTTTTTGGGGCCTCTACCCCGCGTAACCTGGGGAAGGCTGACTGTACTCTCCCGAGGTATGGTGGCTATCTGACTCGGTGGTCCAGAGTGACCGCGCTCTAACACAAACGATGAGTTGTGTTCTAAGGTGGTCTTCCGTTTTTTTTCATGCCATCTGGGTGTCAATAGTGGCCAAAATGGCGTCCATATGGCCACTGACGCATCCTTGGTTTTTACTAAAACTTTTAATTTGTAGTGGGGGGGGGGGTTATACAAAACATACCATCTCGAAAAGAGTACCAATTATTACCTAAAACATTTTCAGACACACGCCACCAAATTAATCAACATCTCCGATGAGTATTTCCCCACCGCCGTACGCGACGTGGAAAATGAGGTGGCTTAAAATCTTTTTTTTTAAAGCTAATCAAAACTTTAGCAGTTTCTGAAGACACACGGGGAGAAGAAGGCCCGAGTGGTCTGTGCCAGCGACACGGATGACGTAGGAGATCGTCTGGTGAAGGCTGTTAAAAAGGGAGCTGCTCTGCTCCTCCCCAACGAAAGAGGAGTGGCTGTGGACAAGGCCGGTAAGTTCTTGAGCACATTTGAACAAAACAGAAAGGCCTAAAAATCCGTTGGAGCTATGCGTTAGCAAGGTATGAGCTACCGTACCCCTTGCAAATAAGACCGATAATCGAAGCGGCGACACTTAGATCCCCCAAACGGCCCCTATCCAGCCATGGTAGCAATTGCACAAATAGACCAAAAACGGCCTTATGTCGAACTGGCCTTTATAATTTTATCTCCGAATCACGGCTGTATCTTAAAGTTGGATCTGGAGCCAGTTGGCCTGTTCTTTCAAGAGGATCTTTTGGTTGATAGCTTCTTTTGTCGGCACCCTACAGCAACTGTGAGTAGTATCGATTGAGGTTCCTTCTGGACGGCAGAATTTAGCTATACGGCGGAGCACCGACCGCTCTTTGGGAAGATTTAGGGTGAATGCGGCCTTAGTGATCTCCTCACTCACGACGGATGGCGGCTCAAAAAGTAAGGTCCCCCACATGGGAGGGGGTCCCAAAAAACCAACGACCCTCATTTTTACAAAGCCCCCGCAATAAGAAACTCCCGCAAGCAAGCACTACGTTTCCAGGTATGCCTTACCAAACGACCCACAAAACCTATCGAACGTGGTGGGTGTTCTAAATGCCGAGGTTCTTTGGTTAAATGCCTTCTTTGGTGGTCCAAGTTAAACGGCCCGTTCGGCCAGTTTACCCTGAACCACCCAGGCAGATGCCACCCACACGACCAGGGTTCGATCCCCGTCGGTGACATTCTTTTTTGCACAACTAATATTTACTTGTATGTAAGTAACAAACACTAATAAGTTGTTTAAAACAGTTTAAAAAACATTGTTTTAACCGATTTATACAAACTAAAATTTTTCATTAACGGGCCACCCGGGCCGGCCAAAAGGTGCGTCATTTGTTGCATTTTTCGTCCCGGTCCGTCAGTTGAGAACCCCGCTGTGTGGGGTTGCCCTTCTTTATATATTGGGGACTTTCCTTCTAACGGGTGTTCACCCCATCCGAACCCGAACTCCAATCTACGGGTTCTGGTTGTTATTTAGCCGCCGCGGTGGCCGGTAGGGCATTGTAGCTCCCCACGACCCCCAACTGATTCTGACCGAAGCAGTTACAGATTTATCCGGTTTCACAGCTGGAAAGTCGCTGTTAACAATCTGTTAACCACCATATTTCATGTTTTTGTTCAGGCGTCCTCACGTCTCCCCAGCTGCACTTCGTCGTCCGTTGCAAGAACGATCCGGACTATGGCACGGCGAGCGGGGACGGCTACTGCGAGAAGATCTCATCCGCCTTTAACTCCTTTGTGGAAGTCACGAAAGTACGTTTTCCCGAAAATGCACCTTTATACTTGTTTTTTTCAGATGCAATTTACTTCACCTCTCCTGTTGGACTGTGCCAATGGCATAGGCGCCCGTGCCATGCGCCAGTTGGAGGAATCCTTGATGCACGATGTGTTGCCCATCGTATATTATCATGAGGATGGAGAGCTGAACGACAAGGTATTAATTTTTATAATTGTCCACACCCCGCCGCCAGCCTTGCGGCGACGGCACTGCAGTAAGCGTGCTCCAATGCCAATTCGAATGTATTTGAAACTGGCGGACACAAACCTGAGAATACGGCTGGATTTCTGCATGTTATGTGTTCATAGATGGATAGAGCACCCACGTATCTCTTTAGCTGAGTTTTTTCACGGTAACACAATACTTAAAAACCAATAGGCACGGCTTTGCCTGTTTTTCTCATAAACCAACTGGACAACTATTGGTGCCAAAACTCAGCCAAAAGGAAGCACATGTGTGCTACTATTTCATGGTTAGAACGTCAAAATTGATGCCGTATTGGCGGACAAAAAGGGGTCCGCCAATTTCAGCTCGACGTTTAGCAGGCCGCCCGTTGTTTAGTGATTCAGTAGAGTAAGACAGCTGCTCCTGATTAAGCTTATCCAGCGATTATTACTATTGAAAATATACATAATTTGGCGTTTTGGACCACATTCTCTCGTTTAAAGCTTAAAAAGGAAAAATTACATGTTAAAATGAATTTTAAAAGCCCTTTTTCTTTCGCCTGTTTGAACCTCAATGTTTTCGCGGTGGGACCCAGCTTTAATGAAACGGCGCATTTCCGAAATACGGCCGCAGAAACATAGCTGGACAGGGAGCATTTAGGGGCTCGATGCGTAAGCCCCCAAATTGTGCCTCGGGGCAGCGTAAGCCCCCCGTTAACTTTTTGCTCCCATCTTTAACCAAACACCAAATTACGTAGGTACCGCAAGTACCTCATGTCCAGGTATGCGCAGAAAATGTGAGAATTCTGGGGTCTTTTTCAACGATTTCTTTTCATAACTTATCATAAGTTCATCACTTATATCTTTCGGCCTGAGTTTTTTGCCGACCCAAAAAATGTCTACAGCCAAAGAAACACGGTTTTTTGTGTTTTTCGTTATTTTCCGGTGGATGAATTTTCGAGAAAAAACTCAGGCCAAAGAAGGAATTAATGAGCTAAAAGTTGACAGAAAGAATGGTTGCTGAAAATGGCTAGAACGTCCAGGTTTGTGGCGGCCAGTTTGTGTTTTTAAGCCAGCTGTCTGTCGCGAATTTGACATTTTCCGGCCGGTTTCTTTATTTAATTAAGTTAAATTAATAGTTTTCTAAATATTCAAATAACGAAACAACAAATTCGATGTTTAAACGTTCGATGTTTAAAAATAAGCATTTTAAATTTTCAAATGTTAAATCAAATAGTTCGTTTCGGGACGCCGTCAGACGCTTTCCGCTCTTTAACGTGCCGGCCGCGGCGGGCTGAGTGTCCCTAATTCGTTTCTATATTTTTATTTAGTTCGTCAGACAGTTGCGTTTATATTCTAATTTAGTGCGGCGTGGATTTCGTCATGGACGAGAAGGTTCTGCCCAGTGAATTCGATCGCGTAGATACAATCGAAAAGTGCGCATCTTTCGACGGAGATGCAGAGAGATTGATCTACTTCCGGTAGGTGTCTAGAAATTTCTGGGAAAATCGATTCTTTTAGGTGCGAAGACAAAAAGGACACGCGAGTTTCGGTTTTGGATGGGAACCGCATTGCCGCCCTGTTCACCGAGTACCTTGATAATCAGTTGCAACTCGCCGGAGAGGAGGATGAGCTGACGCTGGGAGTAATTCAGACCATCTTTGCTAATGGGGCATCCACCACACATATTAGGGATGAAATTGTGAGTTTGTGAGTACAAAAACGCCTTACTTGTACAAAGAGCTTGTGTTTCTGGACACTCCGTGAAATAAGTATATACCTGGGCTTGGTACGGCTTTATCTTCAACAAATACTGTAAAATCGATTGATAGTCATGTAAATCGATCGATTTTGGGGTATATATCATCGTTTTGGGCAGCTCTCTCTTGATATAAGAAAGTGTGTACTTACAAATATCCGGAACGTACCCCCCTTTGTTAATAATCTGGCACTTCGTGGGCGGTCTACTGTAAATTGTATATGAACTGAAATGACGTCATTATGACCGTTGACACACTCTCCCTTTGTAATAAAGTTTGAAAGGGCCGGGTATGACCCATGGCCAAGGGTGGCCAAACTGGGCCGGGCCGAGAAAATTTGGAAGCGGGCAGGTACCAGGTTTTTAAACAATCTTTTTTATGTTTCTATTTTTAAAGGCAATATTTTCAGTCTTGTTGTTAAGGAGGATTCGAACTACCCTATATAAATTTTGTATGTTTTCATGGCCGAGTGGCTAAGAGGCCGGACTGGCAATCCGAAGGTGCCCCAGTTCGATCCCCCGCCGACAAAACTTTTTTGTCTTGCTTGTTTAATGTAATTGTTATGCTATTTTTTAATATATGAGATGCATTTCCTGTGCATAGCCAGTGTAAAACTTTTTTTTAACTTTTAGAAATTTTGACGGACGGCCCCATGGCTTGCTCACTAGTTATAGTGCCTACTCGTCTTTTAAACCAAGATTCCACAAGCGGGTGAACGAGGTTCCTTGGAAAGTGCAATCTCACCAACCCTTGCGCGTGAGATGAAAAATGGGGGGTGCCTTACACCGGGGTTCTCAAATGACGGGCCGGGCCGAGAAATTTTTTTCGGCGGCCCGGCCCGGCCGGCCCGTTTTTGAAAATCAAATTTTTAATTTTTGTATAAATCGGTGCAATAATTTTTTAAACTATTTTAAATACCGTGATAGTGTTGGTTACTAACATATAAGTCAATATTAGTCGTACAAAAAAAGAATGTCACCGACCGGGATCGAACCCTGGTGAAAAAACGGGCCGAACGGGCCGGGCCGACCAAAATTTTGAAAACGGCCCGGCCCGTGAGAAGCCCGCCTTACACATCGTATTTTCGGGTGCACGACTAGTTTTTGTTACTGCACATTGTATTGTACTCAATTTATGGGGCAATTTACTCTTTCAGGGCGTCGAAACTGTCTGTAGAATGGAAGATGATGAGGAGAGTCTTCGCGACATGGCTAAGAAGTTCGACATTGGCGTCTACTTTGAGCAAAATGGACGTGGATCCGTCGTGTTCAGCGACAAATTCGACACTCGCATTCGGGAGTGGGTCTCTCTTTCTCTCGCTCTCTCTCTCTCTCTCTCTCTCTCTCTGTCTCTCTCTCTCTCTTGTAATCCTCTCTTTCCAGAACTCTTTCAACCGACCCGGCCATTCTGAGTCTCCGCCACTTCTCTAATGTCATCAACGAGACAACGAGCGACGCGCTGGCCAACCTCCTAGCCGTCGAGCTGGTTCTCCGTCACAACGGCGACTCCATCGTGGAATTAGAGAGACTCTACACCGATCTGCACGCCGTTAAGGTCTCAGTTTCGGTCCGTTGTTTCGCTGTAGTTTATTGAAAATGTTTTCAGAGGCCGGATGAGGTCGAATATCTGTACCTTGAGACGGAATTGCTCGATAATCACGACCTTACGAGACTGATCGCTAGATCGCCCGCAGAACGCGCCTTCGTCTTGTGGGTTTCTCTCTCTCTCTATCTATCTATCTATCTATCTATCTATCTAACTCTCTCTCTCTCTCTCTCTCTCTCTCTCTCTCTCTCTCTTGGAATAAATGGGAATTTGGGATTTCGGCTATGGGAAGGTCCGTCACAGGCCGGGCCGGATCGTCTGGAAAATTTTGGTCGGCCCGTTTACCCTGGACCACCCAGTCACAGTGCCACCCACACGCCAGGGTTCGATCCCGGTCGATGAAAATCTTTTTTGTGCAACTAATATTGACTTTTATGTTAGTAACAAAAAGTATTTAGTTAGTTAAAGGGGAAGGACCTCGTAAAATTGATTTTGAAAAAATATTTTAATAACAACTTTCTTGAATAGATACTGTTATCACGATTCTGAAACATACCCCTTTTATATGTTTTGCACTGCAACCGGTTCATTGCAGAGAAAGGCGAGAAAGCGCGGAAAAAAGCGAGACGCAGAATGGCGCGCTATTCAAACGATATTTTCAACTAAACTTCAGACGCTCCTTATTTGGTTCATTTTGCTCCAAAAAAGAGACTAGAACGTGTTTTATCCATTTTTCAAACTTTTCTTAGATGAACGGGTGGACGAATTTTTGAAAGTGGTTTCTGAATGAGTTTTTATGCTCTTTCTATTCAAAATTCACCATTTGTTTTTTATTCGCGAGACAACTGGGTAGTCCCAAAAATCCTTCGGCCCGGCCCGTCATTTGAGAACCTTGTCTGTTTGTATGCATGTATCTCCCTTCTATCATATCTCTCCCTCTATGTTTCTTCACTCTCCGTCTCTCTCCCTCTCTCTCTCTCTCTCTCTCTCTCTCTCTCTCTCTCTCTCTCTCTCTAATTTCCTCTTTTTAGATACTTGGAATCGGAGAAGAATTTCTACGTGTACGTCGAAGCCCTTACACAGCCGGTGGCCGATCAGCTCGTCCGTGATCTCCTCGAATTCTTGAGCGACACCCTGAAGACCCAGGAGAATGCCTGTGCCGCGGCTTTTTATTAACTCTAATCTCGTTGTTATTCTAATTCAAACCTTGTAATACCTGACGATTTGTGCATTTTGAGCCATTTTCTGTGATTTAAACAGGTTGTAACTTTAACGGGTGCGTTTTACATGTTGTATGTGTACATAAATTATTTTCACCCCGAGTTTCAAGTGGAATTTAATTGGAATGGCTTCCATTCGCCTTTTTTATGGTATTTTGGATTCAAATATGCTCCAATGCCAATTCGCGAAGAAATCGGTTAAAGGTATAAATGACGTCACTTATCTGTATGTCTTCCCTTCGGGATCAGTTTAATTTATATTTCGCTCTTTTTTTGCAAACTTGCGCTTTGAAGTTTTGATTTTTTCAACAAAATAGTAGTGTTACAGCCTTGGCTCTAGTGCCAAGCAGCTGTCATTTAACTCTAATCGCGCTCCAGCGCGATATTTAGTCCTTTAAGATTCTTATCTCATCATTTTCTGCGGGCCACATTTTATTATCTCATCATTTTCGGATTATCTGGTTCTTATTTGCGTTCTTTAAGTATTTAATTGCTTTTATTAAATATGTATTATTTAAACCCTAGTTCACAACAGTCGGGGTCTTTTCCCCCGAAGTGTCGAATTTTCTTCATTTTTTTTTTGTATTTATGAAACTTGTTTTAGTCTCATTTTCGTAAGAATTTCAGTATTTTATTGCATCAGCTCGAAGATATTTCAAATGTTTTTTTTCCTTTCTCACGTTTTAGGCGGAAAACTTTAGGTTATGAGAAACCTTTAGTTTCTGGTATATTTCCCCATTTCTATAGCGTCTTCTTGAGTTTTTAGATGGAAACTTAGACGCGGAGGGTTCAGTATGAAGTTGAAGCTGTCGGTTAAAACATTGTGCCCCTTCATTTTGGGATAAAACGTCACTTTGCGATGTGGTACTGTAAAATCTACCAGCCTGCTGTCTGCAATGACCAAAGTGACATCCAGCCATGGGCTAAATTGAAACATTTTTCATTTTGAAACAAATTACAAAGTCGCAAGTCGCAGTTGGCCTGCAAGGCAGACGAAAAAAATTATTTTGTAGATTTTCGCTTAGTTTTTGAGACAAAATCTAAAAAAATTTTCATTTCTGATGAAGAAATACATATCAAAACATGTACAAATTAATCCTGCGATTGAAACAATCGTTGGTAACAGGACAGATTTTTTTCTCAATGGGGCGCGTTTACAACCACCTATACCCACAATGAAAAATTTTTCATTTTACAAAATCCAGATCTCAGCCAATTATGCATATTTTTAAGCCAAATTTTGGATTATGAATCGTTTGTTAGCAAAACCAAATCGTATGTTTTTTGTTTTGTTAAATTCGACGTTTGAAAAAATGATGCACGATTTTGGGGCTAGGCAACTTGAGAAGATGAACCTCGGCATTTGAGTAGTACCAAGCAAGCATGGCAAAATTTGGGGCCGGCCCGAAAATTTTTTTTTCGTTTTCTTTGATTTTTACATTGAAAAAAGGCATAAATTTTCGGTTGAGTCGGGCCGGGCCAGGTCGGCCCGGGCCGTGAAAAATTTTGGAGCGGGCCGGCCCGTTGCCATGCTTGGTACCAAGATAGTACTTTCGAACTATGTTTTTTGTTTTGTTAGATTTTGATTCCACAGAAGTCAGCGATCGATTGAAAATGAGAAATCTCGGTTTTTGCAAATGTTTGAGAGGGTGTCACCGACCGGATAAAGAAGTTGAGAAGCTGAAACTTTGCTTGTGAGCAGATACAAGCTTGTACTTCAGAACTATGTTTTTTGTTTTGTTCAATTTTAATTTCTGTTTGAGCAGTGAACGATAGAAAACGGAAAATAAGCATTTTGAGAAAATGTTCAAATTTTTTTTTTCGATCAAACTCGCATGACTTTTGAAGGCCAACAAACCCAAAAGTCGCATTTTTGAAAAACATTCTTATTAAAAATTCAATTTTTAACAAATCACTTTGTCGCACTCAAAAATCTCCCCCATTTTCGGCCCATGGCTGGTGACATCCAACCCCCCCCCCTTATTACTATTATGCTGTTTAAGACGCCGTCTTTATAAGATTCGAGCGGCGTCCTACTGTCTTTGGAAAACGTTGATAGCACCAGAATTGGCCCAAAATTTTTCAATTACTTTCTTATGGGCCGCCGTATAGACCATTTTCAATAGCTTTAGTCGTGAATACACCAAATCTGTCCTTTAAATAGTGAAATATTTGCGTACTTTCACAAAATACCCAGAAAACCTCAAAAAAGATTTTTTCGCTTTTTTCTATCTTTGTCATATAAGGGCTGCAAAAAGCCGCTATACTGGAAAGATGTGCCACATTTTTCTGCACATTTTGAAAAATTTAAAGTCCGAAAAACTCCATGACCATCATGACGAAAGTCGATTTTTAATCTCAAATTTTCCATCGATGTAATCAGGAAAATTTGGACTTTTTGGTAGGTCAAAAAATTTTTTTCGCTTAAACGGATGCAAATGTGTGTGCCGCATAATAAAAAAAATGTTTAAGTTAATTCAAACTAGTTTTGAACAAAATTAGGGCAAAAATATGTTTGACCTACCAAAAGTCAAAATTTTCCTGATAAAATCGATGGAACATTTCTGATTCAAAGTCGATCCAAACATCCTAAATACGGGGTTGCGATGTTAACGCACTGGTATTTCCTTTCAGGATGATGCCGCTGAAATATTTCGTTTTAGGGCGATGAAGCCGTTGTAACCGTTGTAACATTTTTGTTGTCCCCTTTTGATTTTAAATTTCAAATCGCGGAAGATTCTAGGTGCGCATCGCCTCTGACTTGGCAGCCCCGTCTATATTTCGTTTTAGGGTGAAGCCGTTGAAATCGTGCCTCTCAAAGAGAAATCACTTCGCCCTGCAGCCTGCAAATTTGACATCGGTGTCTACTTTGAGCCGAATGGACGCGGCACCGTCGTTTTCAGCAAGAAGTTTAACTCTGACGTGAGGGAGTGAGTTTCTCTCTCTCTCTCTCTCTCTCTCTCTCTCTCTCTCTCTCTCTCTAATCGTCTCTTTTCAGCAGTGCCTCCGACAACGAGGGCATCCAGCGCCTCCTTCATTTCTCCAACCTCGTCAACGAGTCCATGCCCGACGCGCTGTGCAATCTCCTCGCCGTTGAGTACCTTCTCCGCCACTACAACTGGTCCATCGAGCAGTGGGAGACGAACCTCTACGACGACCTGTGCTCGGTACATATCCAAATCTCGGTTCGTTAATTCGCTGTTGTTGATATGAGAGACAGCATCTGGCAGAATCGAGCGGCCCCTGTGAAGTCACTGCCTTAGAAATTTGGTAGTAGTCTCAGAGGCGCAACAGGTCAACACACCGTATTTTGCTACCGCCTCCTCTATTTGAAAATCTTTTCAAAATTTGCGGCGGGCCCCCTCCCTTTACAAAAATTGGGTAAAAGACCAATTGCGGCACCCGCACCACCGCGGCTCGCGGTGGTTGGCCAACAACTATGGGACTATTGTTGGTACTATTTTGAACCAAACGTCGAAATACGTGGGCACCGCAAGAACCCCATTCCCGAAGCACAGAAAGACGCTCACAACACCTAATTTCGAGTAACAACAATAACGGAAACAAATATTGGCGGGAAGGCCCAGCCCCAAAATTTTCCCGGCCCGGTAAGGCTGACCCCAAATTGTGCCATGGTGAAGCCATTATTAGTTGTACAAAAAGGAATTTCACCAACCGGGATCGAGCCCTGGTCGTGTGGGTGCAATCTGACTGGGTTATCAAGGTAAACGGGCCGGCGGACCAAAGTTTTCCAAATGAGAACCCCTCATAACCCTGAATTGTCTTAAAATTGAGTAATCCCTCTTAACTTTGAGAACGCTAAACCATATTTGACGAAATTCACACCTAGTTTTTTATGTCTACTCCCCTAACGGAACGCCGGATGACCCCCTTCCGGCCGGGCACATCTCCGTCACTTGGTCCGCCCTTTAAAAAGGGCGA
Source organism: Oscheius myriophilus (assembly GCA_964057215.1). NCBI lineage: Eukaryota > Metazoa > Nematoda > Chromadorea > Rhabditida > Rhabditidae > Oscheius > Oscheius myriophilus. The sequence goes on from OZ059905.1 coordinate 20,913,307, forward strand.
AAAAGACTAAGCTAAACCCCCTTCGTATATAAATTCTAATTGGCGAGACCCCCGAGCCGTCAAAGTCGGGCCGACGCTCATTTGTGTGGCCGGGTCGCGGGAAATCGATAAAATTAGGGTTTTTTGGTAAGAAATATCGGGCCGGGCCTAGTAGGAAACGTAGAAAACGTTGCTATGGTTGGAGGGGTTTACAAACTTACCGGCCGGGCTTATAGAATAGAATTATGTCTATGTTCACCCCCCCCCCCCTCTGATCCTCCACTCTTTCAAAGTCAAAAATTCTCTTTTTGCAGTTGAGTAGTTTTTTACACACCGCGGACGTGGATAGAAACATTCTGCTCCAATTGCATGATCTTCCGCCGAAAATCGATGATCTGGTCATTGCCACCCAGGGCTTCCGCGCCTTCTTTTGGTAGGTCTCTTTCTCTCTCTCTCTCTCTCTCTCTCTCTCTCTCTCTCTCCCTCTCTCCCTCTCCCTCTCTCTCTCCCTCTCTCTCTCTCCCTAATTACCTCCTTTCAGGCCCTCCGGAGACATTGGCCATGTGTACGCCGAAGCCATCAATTCCAATGCGGCCGAGAATCTTGCCAAATGCATCGAAAGCATCATCGAAAACCAGCTTAATAAACTTTTTTGGGCGGCAACACGCCGGAATGCAATCTAAAGCACTCGATCCATTGTATAGACCTTGTGATTCTTTTGAAAGCCCTGTGAATTTTGGGATATTCTCTTTGATTGAGTGGTTTATTATTTTCACTCTTACGATTGTGATTTACATGCTGCCTTGTATATAAATTATTTCACTCCTCTATGTATTGTGGAAAATAGTTTTCTTTTCAGGAAGTTTTCTGCTTTCCCGGTGGATCAGACATACCCTAAATTGGTGGGTGCGGCTGGGTCCGGGCGGAGCCCCCGGATTTTTTGGCGGGTCCGGTGGGCCGGCGGAACCCCCCGTTTTTACGCGTTTTCGAGGACACAATTTTTGCCCCCCCCCCCCTGCGCCCCTCCCCCGAAAACCTCTCTCCTGACTCAGGGTCCCGATTTTCCCCGGCGCACCCCCCCCCGCAGATCCTTACCCCAATTTAGGGCATGGGATCAGATGTACTTTCATAAGTGGGAGCTCCACAGCATAGTTTTCACGAGAAGGGCGGGCCGAGGAAAGTGTAGTTTCATGTGCATGTGGGTGTGGTTCTCATGGGTCGAGCCCGTTTACCCTTGTCCACTCAGTCAGATTGCCACCCACACGACCAGGGTTCGATCGACGTTCTGAGCCATTCTCTTTTGCACAACTAATATTGACTTATATGTTAATAACAAATATTGTTAAGTTATTTAAAGCGGTTTAAAAAATTATTGTACCGGTTTTCTTTCCTGCATCTTGCGCGGCCGTGCGAGACGCTGGAAAACGCCTCTTCGCCGCTCTCCCAACCGGGCCTGGATTGCCCGTCCTCAAGCCGGAGTGGAGCCCCGTGAGGACGTAGCTCCAACCAAATGGATCACCAAAGCCGTCTACAGTAACACGACCGTCCCAGGAACCAGAGAAGAAGCTGCTTCCCCCAAGGAGCTGTTACAGCAACTTGCCAGGAGGCATTTGGAGCCGATTCAAAGGAGAATTTATGAGCAAATGTATTTCGAGTCTATCGGACATCGCGCCTAAAATTTATATATAAATTGAAAGTTTATACAATTTCAAATTTTTTAAGAATAAAAATTAAGAAAAATAATGATTAAAGGGACCGTCAGGGACCTTCTGCAACTTTGGCTCATGTAAAAGATAAACATCAGCTGATCAAAAAACTCTATACAACATAGAGTTCAAAATTGTCCGTTTTCAAGAAATCTGGCTTCAAAGTGCCGGCCGACCGTCTGCAGATTCTGCGGATGGCCGCAACGCCTGCATGCACTATGTTTACAAGCTAGTCTAATTTCGAGTTTGTCATTCTAATAGGACGAGATTACTAGGAAAATTAGGAGTTTTCCAGACAATTTAGCATATACAATTAGTATAATTTTCGACCGTACCCGATGAAAATGGAAATATAAAGGCCCTGACGGTCCCTTTAGACATATAAAATAAATCGTGCAGAGAGATCCCGTTAGATGCGCATGAACTCGAATAGGCCTTGGAATTCGAAAAAGGGGCGTAACCTGGCTCAGTGCCAACCTCACCGATCAAAGGGCCGCCACTTCTATACGTCGGCCCGCCGTGATCAAGAGATAAAAGCATCCGATACTTAATTTATCTTTATACAACTAGTAGCGCATTGCTCCGGAGCGTTTCCCGGTCGCACTTTTATACCATCCCTTGGTTCCGCCCTATCTTATAATACCTTGTATAACTGCACTTTTAACCAACAGACAGGAACTACAAAATGCACATTGGTAAAAATAGTTTATTAGGAGCAAAGAAATACGACGGTGTTTAGCATACAAACAACGAAGCACGAGAAACATTTATCCTAGGTTGTGTTGCTAGAGTTGCACCTTTCTTGGATTGTAACTTTTTCCCGAAAACTTGGCGGTAACTCGAAATGGAGCATAGTGGACAAGCTGCACTCAAAGTTGGAATTACGGCGTAGGAAAGAAAGCGAAGTGTTCCAAAAAGCACATTTAGATCTTCCAGGTGGCGCAGGTACATGAAAGAAACCGACAGCAATCTAATTAAAGGAGGTAATAACATGAAAGTGAGCGTCTGACAAATGAAATGTTGGTGAAATTCATACAAAATCACCTTTGTCATTTTTCTTTGCTGTTTCTTAGCCACGTCGGAAAAGCTTTGTTCGTTCAGTTTTCTTATTATCAGATAGCGTAAGATTAAACAAAATATTATGGTGGAAACCCAAATACCAAGAACCACAAGGGGTCCGAAAAGACGCTAAAGAAGAAAATGTATTGCATTTAAATGAATTGAACACCCTCACAGAAGGGTTCAAGGCAATGAACACGGAATACTCTTCTCGCGTCTTTTCTCGCGTCTTGTACGTTTCAGCTTGAAAAATTCGTTCATTTTTAAATGCAAAATTTCCTTTTTGTTGTTTTGCGGATCCTGTGTGGAATAACACCAACATATACACTGCTGGAAATAAGTACATAAGCATGAACATGTTTTTGGACTAACTCATTCAATTGAGCAAAGTCTAAGGTGTTCAAAACAGAAATTCATTAGCATACTACATTTGCCGGCGCCGTTTGCCAAAAACACACACACACACACACACGCACACACACACACAAACGGCATACAGTTAGAAATTTTTTCAAACACCAGTCCGTAAACGCGCCTATCGGCGCGTTACCTCCTGGCATGTGTGATTTAGGCACGATTGTTTTAGCCGAGAAATTTGTGAGGCATAAGCATGAACATGTTTAAACATTAAGCGTTTGATAAGCAAAAGGTCGTTTGATGAATATTTTCTAAAAACACTCTACAATCAACAATGTCAAATACTTTTGGTCCCTCTGGCGCTAGTTCGTTTCTTGAGAATGTTCATGCACTGCCTGAAATTTGGGGCCAATCTTTTCCAAAACAAAATTGTGACAGATACAGAGAGAGGAACAGAGGAAAGGGTAGTGAGACAGATTTAGACAGAAACAAAAATAGAGACAGAGACAGAGAGATAGATCAAGAAAGGGGCATACAGAGGAAGAGAAAGAGAGACAGAGAGGTGGAGAGGAAAAAAAGGACACCGAGAAAGAGAGACAGAGAGAGGGCCAGAGACAGAGAGAGGGAGAGGGAGATATAAAAGGGCAGAGACAGAGAGAGAGAGGCAGAGACAAAGAGAGGAATCGAGAAAGGAGCAAAGAGAGGGAAAGAGACAGAGACAGAGAGAGGGTCAGAGAGAGAGAGAGAGAGAGAGAGAGAGAGAGAGAGAGAGAGTGAAGGGGCAGAGAGAGGGAGAGAGACAGACAGAGAGAGGGGGATAGAAAGGGGCAGAGACAGAAGGAGAGAGACAGAGACAGATAGAGGGACCGAGAAAGGGGCATAAAGAAGAAGAGAGACAGAGACACGCGGAGTTAAATGCAAGATGCCGACAGCAGACCGATAAACGGAATAATTAGCATGAAAGTAAGAGTCTAAAAATAAAATGGGTAAATCTATCCTTATATAACAAAACCCTATCGTGTCCGTCGTGGTGTAGTCTACCAGAATTTTCCGCCCGCCTACGGCGGTCGTCAAATTCTGGGGCGTGTAGTAACGGCAGCTTTCGGTTTAATGACAGTTTGTCCTGTTTAAGGAGGTTTAATTTTTTACAATGACAGTTCTTAGAGAACGAAAAGCTCACTTTAGAAATAAAACGTAATCTAACTTTCTTTTACCGCTTTCTTTTAACTTTCTTTTATCTTTCTTTTATCTTTTAGAAGCCGAAGGCCGCCAAAATTGGTGGCCAAAGGCCGCGAAAAATTCTGGCCGCAGGCCGGTGTATCAAACGGCCGAAGACCGGTTAACTGAAAGGCCGGAGTCCGCAAAAAATTTCGGCCGCTGAGAGGCCGAAGGCCGCAAAAAGTTTCGGCCGCAGGCCGGTTAACTGAGAGACCGAAGGCCGCCAAAATTTCCGGCCGCTGAGAGGCCGAAGGCCGCGAAAAGTTTCGGCCACAGGCCGCGAAAAGTTTCGGCCACAGGCCGGTTAACTGAGAAGCCGAAGGCCGCCAAAATTTCCGGCCGCTGAGAGGCCGAAGGCCGCAAAAATTTTCGGCCGCAGGCCTGCTCACTGAGAGGCCGAAGGCCGCCAAAATTTCCGGCCGCTGAGAGGCCGAAGGCCGCGAAAAGTTTCGGCCGCAGGCCGGTTAACTGAGAGGCCGAAGGCCGCCAAAATTTCCGGCCGCTGAGAGGCCGAAGGCCGCAAAAATTTTCGGCCACAGGCCGGCTCACTGAACGGCCTATGTCCGGTTAACTGAGAGACCGAAGGCCGCTAAAATTTCCGGCCGCTGAGAGGCCGAAGGCCGCGAAAAGTTTTGGCCACAGGCCGCGAAAAGTTTCGGCCACAGGCCGGTTAACTGAGAGGCCGAAGGCCGCCAAAATTTCCGGCCGCTGAGAGGCCGAAGGCCGCAAAAATTTTCGGCCGCAGGCCTGCTCACTGAGAGGCCGAAGGCTGGTTTATTGAGAGGCCGAAGGCCGCGAAAATTTTCGGTCACTGGCCGGCTCACTGAACGGACGAAGGCCGGTTTACTGAGAGGCCGAAGGCCGGTTAACTTAGAGGTCAAAGTCCGCAAAAATTTTCGGCCACTGGCCGGCTCACTGAGAAGACGTAGCCCGCGAAAGTTTCGCAATTTTTACGGCCGCAGACTGTGTTATTGAGGCAAAGGTTAATAATCAGTTGCAAAGAAAGAACCCGAAAATTGCGACAAAATGGCTTTACGACAGAGGGGAAGAGAGTTGGAGCGAGAAAGAGAGAGAGAGAGAGAGAGAGAGAGAGAGAGAGAGAACAGACGGTGTCTACATAGGCAGCGTTTCAAAAGTACAAAGTTAAGATATGAGAAAAAACTCGTCGAGAAGTTCTCGGAGAGTTGGAGGTTCAACAATTCGACAGTACACGTTTACTGCAAGGCCGAAGTCCGCAAAAATTTCCGGCCGCAGACTGTCTTATTTGGACAAAGGGAAATAGTCAGTTGCGAAGACGGAACACAAAAATTGCGACGAAAAATGACAAAATGAGTTTACGAAGGAAGACAGAGGGAGGGGGAGTTAGAGCGAAAAAGAGAGAGAGAGAGAGAGCAGACAGCGTCTACATGCAGCAAAGACAGATACATACAACAGATACATAAGCATCGTCTCAAAAATACAAAGTCAATCTATGCGAAAAGGTAGAGGAGTTCCCGGAGAGTTGGAGATTTGACAGTAAACCACTGAAAGAAAAACGCAGCCGCACCCCGGGCCATTCGAGAGAGTAATGGCGAATGCAGAAAGTTTTTAGAAATGCGCATCCTTATTGTAATTTGGGGACGCATACGTATGGCAACTTGACACATGACAACCCGGCCGAATTGCGCTCCTGGCCATATTGTGAAGTAACTGCCTTGTAACCTGGATGTTTTGCAACTTTCCTTTTTGCGAGTGAGTCTTTTCGCTCTGGTCTCATATTGCGCTCAGCTCGTTTCGGAACGTTGCCACCTTGAAAGGAGTACTGTTTGTAATCGGGACGGATGGCAACTGGGACGTTTCGCAACCTAATTAGGATATTTATTTTAGCGAAACAACAAAAATGAAAAGGCAAATGTAGTCTAATTAGGTTGCGAAACGGCCCAGTTCAAATCGTCCAGGTGTCAATTCGTCTAGCTTGCAATTTGAACCGGTGGTAAGCCGTCTCAGTTAAAATGCGGACTTTTGCGATTCGTCGCGTTTCAATTTGGCCCATCGCAATGTATCCCGGTGAAATCAGTACACATTGCAAACCACTGACAAAGGTTGCAATTCGTCCGGGTTGCCATGTGACAAGTTGCCACCCGTATGCGTCCCTAATTTTGCCCATTTTCGACCGAGTCGGCCCCATTCGAGGCAAAGGACCGGTGGAAATGAACAGCCGACCGATAGTGAATGGGCTAGAGAAAGAGAAATAGCACTGCAAATGAGGAGAGGCTGTTAACAAACCTATAGATTCGATGACACCATTGCCCAAATGTATTAGGGTGGATGGACCAAATGTATTAGGGTGGATCAGCGGAACCCGACGTACATTTCCACCGAGTGCGAGGGTGCGATCGGCCGTAGGCCGACTTTCATGTGCCTTGCGTGATTTGCAAGTCCGAAGGTCGAGCAATGAGTGGCCGTAGGCCACGAATCTTCGCGGCCACAGGCCGCCTAACTGAGCGGCCGAAGGCCGTGTGTTCAATGCGGCCGCAGGCCGCAAGCCAGGAGGTTGCGCGCCGTAGGCGCGCGTACCCGACTGGTAGTATTACAAAACTCACCTTTGTCATTTTTGTTTGTTGCTTCTTATTTTTTTGTATAATAACACACATGTCTCTGTAAAACTCCAGCGTGTTTTTTGCTCAAAAGTTGTTCAAAATCTTCTGATCGCCTCAAACCCATCCAGAAGGTTTATCTCAACTTCGCTTTTTCACCCGGGTTACGGTAACCCAAAAGTTTTTTTTCCGACAATTTCAAACTTTTTCAATTCCCAAAATTATTTTCAAAGCAAAGCAAATTGGATTTCTAAAACAAAGGTCAGCATACCAACATGATGCCTTAACCTTATTGACATGGTTTCATTGGAAAAATCCCATCTTTTGCCCTCTACAACCGTTCCATCCACCCTAATACATTTGGGCAATGGTGTCATCGAATCTATAGGTTTGTTAACAGCCTCTCCTCATTTGCAGTGCTATTTCTCTTTCTCTAGCCCATACACTATCGGTCGGCTGTTCATTTCCACCGGTCCTTTGCCTCGAATGGGGCCGACTCGGTCGAAAATGGGCAAAATTAGGGACGCATACGGGTGGCAACTTGTCACATGGCAACCCGGACGAATTGCAACCTTTGTCAGTGGTTTGCAATGTGTACTGATTTCACCGGGATACATTGCGATGGGCCAAATTGAAACGCGACGAATCGCAAAAGTCCGCATTTTAACTGAGACGGCTTACCACCGGTTCAAATTGCAAGCTAGACGAATTGACACCTGGACGATTTGAACTGGGCCGTTTCGCAACCTAATTAGACTACATTTGCCTTTTCATTTTTGTTGTTTCGCTAAAATAAATATCCTAATTAGGTTGCGAAACGTCCCAGTTGCCATCCGTCCCGATTACAAACAGTACTCCTTTCAAGGTGGCAACGTTCCGAAACGAGCTGAGCGCAATATGAGACCAGAGCGAAAAGACTCACTCGCAAAAAGGAAAGTTGCAAAACATCCAGGTTACAAGGCAGTTACTTCACAATATGGCCAGGAGCGCAATTCGGCCGGGTTGTCATGTGTCAAGTTGCCATACGTATGCGTCCCCAAATTACAATAAGGATGCGCATTTCTAAAAACTTTCTGCATTCGCCATTACTCTCTCGAATGGCCCGGGGTGCGGCTGCGTTTTTCTTTCAGTGGTTTACTGTCAAATCTCCAACTCTCCGGGAACTCCTCTACCTTTTCGCATAGATTGACTTTGTATTTTTGAGACGATGCTTATGTATCTGTTGTATGTATCTGTCTTTGCTGCATGTAGACGCTGTCTGCTCTCTCTCTCTCTCTCTTTTTCGCTCTAACTCCCCCTCCCTCTGTCTTCCTTCGTAAACTCATTTTGTCATTTTTCGTCGCAATTTTTGTGTTCCGTCTTCGCAACTGACTATTTCCCTTTGTCCAAATAAGACAGTCTGCGGCCGGAAATTTTTGCGGACTTCGGCCTTGCAGTAAACGTGTACTGTCGAATTGTTGAACCTCCAACTCTCCGAGAACTTCTCGACGAGTTTTTTCTCATATCTTAACTTTGTACTTTTGAAACGCTGCCTATGTAGACACCGTCTGTTCTCTCTCTCTCTCTCTCTCTCTCTCTCTCTCTCTCTCTCTCTCTCTCTCTCTTCTCGCTCCAACTCTCTTCCCCTCTGTCGTAAAGCCATTTTGTCGCAATTTTCGGGTTCTTTCTTTGCAACTGATTATTAACCTTTGTCTCAATAACACAGTCTGCGGCCGTAAAAATTGCGAAACTTTCGCGGGCTACGTCTTCTCAGTGAGCCGGCCAGTGGCCGAAAATTTTTGCGGACTTTGACCTCTAAGTTAACCGGCCTTCGGCCTCTCAGTAAACCGGCCTTCGTCCGTTCAGTGAGCCGGCCAGTGACCGAAAATTTTCGCGGCCTTCGGCCTCTCAGTGAGCAGGCCTGCGGCCGAAAATTTTTGCGGCCTTCGGCCTCTCAGCGGCCGGAAATTTTGGCGGCCTTCGGCCTCTCAGTTAACCGGCCTGTGGCCGAAACTTTTCGCGGCCTGTGGCCAAAACTTTTCGCGGCCTTCGGCCTCTCAGCGGCCGGAAATTTTGGCGGCCTTCGGTCTCTCAGTTAACCGGACATAGGCCGTTCAGTGAGCCGGCCTGTGGCCGAAAATTTTTGCGGCCTTCGGCCTCTCAGCGTGTGTTAAAACATTGTTTTTAAAAGTACACAGCTCGCCGACACCGAACACTGTTTGGCGGTAAAGCTAAAGGGCTGTTTGTCCCGGTCCCGTCACGATTTTTTTAATTAATTTTCCTTATATAAATCCGTATAATTCCTTATATAAATCCGGATAATCCCTTATAATAAAACGCTACCGTGTGTGTCTGTGTGTGTCTAGTGTATCACCCCCGCCTTCACTTTCTCATAGGGGGAGGGTGAGATCGGCCGGTCTTCCTTTCTGCTCCTTTCTCTCCCGTCCGTTACGTGACTTACGTGGCTTATGCACTGCTCATTTGCTTTCACTCTTGCTCTTTCCCTCCCTCCGACCGGTCAGTTCTCCTCCCCTCCACTGCCTCTCTTTCTATCTGTCTCTGTTTCTATTTCTCTCTCTAATTGACTCTCTTTCTATCTGTCCCTCTCTCTATTTTATTCTGTCCCTATCTTTCTCTTTCTCTCTGTGTCTCTCTTTCTCTCTCTCTTTCACTCTATGTGTGTGTGTGTGTATGTGTCTTTGTCCGTGTTTGTGTCTGTGCCTCTCAGTCTATCTATCTATATCTCTTTGTCACTGTGTCTCTGTATCTCATTTTCCCTCTGTGCCTCTGTTTGTCTGCATCTCTTCTTTCTGTCTGTCTCTCCTGTCTGTCTCTTTGCTGTCTCTCCGTCTGTTTATATGCCTCTCTCCTCCCTCTCTCTCTCTCTCTCTCTCTCTCTCTCTCTCTCTCTCTCTCTCTCTCTCTCTCTCTCTCTCTCTGTTTGTTTGTGTCTGTGTCTCTCTGTCCCTAAATCTCTATCTCTCTGTCCCTGAGTCTCTGTATCTCATTCTGACTCTGTGTCTCTCTCTGTCTTTCTCCCTGTTTCTCTGTATATCTTCTCTTTGTCTTCACTCGGTATGTCTTTCTCTGTCTTTCTCTCTGTCTCTCTGTCTATCTCTGCTCACTCAGTTAGACGGCCTGTGGTCGACTACTGTTAGGGCCTTCGACCGCTCGATTAAATGGCCTGCGGTCGAACAATTTTACGGCCTTCGGCCGCTTAGATGGCCTGCGGCCGGACTCTTATGTGGTCTTCGGCCTCTCAGTAGGCCGGCCTACGGCCCTACTCTTAATCGGCCTCCGGCCTCTCAGTAAGACGGCCTGCGGCCGACTAATGTTGGGGGGCCTTCGACCGCTCAGTTAAATGGCATGCGGACAAACATTTCCGCCTCTCCGTTAGACGGCGTTTGGTTCAGCTGTTCGCCTCCTGCCGAACAATTTTGCCGTCTGCAGCCGTATGCGTACACGGCCTTCTGCCGCAATTATAACTTGCTGAATTTAGAATTGGTTGAAGTAAAAAAATATGGACGGACCCCCACGCCAGCAGGAGCGTTAGCGCGGCCTTGGCCGCGCTTACGCTCCTGGTCCTTATATAAATCCGGATAATATAAATCCGGATAGTAGTCCTTTTCGTTATAAATAAATGGACCAATCCGCGGTGGAAGTTCCGCGCGTTGATGCGCGCAGCTAAGTGCAAGCTGCACGCGACCAATTTTGGCTACGGGCCGGCCCGCTTTCCAAAAATTAACGGGTCGGCTCGGCCCGACCCGGCCCGACCCGAAATCAAAAATTCCAAAAGTTGGAAAAAAAGTTTTTCACGAGTTATGTGCAAGAATTAAGTTTCTATTGTACCTAATGTATAAAACAACTATGGCAAAAAAGGTTCGCCGGCGGGGGATCGAACTGGGGCAACTTCGGATTACCAATCCGACCTCTTAGCCACTCGGCCATGAAAACATACAAAATTTATATAGGGTAGTTCGAATCCTCCTTCACGCAGTATGTTTTGCACAATTAGAACTATGTTTTGTAACAAACATAACTTAAAAATAATGACTTTGAAAGGAGTTACATTTAAAAATAGATTTTCAAAAAAAGTGGGGCCGGCCCGTTCCTCATATTTTCTCGGCCCGGGGCAGGCCCGCTGATCAGCCACTCTTGCACGCGACTAATACTGCCTTTTCGTTGTTTGGTTTCAAAATCTGCTAAACTATAACGTTTTATACGTAAACGTAAAGAGCTCTATGTGAAACCTACAGAGCAATTCTTTGGGTACTGACGAAAAATCCTTCACTGAGATGGAGCTTTTCGAAAATTTCAACTGTAATTTTCTACTTTTCAAAGGAATTTGTTTTCTACTAAAGAATTGCTTTATAATCTACCCATGTAGAGCTACAAAATATTAATTAAAACCATTTTTATGAAACCTCCTGTTTCCTGAGATTTTGTGACGGATAGTTGTAATTGACATAGCGCACACAGTCCTTTAAATTGTCCGTGGTCTAGTTCAAATGGCGAGCTGTGAGTAAATTTTTTATCGATGGCTTAAAAAAAAATTTGGTAAAAGTTGAAGCGAGAAACAAATAGGGCGTTGCATGTTACAGTAGTTGAGCTATAACCGGTCCAAATCATGTTTTAGTTGTAATACCAATTTTCCGCCCGATGAAACAAAAAAAAATTGCTGTGGTTAATATTTTTTTTTCAGTTTGTGGATGAGTTTCATAATAGTTTTTTCATTTTCGACTGCGACGAGGAACGCTTAAATCGGCAGACTCGTTTGGCAAATTCTGTCATTCCTCTTCTAAAACAAATAAGACTGGAGTGTACATGGTTCGCAAGTGTGGGATTTCAAAAATTCGATCTTCTGATGCATCATATTAATTTTACATCTCTTTTTACAAGCCATGTGATGATACCCACAACATCGTTGACTGCCTGGAACATTCCAGTAATTTTTTTTTATATTTTAAAAATTGCAATTTCGTACTGAAAGCTTGTTTTAGACTTGCAAAAATTTTCAAATTGGATGCCTAGAGGGGGAAGCTCCCCTGAGTGAAATTATTCAAAATTCGACCAGGTTTGCATTTTTCACTCGTAAAGACGAAGGAATACCTATGGTTGAGCAGTTTTTAAAAGTAGGAAACACCTTTGACGAAAAGATCAATAATCTAATTAAGGAATCAATAAATAATAGAAGAGCGAGAGGAAATCTAAAGAAATTAATCTTTGTGAATTATGATGAGTACCCGCATTTGGAAGAATTGCCCGAGGCAAAGCTTTTTTGGAAAGGCAGGTCATTTTTACGCTATAAGGTATATATTTTTTGTTGTTATATTCACTTTTTAAAATAATATAAAACACACACTTCATTATTTTCAGGATGAAATGACATACTTTTACAAGCTTAAAATTGCCGATGGTTTTGCCATAATCTCCTTTTTCCTTCGTACTCCAGTAGTGTGTTTTATTCTGTTTACGGCAAAACCTGATCGGAAAGAATTATTTGATACGTTTTATCCTCTTCTGTCTGACTCCACTCCAACTGACTTTTCTTACGGTTACGATTCTTTCGTGGAAGCAGATAGTGACGGAGCCGCGTTTGATTTCATTCAAAACGAATATTTCAAATAAACCGACGTGCTTAATTACTCAGATTGCTTATCAAGGAGGCGATTTGCGAAACAGAGATAGAAAATGAGAGAGAGAGATACCACAAGTGAGTGTTAGAAGTGTTTGTTTCATCCGATCAGGAAGAAGAAAAATCTATGTTTCAATCGAGAGGCTACATCCACGCACGCCACGCAACGTGCAGTATATAAATAATAAAACAAACGAATAAATGCTTCATTTTCATAATTGGAACAACACAAGTCAAACATAGAACAGGTAGTCTCAGGTAGTCTGAGGATCCTCAGCAGATACCCACCCCCAGAAATTTCAGCGTCTTCTCGATGGAATCCTTGAAGAGCTTGGCGAGCTCTCTGGCCATTTCATCGGCCGCATCGGCATCTGTGTTCTCCGCGTAAATTCGGTACTCCTCATGGGCCCTTCTGAAAAACGACACGATTGAAAGTGAAAGAAAGAGCGAGAGAGAGAGAGGGAGAGAGAGAGAGAGAGAGACCAACCTGAAGAACAAGCGGCCTCCCCTGGCTTTGGTCAGTTTCCGATTTCCTTCTTTAAGTCTTTTTCCGTGACCACGATCGTCTGTCTGATTTTTTCAGGAATCTGCAACTTTTTTTTGTTGCAAATAGTAGCGAAAGAACGAACCTTGACATTGTTGCGGGTCATGTTCAGGTCGTAGTACATCCGCTCCCAGAGCTCCATAGAGAAAGGGGCACTGCGAAAGATCGCAATGACGGCGGCGATGACGCCCAGGGAATCGCCGACATCCTCGGCCAGCAGGTCGGACAGGTTGTGGAGAGGTTTTGAGCCCGAAATCTGCTGATTTCTAAAAGAAAATGAAAATGGCGAAAGAGAGAGAGAGACAGAGAGAGAGAAGAGAGAGAAAGACTCACTTGAATTTAAGGTTGAAGGTATGGCTGAAATACACCGAGACAATCCCGTTCTCCTCGCGCCACACACCGATGTCGTAGTTCCCAACGGCGACGTTCCGAAAGTCGTTCTCCGCGACTTCCGTCGACGTGGTAGAGACACGATTAAAAGATATGAGTGCGTTTGCTCCATAAGTTGGCCAAAAATGGGGCTTAACCGCATTCAAACTGCAAGGTCCACGCAACCATGGTCGGGGTTCTTAAATGACGGCCCGGTCCGGCCGGCCCGAATAAGAAAAAAAAACTTTACATTTTGAATGAATCGGTACAGTTTTTTAAAACTACTTTAAATAACTTAATAATGTGTGTATCTAACATATAAGTCAATATTAGTTGTACAAAAAAGTATGTCACCGACCGGGATCGAATTCTGGTCGTGTGGGTGGCAATCTGACTGGGTGGTCCAAGGTAAACTGGCCGTCCGGGTTGTCCGGGAAGGGCATCATTTTCCAAATGGCCCGGCCCGTAAGAACCCCGACCATGGTAACGGGCCGGCCCGCTGCACCCCCCCCCCCCAATTTTGCTACCCTATTTTTGGAACCCCCTCCCACCTCCGGGCCCTCAAATTATGATCGAACAGCCTGACTGTGCTTTATATTGCTGGCTAGAACAGAAATTCACCGACCGGGACCGAACCCTGGTCAAGTGGGTGGCAATTTGACTGGTCCAGGGCAGTCATGGAAAGACAGGGTTTTCAAATGACGGGCCGGGCCGAGAGATTTTTTGGGTGGCCCGTTAAGAAACACAAAATTTTAATTTTTGTAAAAATTGGTACAATAACTTTTCAAAAATTATAAAATAACTTTATAGTGTTTGTTACAAACATGTAAGTCAATATTAGTCGTACAAAAAAGAATGTCCAAACCGGGATCGAACCCTGGTCGTGTGGGTGGCAATCTGACCGGAAGGTCCAAGAAAAACGGGCCGAACGGGCCGACCAAAATTTTCCAGATGGCCCGGCCGCGAGAACCCCGCGGCCAGGAACCGGTAATTCCAAATTTTCACGGGCCGGTGCAGCCCTGACCAAACATCTACACCGGGCTGGCCCGTCATAACCCTGATTTACCAATGTGAGACTTTGTGTCGAAACAAACTAGGCCCCTTGGCATGAATCTAAATTCAGTTTTGACATTAGAGGTGCTGGAGCTTAATTAAATAAAGCTCATTATCATCGTTCTCACAAAAAAGCGGCCCGAGCGGACAGGCAGCGTTTGGGGGCTCGATGGATGATTTGTATTGTGGGGTTTGCGCAAAACGGACCTCACCGGTAACTTGTTAATGCATGTGCCTCGAAGGCAATGTAAGACCCCATTTCTTCGAGCAAAGCGCCGACTCACGTAGGTCCAACTGTGGGCTCGACTCCCGCGGTGGGTTGCCCAAGTATGGGGTGAAAGTTTGACTAGGTGGTCCGAGTAGACGGGCCGAATCGGGCCGGGGATTTATTTTAAGTTGGCCCGATCCATGAAGTTTTCCCTCCTAGAGGGGGGGGGGGGGGGGAATAGTTCTCACGAGAAGTTCCGAAGCGGGCCGGGTAAGGAAAAGTGTCGGCCCAATTTGTAAACTTGTCAAATTAAATTTTCTTTGAATCGCTATTTCCGCTTACACTAAACCTTTAAATCTCCGCAAACTCTTTCATAATATTACGTACTTGAAATAATTTTAAGTTAGCAAAAATTGCCCCGACCGGGATCGAACCTTGGTTTCGTGGGTGACAGCTTGACTACGTGGTCCGAGTCAAGACAGTTCCACGATATTTTCCCAGTCAACACGTGAGAACTAAACTCAACGGCCGAGAATAAAACTCACGATTTCCTTGATGAAGGTGGCGGTGGTACTGGTGCAGAATGGAGGGGCCACGGCTCCGAACTTCATCGCGATTTTCCCCGACTTCAGGTGTTCGTTGATGTACTTCACCAGGACGGCCATGATTCGATCCGCGCCAAACAGAATCAACCCCGTTTCACCGGCCGTCTTCCTACTGAAAAAAGTGATATTTTCCGAAAGCTTCCACTGCTTACCGAAAGAAGATGACACGGCGTCTTCGTCCATGCTGACGCAAATGTCTTCCGGAGTGATGGAATCCATGCCGGCCGGCAGAACTTTCTCCCTTTCGACGTAGGCATAGCCACACTAAATTAGAATTAGATGCAAATTGTGGCCAAAAATGGGAATACCTGGAGCCCGGGCGTTCCATGCCGATTGAAAATACGGACGGTGACGTCCTCAATGCACTCCGTGAACTGACGAACGAGGTGCGCTCCCACCCCGTTGGCGCAATCCAGATTTACGATGACGTTCTTATCCTGGAACAACACCAAATTAACATGTGCCTTAACGAAAACGTACGCTAGCGGTGTCTTGCACAAGGGATCGGAAGGCCGACTTCATCCTTGCGAAGTAGCCGGAAATTTCGGCATTCGGGTCATCGTTCCTACTGCGGACCAGGTAGTGGATTTGAGCGGCGGTCAGAACACCTGAAAAGAAAGATGTTGTGATTGTCACATTGCAGAATCATGTTGAGCGAAAAGCGCGCCTTTGGTCTTTGGGAAAATAGATGGGGTTTCTCACAAGACTGAGATGCGAGCATTGCGGGGGTGGGGGTCGGCGCATAAGCCCCCAATAGGTGCTTCGAAGACACCAATTGTGGGTCTTGTTTAAAGCTGGACAGCGACGGGGTTCTCAAATGACGGGCCGGGCCGAGGGATTTTTTGGGGCGGCCCGGTCCGGTAGGCCCGGGTATGAAAAATTAAATTTTTAATTTTAAATTGGTACAATAATTTTTTAAACTGTTTTAAATTACTTAATAATGTTTGTTACTAACATATAAGTCAATATTAGTCGTGCAAAAAAAAAAAGAATGTCACCGGCCGGGATCGAACCCTGGTCGTGTGGGTGGCATTCTGACTGGGTGGTCCAGGGAAAACGGGCCGAACGGGCAGACCAAAATTTTCCAGCTGGCCCGGCCTGTGAGAACCACGGACAGCGAGAACACCAAACGCTCGCTGGACGGGGTTCTCAAATGACGGGCAGAAAGGTGTGGTCAGCAATAATGGCAACGGGCCGGCCCGCTTCAACAATTTTTCACGGCCCGGCCCGACCCAAACGAAAATTTATGCCTTTTTCAATTTAAAAAAACTAAAAAAAATTTTGGGCCGGCCCGGTTTTCAAATTTACCCGGCCTGGCTTCAAATTTTGCCATGCTTGGTGGCGAGAGGGGCGGCCCGCTCTCGAAGAAAGTCGGCCCGGCCCGCAGTCAAAATTTCCGAAAGCTAGTGAAAAAAGTTTTGGCCATGTACAGAACATGTCTCTATTATGTTACATAAAACAACAAACGCGAAAAAGTTTTGTCGACGGGGGATCGGACCTTATTCGAAACCATGAAAATTACATAAAAATTTATATAGGGTAGTTCGAATGTAAAGGAGTTACAGTGTGTTTTCCACAATTAGAACTACGTTTCGCAACAAACAGAACTTGAAATTATTGACTTTGGAAAGAGTTTCAGCCACCCTTGGTCGGGGCCGAGCCGACCAAAGTTTTCAAATAACCCGACCTGTGACAAAAACCTTACCGGGGGACCCTAACAGTTAACGTACCCATCCTCAATTTTAAAGGGCACAAAAGGAGTAGCCCCCACGCCGTCAAAGTCCGGGCGAGCCAAAACGGGCCGGGCCGATGATTTTTTTTCGGCCCGGTCAATGAGAAAATGGAAACGTTAGTCTGTAATACACTATTTGAAGCATTTCGCTCATTGAGGGGGCCTGCCACAAATAAGACCCCCGACTTATTGTCCAGGGTGGTTGGTGTCTATTGATCCGGGGTTCTCAAATGACGGGCCGGCCCGGCGGGCCGGGCCGAGAGATTTTTTGGGCGGCCCGGCCGGCCCGTTTTTGAAAATCAAATTTTTAATTTTTGTATAAATCGGTGCTATAATTTTTTAAACTGTTTTAAATACCGAAATAGTGTTTGTTACTAACATATAAGTCAATATTAGTTGTACAAAAAAGAATGTCACCGACCGGGATCGAACCCTGGTCGTGTGGGTGGCAATCTGACTGGGTGGTCCAGGGTTAGCGGGCCGTGCCGACCAAAATTTTCCAAACGGCCCGGCCCGTGAGAACCCCGCTTTGTGCGGTTTGCGCTCACTCACTTTGCGATGATTCCCAAAATTCGTGGGTGTTTCGTGCCAGCCGGCTGTCAATAGTGCCGAAAATGACGACATTAATTTTATTAGACGCACTCTCCGTTTGAGATAAAACACTCTGTGCGCTAAACTTTTCAGCACCCCTTTTGCAACAAAAAAAATTGCCCATTTTGGGTGATCTAGCATAATTCTTGCCAGCCGGGTCAAAGTGGCCCAAAATGACGTCATTTGCAGTCATGAACGATAATATTGCGCTATAACTTTTGCGCACCTCCTTTTGTAAGAAAATTGATACTTTTGGGTGGTCCAACCAGTCGGATGTCAATAGAAACCAAAATCACTATCCCAAGCTTGTTAACACATAATTAATGCTTGTGCAATTTCGTAAATTAGACAAAATTTGGCCCACATACGCGTAAATGAATCACAGACGCTTTACTGCGAAATGGGCCGACCAAAATTTTGAAAACGGCCCGGCCCGTGAGAACCCCGCCTACGTATTTCAGTGTTTGGTTGAAAATGGTAGTAAAACATTAACCGGGGGCTTTTTTTGAGTTTGTAGCACCATTTGGGGAGCTTACGGGTTGAACACCCTCACCATTCCATGTCCAGCTATGGATCGCAAAAACAACAACAGAAAGGTATTGTATTTTTGCCAATAAAATGCCCTTGAAATGTGTAAACCACCCACCGTCCACTCATCCGTCAAATTTGCTCCCCGCTCGTCGACGATCTGGCACGGATTCCGGCGAAGTAGCCCATTCTGAAGAGGCAGTAACGGGTATCGTCCTCGTGGGACCGTATCCCATCATGGCCGTAGAAGTAACTGAAAATCTTAGGAATTAACAGTTGAAAATAGCCGTATGCCGTTACAAAATTTCATTACAAGGGAGGGGTTGGTGGGTCGACGAAAAAAACAATGATGTGTTTTAGGCCCTATTGACAAGGTGCCACAATACACCATAGATCTCGCGGACCGGGTCGGGCCGATTTGAAAAACATCCTCGGCCCGGCCCGCTTCGGCCCGTCTACTGGGGCCACCTTGTCAAACTGTCCTCCACGCGACCAAGGTTCGATCCCGGTCTGGACACTTAATTTTTTCCAACTTAGAATTAGTCCAAATGTGAAATAAAAGTATTATGAAAGGGTGTGCAAAACCCGCAATTTTCCTCGGCCCGGCACGAAAAAATCTCTACGGGCCGGACCCGGACCGGCTCCAATATTGCCTACAGATGGAAGTGGGGTGCTTTAGGTACATGCGTAATTTGGTTGAAAATGATAGCAAAAATTAAATAGGGGTGCTTAATTTTAAATTAAGTTTTGTATAAATCGGTACAATAATTGTTTAAACTGTTTTAAATTACTTAATAATGTTTGTTAGTAACATATACGCCAATATTAGTCGTACGAAAAAGAATGTCACCGACCGGGATCGAACCGGGATGCGGGTTTGCAAGCTAGGCTTAGGCTTGTCTTGAAATCCAAATCTCTCTCCCCCCCCCAAATGTCTTGAAATCGTTATTTTAGCGTACCCTTTTAAAACGCCGTAAGCTTCTACTACTTCTATTGCATACTTGGCCATTTGGAAAATTTTGGTCGCCCGGCCCGAGTCAGCCCTGGTCGGCCCGATTATCCTGGCCCACCCAGTCAGATTGCCACCCACACGACCAGGGTTGGATCTCGGTCGGTGACTTTCTTTTTTTGTACAACTAATATTGGGTTGTATGTTAGTAACAAACATTATTAAGTAATTTAAAATAGTTCAAAAAATTCTTGTACCGATTTATACAAAAATTAAAATTTAATTTTCCATATCTGGGCCAACCAGGCCGTCCCAAAAAATCCCTCGGCCCGGCCGTCATTTGAGAACCCCGCTTGAACTAATTAAAAAAACAGCGTCCCAACGGGATAGGGTCGTATGGGTAGCAATGAATAAGTGGTCTGGAGGAAACGGGCCGGCCCGCGGGAACCCAGGCACAAATTACGACCGAACGTAACTGTGCTCGCCAGAGCCGGACTTCTCGTAGCTGTGTTTCGCAGGAATGTCCAGATTCATTAGGAAGGCGGCCGTTCCTTGAAAGCAATGCATTTTAACAAACAATGGAGGATCCGGAATTAGAAGAAAAGAGCCGAAAGTTGCCCATTTCCACGTAGTCCATCAAACGCAAACCAAGGATCACAACGAACACAACATTTAGAAAGTAGCATCTTTCAAAACAAATCTTGAGAAATTTATCTACACAGGCAACGCATATATCACAATCGTAAAAGTGAAAATAAAAACATTAAACCTACCACTCAAATCACAGACAATCTTATAACACTAGGGGGTTTCAGAAGAATTTACAAGGTCTCCAGGGTGGTGCGGATGAGGTCGGCGATGGATTCGCCCAGCTGGTTGGCTACATCGGGGGCGGTGGCTTCGGCGTAGACGCGGACGATGTTCTCGGTTCCGGAGGGCCTGGAAAATTATGGGGTTAGCGAGAGAGAGAGAGAGAGAAGACGGTGAGAAAGAATGGGTGGGGTACGAGTGATTGAATGCGAGGAGAGAGAGCAAGGTTGAAAATGAAGCGTTTGGGGGGGGGGGCTAGATGCGTAAGCCCCCTAAATGGCGCCTCGGCGGCTACGAAAGTCCCCTCCATAGAAAAGCATAGACCGCATTTCCGGTAAAGGAGGTCGCGCCGAGCCTAATTTCCAATTTGGGTGACTCGCGCCAATACTTTCTATTTTCTTTTCTTTTTTTTTCTAATTTGTATTGTTGTGGTCGCGAACAAGGGTGGCTGAAACTGGGGCCGGCCCCGGTATTTTCAAAAATCTTTTTTTTTTAAATGTAACTCTTTTCAAAGTCATTATTTTCAAGTTCTGTTTGTTGCAAAACAAAGTTCTAATTGTGCAAAACATATTGTGTGAAAGAGGATTCGAACTACCCTATATAAATTTTCACATTTTTCATGGCCGAGTGGCTAAGAGGTCGGAATGACAATTCGAAGTTACTTTTTTGCCATTATTGTTTTAAATAATTATTATGTTAGAGAAATATTTGCAGTGCATAAATAGTGTAAAACGTTTTTTTCTAACTTTTGACTTCGGGCCGCGGGCCGGGCCGAGATTTTTTGGGGACCGGGCCGGCCCTCAGCCACCCTTGGTCGCGAAAACGGACCCCACAGGTGGCTTGTTTATGTATGGTCCCCAATTAACTTTTTGGAAACATTTTCAACCAAACGCCGAATTACGTAGGTTCATTAAAGTTAATTAAGAGTGTTATAACTCAGTCGATAGAGCATGTACTTAGGAACGGATATGCAACCCACATCGGGGGGCAATTTTTCGACCGCCCAATCCATTATTAAAAGTTTTCAAAAGTTACGACCTTTTACAAAATCTGACGACAGCCTAAAATTGCGACGCCCCTCATGCCGCTAATAGTGGAGCTCGGCAATGTGACGTCAGAAAATCATTAGCAAAGAAAGTTAAAATTAGAATCTTTCGGGCATTGCGACTGACATCGGGACCTGGACACGGTACACACATACTTGGGAAACCCACCGCGGGGGTCCATTTTGCGACGGCCCCCTCAATTAGCGAAAAATTCGAAAATAAGCGACGGGCCTCCTTCTTTAACATTTTTGCCGAAAACTTAAAATTGCGATGCCCTCCACTGCCGCTTTTGGGGGAGCTTGACAATGTATGGGTACACACTGGGCTCAAAAAATAAGGTCCCCCCAATAACAGGGACCCCAAAAATCAAAAACCCGCATTTTAACAAGGTCCCCACAAAAAGCAACCCCAAAAAGCAAGGCTCCGCAAGCACTACGTGTCCAGCTATGACCGGGATTCTTAAATGACCGGCCGGGCTTTTTGGGACCGCCCTCCGGCCCGTTTTCAAAATTTTAAATTTTGCATAAATCGCTACAATAATTTTTTTAAACTGCTTAAAATAACATAATAATGTTTGTTACTAACATATACGTCAATATTAGTCGAACAAAAAAGAATGTCACCGAACGGGATCGAACCCTCGTCGTGTGGGTGACTGGGTGGTCCGGGCAAACGGGCCGACCAAAATTTTCCAAATGGCCCGACCCGTCCCGTCACCGACCGGACCGTCCCTTGGCCCGCCATGTCATTTGAGAACCCCGGTGAGTGCTAGGAGAGAGGCTACGGGGAGAGAGAGACAAAGAGAGAGAGAGAGAGAGAGAGAGAGACCCACCTCACGAAGGCACGGATTCCCTTGGCTTCAGTGACGAGGTCCTCGATCTTCTTCTGCAGACCGGCCGGCTGCTCCAGCTCCGTCTCCTCCCAGGTGGTCTTGAACACACTCCTGTCCTTCACCTACAATTTTTTTTTAAATTTACGACAGCGAAACAACGGACCGGGACTTTGATCTGCACGTTGCTCAGATCGGTGTAGAGGTTCTTCTCCCAGTCCTCGACGGTCCAGCCGTAGTGGCGCAGAACCAACTCGACGGCGAGGAGGTCGGCCAGCGCGTCGCCCACGACCTCGTTGATGACGTTGGAGAAGAGGCGAAGGCGCTGGATGGCCTCGTTGTCGGAGGGAGTTCTAAAAATAGAGGTGTGTGTGTGTGTGTGTGTGTGTGTGTGTGTGTGTGTGTGTGTGTGTGTGGCGAAGAGTGAAGGAGGGAAAGAGAGAGAGAGAGACCCACTTCCTAACGACCGTGTCGAACTTCTCACTGAACACGACGGTTCCGTGTCCATTCGCCTCAAAGTAGACACCGATATCGTACTTGCAGGCGGCGTGGTGCAGGTGCTTCACTCCAGTCGGCACGAAAACAGGCTCGACTCCCTGAAAGCAAAGAAGTATCTTTCGTAGTTTTCAAAAATGATCGAAGTAATTAATGTAAAAACTGCTTGTGTCCATACCAGCCATGGGTATACGCAGCTTTCGATTTTTATTACATGGAAGGGTACGTAACCAGGTATGTTTGTGTCCTTTTGACACCCGGATGGCACTATTAACTACGGTGGACACAAAGCCTGGCAAAATTTAGGATCTGCCAGAGAACATTTTAGAAGCGGGCCTGCCCGAAATTTTTTTTTGTTATTTTTGATTTTTACATTGAAATAAGGTTGCGGTTGGACTCAGGCCTTGAAAAATTGGGGAGCGGGCCGGCCCGTTACCATGCCTGGTGTGCACCCGAAAAAAACCCGTTGACGCACACATACTTAGACTATCACCGCAAGCCGCGGCGGTGGGGGGGGGGTGTCGCAATTTGACTTTTACCCAATTTTTGTAAAGAAAGGGCCCGTCGCAAATTTTGAAAAGTTTTTCTAATAAAGGGGGCTGTCGCAAAATATACCCCTGCGGTAGGTTGACCAAGTATGGACGCACCCTCCCTTTGTAACAAAAGATCTGTGAAAAGGCAAGGTATGGCCAAAGGCTACCCAGAGGATTCTGCCAGCCAGGTGTCAATAGGGCCCAATGACGTGGAAACTTGGCAACGGGCCGGGTTTTCAAAGGTTGTGGGCAAGGGTGACTGAGGGCCAGCCCGATCTCCGAAAAAGTGCGATTTGCACAAATAGAACCATGTTTTGCTACAAACAGAACTTAAAAATATTGCCTTTGAAAAGAGTTTTAAAACAACCGGGGCGGCCCCTCCTAAAATTCACTTGTTCATGGCTTACTGTCAATAGGGTTCAAACCGTGTTTCTCGTGCCAGCCGTATGACAATAGGGCCCAGAAATGGCGTCATTTTGAACGCGTGCACCGCAAATAGTACAAAGATTTAGGCCAAGCTCGGTTGTCTTCAAATGACTACTTTCTTCTAATATATATAACTTACGTTGCTGCTACCGCATTTCCTACCAACCGGGTGTCAATATGGCAGAAAACCTTCATAATAGCCATTTCGCACTCCTTTCACTCCCTTTTTTGGAATAAAATTTTGAAAATGCAAAGCATGGCCCACGGCTGCCAAGATGAACCTGCGAGCTGGGTGTTAATAGAACCCAAATGATGTCAAAAAAAAATTACGCGGGTCGGCCCACTCTTCAAATGTTCTGGACAAAGCTCTAAAGTTCGTCACAGTCGTTTCAAACTAACCACTTTCTCTTTAATGTAGGCAGTCGACGCCCCATTAGCGTAGGCGGTCTGCACAATGCCCAGACTGAGCTCCTTCGCCACTCCCGCCAAATCCAACTGCTCCTTGATGTACTTGGTGAGGAGGACCGCGATGCGGTCTCCATCCAACAGCGACACCCGCTCGTTCTCTTCACTCAGCCTCC
This sequence comes from Oscheius myriophilus, assembly GCA_964057215.1. Lineage (NCBI taxonomy): Eukaryota > Metazoa > Nematoda > Chromadorea > Rhabditida > Rhabditidae > Oscheius > Oscheius myriophilus. The sequence goes on from OZ059905.1 coordinate 20,937,115, forward strand.
TGGAAAAAATTTTCCCCGAAAACTTTGAGAATCCAACGAACCGGAAGTAGACCAGTCTGTCTGCGTCTCCGTCGAACGAGGCACACTTCTGGGATGACGTCACTTGGGCCAGACCACTGGGCAGCGACTGCTGGATTTTGACGAAATCCGCACCGCACTGAATGAAAATATTATTGTGATTATGTTAAGGGTGGTTAGTTGAAATTTTGGCCACATCCCGAGTAAATTTTGGAAATGACGGTTCCCAAAGTTAAAGCGCTTTAGAGTCACCAAGGTTTAATTTGGAGTCTTAGTAGAGGCTCAATTTAGAGTCACCAAGGTGTGGGATTCTCACGGGCCGGGCCATTTGGAAAATTTTGATCATACATTGTCAATCTTTGCCATAAGCGGCGGAGGGGCCGTCGCAATTTTAAGTGTTCGTCTAATTTTGTTAACGAAGGGGGTCTCGTAAATTTTCGAAACTTTTTGCAATAGAAGGGGCTGTCGCAAAACTGCCCCCCCGCGGTGGGTTGCCCAGGTATGATTTTGATCGGCCCGGGTAGGCCCGTTCACCCTGGACCACCCAGTCTGATTGCCACCCACACAACGAGGGGTCGATCAAGGTCGGTAACATTCTCTTTTGTACGACTAATACTAACTTATATTTTAGTAAAAAAAATTATTAGGTAAATTGAAGCAGTTTAATTATTGTATCGATTTAAACAAAATTTAATTTTTTATACCCAGGTCGTCCAAAAAACCCACCTCGGCGCGGCCCGTCATTTGAAAAGCACGCCAAGGTGGTCATGTCTGCCGAATTTGAATTATTTTGCGTGAGGTTAACCCGGTTTTCGTACCAGCCGGGTGTCAGTAGGGCCCTAAAGAGAGCGTTTGAGGGCTAGATATGTAAGCCCACAAATGATGCATCGGATGCCACTTCTAACACTAATTTTGTCTATCATTTTTTGGATCGCGGAAACCCTTCTATCACACTATAAAAAAACATGGCCCACTCCTGGGCTAGTAAATTTGAGGGCCGGCCCGGGCTCGAGCCGGCCCTATCGTTTAACAAAGGGCCGGCCCAGCCCGGGCCCAACTTTTCATCGAGCGGGCCGGCCCGGCCCTTTGCCAGCCCTGGCCCACTCCATGGCCCGATATGAGTTATTTTCCCGCGTTTTCCGAACACTCATTTGACAGCAATTTTTTTGCAACTATTTATTTTTTTCCCGAATTTTTTCAAGTACAAAAACAGCAAAAAGTCATTGACATCTATAACAATTGCCAATTTTTCACTAATTTATGTGGCTTAAAAGCATAGCTGGACGTTCAGCGTTTGGGGGCTGGAAGCGTGAGCCCCCCCAAATGGTGCTTGGTGGGCAACATAAGCCCCCCTTTAGTTTTTTTGTTAGCACTTTCAACCAAACGGCGAATAACGTAGGTACCCTGAGCGGGGTTCTCACGAACCGGGCCGGGCCATTTGGAAAATTTTGGTCGGCCCGGCCCGAGTCGGCCCTGGTCGGCCCCTTTTACCCTGGACCACCCAGTCAGATTGCCACCCGCACGACCAGGGTTCGATCCCGGACGGTGACATTCTTTTTTGTACGACTAACATTGACGTATACGCTAGTAACAAACATTATAAGGTATTTTAAAAAAAGTTTAAAAAATTATTGTACCGATTTATACAAAAAAAAAATTTAATTTTTCATACCCGGGCCGACCGGGCCGGGCCGTCCCGAAAAATCCCTCGGCCCGGCCCGTCATTTGAGAACCCCGACCCCGAGCACCTCACGTCCACTTATGCTTCAAAGCGGTTTACAAAAAAATGGAGTTAGGATTAACAAAACTAGCAAAATAGTGTGATTTTGTTTCAAATCGATAGATTTTAGGAAGTTTTGATCGCCTACCAGGAAACGGGCCGGGCCGGAAAAACCCATCCCAAAAAAAAAATCAAGGCTCGGCCCGCGGTCAAAATTTCGGAAAGTTGAGAAAACAGTTTTTTTTTACAAACTATGAGAAGGAATTGCGTTTTTATCATACCTAATGTCGAAAAACAACACAAAAAAGTTTTGGCGGCGGGGATCAAACTGGGATAACTTCCGATTGCCGGTCCGACCTCTTAGCCACTCGGCCATGAAAAAAGTTCAACATTTATTTTACAAAAATTCATAAGATTTATTTCCTCCGAATCCTGTTTAACAAAGTATTTTTCCCCAATTAGTGCCGTGTTTTGCAACAAAAAGAACTGACAAATAAAGACTTTAAAAAAAGATTTTCAAAAACAGTCGGGCCGGTCCCTAAAATTTTATCGGCCCGGCCCGCTGATCAACCATCCTCGGTCCCCTTAGGGCGGGGTTACCAAATAACGGCCCGGCCCAAAAAAAACAATTTAGCTCGTTCATTAATCGGTACAATAAACTGTTTCAAATTACTTACTAGTGTTTGTTACAAACATAGAAGTCACAATTAGTCGTACAAAAAAGAATGTCAACGACCGGGATCGAACCCTGGTCGTGTGGGTGGCAATCTGACTGGGTGGGTAAACCGGCCGACCACAATTTACCAAATGGCCCGGCCCGGGAGCATACTTGGGCACCCAACCGCGGGGGTCCATTTTGCGACGGTCCCCATAATTATCGAAAAATTCAAAAATATGCGACGGGCCTCCTTCTTTAACAAGTTTGCCGAAATCTTAAAATTGCGACGCCCCCTACTGCCGCTCTTGGCGGAGCTTGACAATGCATGCCCGGGAGAACCCCGCCTTAGGGAGCCATTTTCAGGAGATGCACGGTAATCATGCTAATACCTGGTGGTTAAGTTCTCCGTCCTCATTAGCATAGTTGATGGTGAGGGCACTGGGCTTCAGGAAGGCCTCTAATTTGCGCATGGAACCGGCTCCCACGCCATTAGCACAGTCCAAAATGAGGGCCGAGGAAGGGTTTTCCTGAAATGGGTTAAGGTACGTTTCAAATAATAAAAGTACCGGGGTGATGTCCAGGAGGGAGTTGAAGGCGTCGGAGAGCTTCTTGTAGTAGCCTTCCTCGTTGGGGGCGCCGAAGGACGGGTCGTTCTCGCAACGGACGATGTAGTGCAGCTGAGGAGTGGTGAGAACGCCTGAAAGAGGACAGGCCTTAACCATGACCAAAAATTTCTCGATTTAGTGAGTAGGAATGCCAGACCAGCTGAGCTCCCCCAAAAGGCCCAGCTGGATTTCCCCTAACGCGACAATCACGAATGGACGTGAAGTACTTGCGGTACCTACGTATAATAATATTTATTCCGCTGGCTAGCAACGTGCTGATACTTCATCAACAATCCGGCTACGAGAAAAATCTAGAGAAACATTTAAGGGAGAAATAGGGCTGTTGAGGGGGTTTACGTGTCGGCGGGGGTTCATAAGGCTGTGGCAGATTCATATAATATTTTTTTCATAGCGACCCTACCTACAAACCGCTGACGGGGCTCGGAAAGGGAGTTATACATACTAATGGCCTCAGGTTTACCATCGATGGTACGAAAGAGGTAGCAAATGTGCTCGACGAGGGGGGTTTTGGGGTCTACATAAGGAGGTTCAACATAGGGAGGTTTCTCATGGCAATCCGATGACTCGGCAACTACAGGGAGATCACACCTAGTTTGTTCGACCACGGAAATGTCGGGATCGTAGGTGGACATGAGGTGCTTGCGGTACCTACGTAATTCGGCGTTTGATTGAAAATGGTGACAAAAAGTTAAAGGAGGGCTTACGTTGCCCCTAAAGCACAGTTTGGGGGGCTTACGCATTGAGCCCTCAAACGCTCCCTGTCCAGCTATGGTCGGGATCCTGGGGTTCGGCGTTCTGGGCAGACAGCGTGAGGTCAGCCGTGTCGTCAGCACGTATTTCCGATTTTGCTTGAAAATGATAACGAAAGTGCACGACAGAAAATTCAAACAGCGCCCCGCTAATTCAGTTACCGCTTCTTCACAAGAAAAAAGCCGCTTTTTTGTTCTCTAAAAATCATATTCATAGGGAATACTTCTGCCACCCATCTGCACGGGCTCTACACAACTACCCCAGAGAAAATGTTTTAGAACCAAATTTTGTAAACGCACTCATAAAATACGAAGTCAGTATTTCATCATACCTTTCGACAAAATCCCCCATAAATTTATGATGTAGTGCAGACTGTCATATTCAGCTTATTTCAGGCCCTACTGACTTATTGATTTTGGGCTCTACTGTAACTTACCATTACTGGCGACTATAGAATCATTATGGAACTTATTAAAGGGGTGAGCCTGGCGGGATAAGTATAACGAGACGGCCCAGACCGAGGAATTTTTTTTGGGATGGCTCGGAAATTTTGTATTAATGGGTACAATAACTTTTTAAACTGCTTTAAATAATGTTTGTTAGTGACATATAAGTCAATATTGGTTGTACAAAAAAGAATGCAACCGATGAACCGAAGGAAATCAAACCGTGGCCGTGTGGGTGGCGATCTGACTGAGTGGTCCAGGGCCGGACCATAAATTGTCAAGCTCCGCTATAAGCGGCCGTAGGGCCGTCGTAATTTTCAGTTCTCGGCAAATTTTGTTGAAGTAGGAGGCCCCTCGCAACTTGCGCTACTTTTAATAATAAAGAGAAGCTGCAGCAAAACAGACCCCGTGCGGTGGGTTCGGAAACCCGACTATGCCGTTCTTAGGTTTACAGGTTTCCTGAGGGAGGAATACCCAATTTTGAGAGCGGGGCTAATTGTCTGACCCTTCCGAGGTATGCCCTAACGCGAGCAGACCAATTTTGGACCATTTCAAGTCGTCCACGCACCGTGATCGATCACAGTCACTCCTCTGCCGATGTGGTCCAGCAGGGCGGCTCCTGCCTGGATGGCCCTCCTCAGATGGGGTCCACTGACGCGGGTGTCGATGGCGCACACCAATCGGGCCTTGTTCTCTGCGTGCGTCACCATCATCTGCATCTCTAGGGCGCGGACGGCCGTGGGGAACTGCTCATCGGACTGGTTGACCAAGTTGGTGGCGTGTTTCTGAAAACGTCATAGTTATCCGTAGTTGTTTAACAATTTCAGCCCATTAATTGGGGTAAAACAGTCCACAAATGGGTAAATCGCTAACCTCCCACTCGGCGTGCATCATTTCGCCCATCGGATCGACGATCTTGATCCCGTTGTCGCAGGCGGCGTTGTGAGAGGCGGTGATCATAACCCCGATGCATTTGTTCTGGCTCCTGAAGGGAATCGATTAGCTGAGTATCAAATGTGCCGTCGTACCTGGCTCTGAGACCGGCGAGGTAGCCAAGACGGAAAGCAATGAAGGTGAGGTCCTCGGCCTTCGAGCGGAATCCGGCCGTTCCGTACGAGAATCTAAAATTAGAAATTTACAAAAATTCGCTCATCGACTACGGTTTTTTTTTTTAAATATTCGCGATAGGTCTTGGACATATGTGCCAAACCTGCGCTTTTACTCCGCATGGGAGAAAATTTCTTTTTGTTTATCACACCGAATAAACCAAAGGATAAACCCCAAGAGATCACGATTAAAGGATTGCGTGACAATTTAAAATTTGCTAAGTTCCCATATTTGATTGAAACACGCATATATTTCTTATTATGGCATTTTGTCTAAGATATCGGCTACTGCCCGGGAGGATCACGAAAATTTTGTGAGTTTGAAGATGTGGAAAAGATGTACATTTTCATGTGGAATTATACTCGTCGCCATACTTGGGCACCCAACCGCGGGGGGTCCATTTTGCGACGGTCCCCATAATTATCGAAAAATTCAAAAATATGCGACGGGCCTCCTTCTCATACATGGGCGAGATGCCGTCACCGTAATTTGGGCGAGACCTCCCGGGTCATGGCAGATAGGGTTTGGAGGGGTACTGAAGCGAGACCCCCCGTTCCATGCAAAAAATGGGTCGGTACCGTAACCATTTCGTCACAAGGAAAGAAAGAAAGGACGAGCATAGAAGTACCTTTCCGTAGTCCCAACTGGAATTTGTTAGTCTAATCCATATAAAATTTAGAGATACTATTTGAAAAATAGTATCTGATTAATTTTGCAGCAGTAAAATGAATGGGCACAGCTGTATTTAAATAGTTATAACGTCAGATCAAGTAGGCTAGAATACTGCCTAAATTAATCCATAACATGGTTGAGAGTGGTTGGATGAACGTGCGAGACTCCCCGTTAGATTCTACGTTTCAAAACAAGTCTATTCATTTTTTTCATGTTCAAAAAATATTATGTCTAGACCATTTTGGGAGGTCTCGAAAGTTGGCGGCTGCACGTGGCTGCCGACCTCTGCGCCGCGGATTCAATTTGATCTAACTTTTGACCCACTCAACCGTTTTTTCTGCGAGACCCCCCGTTAGGTTTCTTTTGAGGTGCTAGTTCCTATGAGTACCATTTTTTTCAACAAAAAATTTTTTAAACACTTTTTTTAGGTAGTTGTCGTCGCGGGACCCGGAGTTGTCTGCAACCACAAGGATTCGGAAGAAATGATTTTGTAAAATGTTTTTAATAAATGATTGATTGTAATCACAGATTTTTGAGTCTTTTGGAACGGTGGAGTGTTATTTTGAGAGGCTGAAACTGTGAATTTAGGGTTGGATACGGTAGTTTCGGCATGATGAAGAAATTATTTTTGAGAATGGAGGTCGCCAATGAAATCAGCGATGCTTTTTTACCCAGAGTGCACAATATCAGTAAGAAAAACCTCTTTTTAATGTGTTTGGGAGGCCTCGCTTGCATCTGACAGTGCCACAAAGGGGCGCACCGTCAGATGCAAGCGAGGCCTTCCAAACACATTAAAAAGAGGTTTTTCTTACTGATATTGTGCACTCTGGGTAAAAAAGCATCGCTGATTTCATTGGCGACCTCCATTCTCAAAAATAATTTCTTCATCATGCCGAAACCACCGTATCAAACCCTAATTTCACAATTTTTCATTTTACGTCCCTCGAAATAACATTTCACCGTTCCAAAAGGCTGGAAAACCTTCTATCACAATCAAGTATTTATTAAAAGCATATAATAAAAACATTTCTTCCGAATCCTTGTGGTGGCAGACGACTCCGGGTCCCGCGGCGACACCTCCCTGAAAAAATCGATAATTGATTGATTTTCCCACCCCCAGGCGAGACCCCCCGGTCCGTCAAGGCCGGACTCCCGCCCATCTATGCTCCTTCTTTAACAAATTTGCCGAAATCTTAAAATTGCGACGCCCCCTACTGCCGCTTTTGGCGGAGCTTGACAATGTATGCTCGTCGCCCAGCGAGCTTTCCTAGCCGGCAGCTGGAAACAAGCGGCTTTTTGTCTGCGTCTCCGCGACTTCCACACTATTTCGCGCGTTAGATGTGCAGGCCATCGAAACTTTGGGAAAGGTCCATGGGCGAGGAGTATATTTTTCGAAGTTTTAGGTCTTAATAGAATAGTTTTTAGCGTTTCAGAAAAATCGGAGACATTTTTCAAATCCTGGGACAGCAGGTCTGCGAATTCGCTCGACTCTTACGGACATCGCGTCTTAAATGATTTCCAGTTGAAGGTCAAATTTGGAACATTTATGAAGCAAATTTTCGGAGACGTCTAAAATATATTACGATGGTAGGGAAAACTAAACAGAGCAGGGGAAATGGGTAGAGGGCCGCCTGCGAGACGAGGTTAGGTAGAAATGCCCGGCTTTGAAGATAAATCACGTAAAACCAAGCGTACGTTAACGCTGAAGACGTTCATAATAGCAATAAGTTCCTCGCCAAGACCAAATTACTAGAAAAAAAGTGCAGAAACGCGCCAATGACGCAATCAAAAACAAGATCCCAGATTTTACGAATATCTGGTTCGGGCCAGCCCGGAACATGCGAAAGTTGGCTTTCACTCGTTGATTTTACAACGTGGAAACCCAAACACACCTGGTTGATTCGGCAATCGGGCGCAGATTGCCCTCACAGTCGCGGTTCTTCGCCTTCTCGTAGTCATCTGGCACCACAACGGGCAGGGCGTCGGCCATTCCTGAATTTTTCCAAGTTGAAATGAGAAAATAATGCAAAGATAGCATCCAAATTCAAAATTAACACATGGGAAGCGACAATTTCTGCAAAAAGTACCCCAAAAATGGTCCCATTGAGGCGAAAATTAAGGAATCCTGGCTAAAAATGGGTAAAACACGTGGTAATAGAGCGTAATGACGTTGGCCGCCCGGAACACACCTCCGTGGAGAGATAAGATACGAGGAACGTGGAAAAATTATCTTATCGCGCGTGAATTTTTTTTTGCAAAATAAAAGCTTTGTTTTGAACATAAATGACTATAAATCGATTATTAGCGAATATTTTTGACAAAAATATGTGAAATTTCTGAAATAATCGACCGAGAACAGGCAAAAATTGGAAAAAGGAGGAGAAAAAGACGAAATTAAAGTACAATTCAAATGGAAAAGAGGGCGCCAAAATGACCGTAATCTTGCAATAGAGCAGGAAATTCTACAATTAGACCTTTAATGAATAAAGAATGGGAACTGTTTTTCAAGGGCTAATTGCTTTTCGTGAACGAATTTGCGATTTTTACGTTTTCAAATTTCTTTATATTCCTTGTAGATGGGAAAACCCATTTGTTTTAAAAAATTTGCGCGAAATTATTGCTTTTTCGCCAGAAAGCGACCCCTGAGCGCATTTTGCCTGCAGTTTCCCTGCTCCACCGGGCTTCGTGACGGGTCCAAAATAACTCAATGCCACAATTTGCAGTCGAAATTAACAGGCTATAATTTATTCGAAAAACTATATTTCTGAATTTGTCTTTATTTAAAAAAAAAGTTTTTCAGGCGTTGGCCATTTAAAAATTTTACAATATTATAAAAAAATAACATTTTCGTTCTTTTTCCCACTTTTAATCTATATAAACTCTGTTTTTAATGCAATTTTTAAATAAACATAAGTAAATTAAAAACAGTAGCAAATTTGAAACGTGGTGGTCAGTGGACTGGACTATGGCCGCGAAAAAATCAATACGTCGCTGGGAAAACAGCAGAAAGAACGTGCAACTGCTCGCTGTCTAGACTTCCTGACATGAGAAGTTTTTAAATTATGGCGAACAAGTGGAAAATTATAGAAATTTACGCAGAAATGAAAATCTATAAAATCACCAACCAAAATATGAAACTGTAGAAGTGTCATAGTACTCCTGAAGTGAGAATTTCTTCCGAATCGGGCGATTCGACATCATTTTCGAAGTGGAATGTACAGTAATTGTTTACCGCCCACCGCATTTTTACATCCGACTAACAGAATTTTTCAATTTGGGATGGTGCGTGGGAGCATTTGGGTCTGTTGTCACGGATGGGCAATTTTGAGAAGAGAAAGGTTGGGAAAGAGAGAGAGAGAGACAGACAGAGATATAGATAGAGACAGAGACAGAGATAGAGACAGAGAAATTGTTTATGTGATAACTACCCTTAGTCTATAATCTGTCAATTCATTCATCCTCCAATCCTGTTTTTGATCATGAGGCCCTAGTTTTCCAGGCTTCGCGGGACCAAATTGTAGGCTTCGCCTCACTAATCCGTTCGTTTCTTTGTGGTGCCACACTGATTTCGAATAGTTTAGTTCTTGCGTCACTCTCCACCCACTTTATGATGGCTGGCTATCTAGAGCTCTTATGCTTTTTGTGGGTTCCGGCATAACAACTTTTCTGCCACGGCAATCGACGAATAGCATATTTAGCTGTTTTACCCCCTAGATCCATATTCTTAAAGTTCCTAACAAAAACCAAATTACCGATAACCAACCGATGAATTTTAGCCCTATTGAACCGAACCCCGAACCACCCAAACCGAGCTCTATTGACATAGTGTGACAAAAATGCCCCATGTGTTCATGTTGCAGCGCACAACTCTTGAGGCAGTTTCTCTATTTTCTACGCTCCCTTACCCATTAACTGTACCCAAACAATCTTGTGCCGAATTATCTCATAATTACCTCTTAAAAAGAGTTTTTCGTTGCAAACAGACTATACTTGCACTAGTGCACTATTCCAACACGCAAAAATAGTAGTTTGTCCAAAACAAGCGTGCTACTGATAGACACGCAAACTGCAAGTGATTAAGGGGGCTGGCCCATGCGACAGTTAAGAGAGGCGTTGATGTCATATTACTCGTGAGTGTGTGTGTGCAAGTGTGTGAGTATGTGGATGTGTGAGTGTGTGAACATTTGTATGTGTGCTTTCTGATGGTTTAATCTTTCAATCTCTCAAGCTTAACCTATAAACTACCCCATTTACCTGCAACAAATTAGCAGTTGACAGCCCATGTATTCCCCGAAACGGCGCCGGTTTGCAGAAAATTGCAGGTTACCACGAATCATCATACAAATTGCCACCTCTTATAGCTTTGCCGTTTCCAGATACTTTTTTAACCAAGCGGTTTCTGACTTTCTGGCATTACACATATAAATTCATAGCTTTTTGTTATCATTTCCGGACCTGAGGGGAAATAACAGGAAACGAAAAGGGGGTGTTCTAGGAATAGCTTTATGATTTTCCACATTTATCATCTAATGCCGTGTGAGTGGGAAAGTTCGCGGGAATTGACGCCAATGAGCAGCTTAGGAGCATTTTTCCTATCAGCTCCCTTTTTTCGTATCTGTGTCTCTGTGTCTCTGTCTCCCTGTCTCTCTGTCTCTCTGTCTCTCTGTTTCTCTGTCTCTCTGTCTCTCTGTCTCTCTGTGTCTCTGTCTCCCTGTCTCTCTGTCTCTCTGTCTCTCTGTGTCTCTGTCACCCTGTCTCTCTGTCTCTCTGTCTCTCTGTTTCTCTGTCTTTCTGTCTTTCTGTCTCTATGTCTTTCTGTGTCTTTGTGTCTTTGTGTCTCTCTGTCTCTCTGTCTCTCTGTGTCTCTGTCTCCCTGTCTCTCTGTCTCTCTGTCTCTCTGTTTCTCTGTCTCTCTGTCTCTCTGTCTCTCTGCCTCTCTGTCTCTCTGTCTCTCTGTTTCTTTGTCTTTCTGTCTTTCTGTCTCTATGTCTTTCTGTGTCTTTGTGTCTTTGTGTCTCTCTGTGTCTCTGTCTCTCTGTCTCTCTGTCTCTCTGCCTCTCTGCCTCTCTGTCTCTCTGTTTCTCTGTCTTTCTGTCTTTCTGTCTCTATGTCTTTCTGTGTCTTTGTGTCTCTCTTTCTCTCTGTCTCTCTGTCTCTCTGTGTCTCTGTCTCTCTGTGTCTCTGTCTCCCTGTCTCTCTGTCTCTCTGTCTCTCTGCCTCTCTGTCTCTCTGTCTCTCTGTTTCTCTGTCTTTCTGTCTTTCTGTCTCTATGTCTTTCTGTGTCTTTGTGTCTTTGTGTCTTTGTGTCTCTCTGTCTCTCTGTCTCTCTGTGTCTCTGTCTCCCTGTCTCTCTGTCTCTCTGTCTCTCTGTCTCTCTGTCTCTCTGTCTCTCTGTCTCTCTGTTTCTCTGTCTTTCTGTCTTTCTGTCTCTATGTCTCTCTGTTTCTCTGTCTTTCTGTGTCTTTGTGTTTTTGTGTCTCTCTGTCTCTCTGTCTCTCTGTCTCTCTGTCTCTCTGTCTCTCTGTCTCTCTGTTTCTCTGTCTTTCTGTCTTTCTGTCTCTATGTCTTTCTGTGTCTTTGTGTCTCTCTGTCTCTCTGTCTCTCTGTCTCTCTGTGTCTCTGTCTCCCTGTCTCTCTGTCTCTCTGTCTCTCTGTCTCTCTGTCTCTCTGTCTCTCTGTTTCTCTGTCTTTCTGTCTTTCTGTCTCTATGTCTCTCTGTTTCTCTGTCTTTCTGTCTTTCTGTCTCTATGTCTTTCTGTGTCTTTGTGTCTCTCTGTCTCTCTGTCTCTCTGTCTCTCTGTCTCTCTGTCTCTCTGTTTCTCTGTCTTTCTGTCTTTCTGTCTCTATGTCTTTCTGTGTCTTTGTGTCTCTCTGTCTCTCTGTCTCTCTGTCTCTCTGTGTCTCTGTCTCCCTGTCTCTCTGTCTCTCTGTCTCTCTGTCTCTCTGTCTCTCTGTCTCTCTGTCTCTCTGTGTCTCTGTCTCCCTGTCTCTCTGTCTCTCTGTCTCTCTGTCTCTCTGTCTCTCTGTTTCTCTGTCTTTCTGTCTTTCTGTCTCTATGTCTTTCTGTGTCTTTGTGTCTCTCTGTCTCTCTGTCTTTCTGTCTCTATGTCTTTCTGTGTCTCTCTGTCTCTCTGTCTCTCTGTCTCTCTGTCTCTCTGTCTCTCTGTCTCTCTGTCTCCCTGTCTCTCTGTCTCTCTGTCTCTCTGTCTCTCTGTCTCTCTGTCTCCCTGTCTCTCTGTCTCTCTGTCTCTCTGTCTCTCTGTCTCTCTGTCTCTCTGTCTCTCTGTCTCTCTGTCTCTCTGTCTCTCTGTCTCCCTGTCTCTCTGTCTCTCTGTCTCTCTGTCTCTCTGTCTCTCTGTTTCTCTGTCTTTCTGTCTTTCTGTCTCTATGTCTTTCTGTGTCTTTGTGTCTCTCTGTCTCTCTGTCTCTCTGTGTCTCTGTCTCCCTGTCTCTCTGTCTCTCTGTCTCTCTGTCTCTCTGTCTCTCTGTTTCTCTGTCTTTCTGTCTTTCTGTCTCTATGTCTTTCTGTGTCTTTGTGTCTCTCTGTCTCTCTGTCTCTCTGTCTCTCTGTGTCTCTGTCTCCCTGTCTCTCTGTCTCTCTGTCTCTCTGTCTCTCTGTCTCTCTGTCTCTCTGTCTCTCTGTGTCTCTGTCTCCCTGTCTCTCTGTCTCTCTGTCTCTCTGTCTCTCTGTCTCTCTGTTTCTCTGTCTTTCTGTCTTTCTGTCTCTATGTCTTTCTGTGTCTTTGTGTCTCTCTGTCTCTCTGTCTTTCTGTCTCTATGTCTTTCTGTGTCTCTCTGTCTCTCTGTCTCTCTGTCTCTCTGTCTCTCTGTCTCTCTGTCTCTCTGTCTCCCTGTCTCTCTGTCTCTCTGTCTCTCTGTCTCTCTGTCTCTCTGTCTCCCTGTCTCTCTGTCTCTCTGTCTCTCTGTCTCTCTGTCTCTCTGTCTCTCTGTCTCTCTGTCTCTCTGTCTCCCTGTCTCTCTGTCTCTCTGTCTCTCTGTCTCTCTGTCTCTCTGTCTCTCTGTTTCTCTGTCTTTCTGTCTTTCTGTCTCTATGTCTCTCTGTTTCTCTGTCTTTCTGTGTCTTTGTGTTTTTGTGTCTCTCTGTCTCTCTGTCTCTCTGTCTCTCTGTCTCTCTGTCTCTCTGTTTCTCTGTCTTTCTGTCTTTCTGTCTCTATGTCTTTCTGTGTCTTTGTGTCTCTCTGTCTCTCTGTCTCTCTGTCTCTCTGTGTCTCTGTCTCCCTGTCTCTCTGTCTCTCTGTCTCTCTGTCTCTCTGTCTCTCTGTCTCTCTGTTTCTCTGTCTTTCTGTCTTTCTGTCTCTATGTCTCTCTTTTTCTCTGTCTTTCTGTCTTTCTGTCTCTATGTCTTTCTGTGTCTTTGTGTCTCTCTGTCTCTCTGTCTCTCTGTCTCTCTGTCTCTCTGTCTCTCTGTTTCTCTGTCTTTCTGTCTTTCTGTCTCTATGTCTTTCTGTGTCTTTGTGTCTCTCTGTCTCTCTGTCTCTCTGTCTCTCTGTCTCTCTGTCTCTCTGTCTCTCTGTCTCTCTGTCTCTCTGTCTCTCTGTCTCTCTGTCTCCCTGTCTCTCTGTCTCTCTGTCTCTCTGTCTCTCTGTCTCTCTGTCTCTCTGTCTCTCTGTCTCTCTGTCTCTCTGTCTCTCTGTCTCTCTGTCTCCCTGTCTCTCTGTCTCTCTGTCTCTCTGTCTCTCTGTCTCTCTGTCTCTCTGTTTCTCTGTCTTTCTGTCTTTCTGTCTCTATGTCTCTCTGTTTCTCTGTCTTTCTGTGTCTTTGTGTTTTTGTGTCTCTCTGTCTCTCTGTCTCTCTGTCTCTCTGTCTCTCTGTCTCTCTGTCTCTCTGTTTCTCTGTCTTTCTGTCTTTCTGTCTCTATGTCTTTCTGTGTCTTTGTGTCTCTCTGTCTCTCTGTCTCTCTGTCTCTCTGTGTCTCTGTCTCCCTGTCTCTCTGTCTCTCTGTCTCTCTGTCTCTCTGTCTCTCTGTCTCTCTGTTTCTCTGTCTTTCTGTCTTTCTGTCTCTATGTCTCTCTTTTTCTCTGTCTTTCTGTCTTTCTGTCTCTATGTCTTTCTGTGTCTTTGTGTCTCTCTGTCTCTCTGTCTCTCTGTCTCTCTGTCTCTCTGTCTCTCTGTTTCTCTGTCTTTCTGTCTTTCTGTCTCTATGTCTTTCTGTGTCTTTGTGTCTCTCTGTCTCTCTGTCTCTCTGTCTCTCTGTCTCTCTGTCTCTCTGTCTCTCTGTCTCTCTGTCTCTCTGTCTCTCTGTCTCTCTGTCTCCCTGTCTCTCTGTCTCTCTGTCTCTCTGTCTCTCTGTCTCTCTGTCTCTCTGTCTCTCTGTTTCTCTGTCTTTCTGTCTTTCTGTCTCTATGTCTCTCTGTTTCTCTGTCTTTCTGTGTCTTTGTGTTTTTGTGTCTCTCTGTCTCTCTGTCTCTCTGTCTCTATGTCTTTCTGTGTCTTTGTGTCTCTCTGTCTCTCTGTCTCTCTGTCTCTCTGTCTCTCTGTCTCTCTGTCTCTCTGTCTCTCTGTCTCTCTGTCTCTCTGTCTCTCTGTCTCCCTGTCTCTCTGTCTCTCTGTCTCTCTGTCTCTCTGTCTCTCTGTCTCTCTGTCTCTCTGTCTCTCTGTCTCTCTGTCTCTCTGTCTCTCTGTCTCTCTGTCTCCCTGTCTCTCTGTCTCTCTGTCTCTCTGTCTCTCTGTCTCTCTGTCTCTCTGTCTCTCTGTTTCTCTGTCTTTCTGTCTTTCTGTCTCTATGTCTTTCTGTGTCTTTGTGTCTCTCTGTCTCTCTGTCTTTCTGTCTCTATGTCTCTCTTTTTCTCTGTCTTTCTGTCTTTCTGTCTCTATGTCTTTCTGTGTCTTTGTGTCTCTCTGTCTCTCTGTCTCTCTGTCTCTCTGTCTCTCTGTCTCTCTGTTTCTCTGTCTTTCTGTCTTTCTGTCTCTCTGTCTCTCTGTCTCTCTGTCTCTCTGTCTCTCTGTTTCTCTGTCTTTCTGTCTTTCTGTCTCTATGTCTTTCTGTGTCTTTGTGTCTCTCTGTCTCTCTGTCTCTCTGTCTCTCTGTCTCTCTGTCTCTCTGTCTCTCTGTCTCTCTGTCTCTCTGTCTCTCTGTCTCCCTGTCTCTCTGTCTCTCTGTCTCTCTGTCTCTCTGTCTCTCTGTCTCTCTGTCTCTCTGTCTCTCTGTCTCTCTGTTTCTCTGTCTTTCTGTCTTTCTGTCTCTATGTCTTTCTGTGTCTTTGTGTCTCTCTGTCTCTCTGTCTCTCTGTCTCTCTGTGTCTCTGTCTCCCTGTCTCTCTGTCTCTGTCTCTGTCTCTCTCTCTCTCTCTCTCTATCTATCTATCTAAAACCACTTATCCAGTCCAACCCGTAGCCAATGTCTGATTGTTCTCCAGTCAATTACATCGTCACAAATTCATATATATCCGCTCGGTGACGTCACGGGTGCGTTGCCATGGACAATCAAGGAGAAAGCCGCTGAGCCGCATTTGAACTCCCCCGTCTCTTTTATGTCATTAATGAGATTATCCTTCATAATATCGAACATCTTAGGTTTCTTCTGCCATGGGAAGCGCTGCCAGCACCAGAATATGTACAGTAACCAGTTTGACAAGCGATGATTTTGGACAAAGGTTCGTTGAACATTGGACTTTGAACGAAGCTGTGATTTCAGAACGCGCCAGAGCGGAAAATTCTGCTCGAAGATCTCTTTTCCTGTGGTAAGTTTTGCAGTTACGGATATAAATGGTGTAACTTACATTGATATTGGGTGGAATATGGGACTTCACTGCGCCGAAGCTCACTTGATTCCATTCTAACTTTTTATATAACTGTTCTAAAAATCAGCATAATGCCCAAAATTTCAGTAGCGCGTGATACTTCTCTCTTTCTCTGTGTCTCTGTGTGGCGAGAAGAGCGTGCATGTCGCAGAAACGGTAGAAAAAACGTCTTTTTGTTACCCTGTCAGTGACTTTGAGAAAAATACGAATTTCTGAAAACTTTTGTATGACCCCTATAACCAAGTTTAGAATTACTGTAATGTTTGGGTCCGGTTTTACTGTAATGTTTGGGTTCGAGTCCCCCTTGTTACGGTAGATTGTCAAAATACTCAGAATCATTTTTAAGTATAAGCCATTTTGTAGCAAATTTAATTTTCAGAAACATAAAAAAGGGGAGAAGTTTTCGGATGAAAATTTAAAAACTTGCCATTTTTCGGGCTGGTTTGGGATTTTTCTCAATTTGGGGGAAATTCAGTTAAACCCCCCAGTCAGTTCAGTTGCGCCCCCCAAATTAGCCGCTCGGTTTGGCCCCCCAGACAATTCAGTTGCGCACCCCACTTCAGATGCTGATTAGGTAATTCAGATAAGCACCCCAGCAAATTCATTTAAGCCCCCCATCACTGAGTATCGAATGTTCAATGCTTTATTCTAAAAAGCAAAATTTGCATTTTTGGGTTTTTAATTTAATATTAATATAATTTATTTTGTTATCTTGTTTTAATTTTGTTATTTTTAAGTTAAAATTAAATTAATGTGATTTAAAATTTACCTATTTTAATTACTTACATATTTTTTTGATCTTTTTATGTCATCTTCATTTGAGTTACATATTCTTTGCATTTTTGATTGATTGAACTATTTTATTTCTAAATTTAGTGAGCACATCTGATGGCTAAGAAATCTGCCGATAATAAATCTGCTTAGGAATTTAATCTTACCTTCCGTGTGAATTTTAAATTTAACGAATTGTTCGTATGGGGGGCGTAACTGAATTATATGGGAGCATAACTGAATTAGACGGGGGGTTCATCTGAAGAAGTTCCGGGTACACTAGTTAAGCTCCCCATTTTAATTGCGGGGGGTGAAACTAAATTCAGATATACCCCCCAAGGATTCATAATTCAGTTATCCCCCCCCCACCTACGGACGTTCCCAAATTCGCATTGACTGTCAAATCAGCTGCGAATCGCCTGATAAACCACTTTTTCTGCTGATGGGCGCAACTGCCGAAAAAAAAGCGGCTTTCTCTCTGCGTTTTCGGTAAATGCACGCTAAATCCATAAACCACCAAATTACATATTAAAGGGACCATCAGGCTCTTTTTTAAAGTTTATTTTAATTAATAAATTCAATTTAGTTGATAAACTATCTACTTATCATTTTCAACTCCTTTTTCCTAAAAAGCTGTAATGTTTATTAAAAACCCAAAATTAATTTTTTCCAACGGGCTCCAGCTTACGTTTTTTCACACCATCTGCCCGCTGTCCAAGGGGAAAGCCGCTGGGTACGCAGCGCTGAACTTCCATCGACCTGATAGCCAACTGGTTAGCGTTGAGTTCCACTCTCGTGCAAATGGTTTTTGCTGGCTAAAAATAGCTAATGAAATCGTACTGTTGTATTCTGACGTTGATTTTAATTGCAGAAAAAAGGTCACTGATGACCCCTTTAAATGAATTAGGGTGAGTAAAACTCGTATCAAGAAATTATATGTGAAATGTTGAAGGTTTTTAAACAAGAATTTGAGATTTGAGAAAGCAGTTTTAGCTAAAGAGTTCCATTTTCAGTCCTTCGATCGCCGACCCGAATCTCAAAAGAATGAAGATAAACTGAATTTGGTCAAGAGGACGTTAAACGCTGAAGCCAAGGTGAAAGAATGCGATTCGAAAGTCAAGGATCTTGAAAGACAGGTAATTACGGCTCATAAAACACAACAAAATTCACTTTTAGCTTCGTACGGTTCAGATGAGGAATCACGAAATTACACAAGAAAATTTCTGGTTGAGACAGCAGGCTGGCGCCAGTATGAATTCGGTTGGTTTATATACAATTTCACGAAATCAGAAATTTCAATTGCGAATTTTTAAATTTCGAAAAATTCGAAAATTCTAGGAATTGCTGAATTTCATCACATGTACTTTGCGAAAATTCAAAAAAATCGCGCGCAGCGCGAAGCGCTGCGTGTGATTTGGGTTGACTTGGTCGGTCGATGTATCTTAGAAATGGATTAACTTGCGAAATTTCAAAAAATTTGAATATGACACTGACAAGCAATTTTTCGCTTTTTTGATTGGTTTCTGCGTTTGGGTCACAGAAAATTTCTGCTTTCACAGTTGCCCAGACCAAAAAATAGTTTTCGCTTTTTTAATGCTTACAAAATTTTAAAAAAAATAGTCAAACGTAAATTTTTGTCGTTTCACATTTTGAAATTTTATCCTCGACGAAGCTGATATTCCTGAAAAAGTGCACAGACACTGCTAAACAACGGTCATTTTTGTTGCTAGATTGCAAAAGTTTATGCATTACTATGATTTTTCATGTTTTTGCACAAGGGAGAATTAATTTTTAATTAATAGAATAAAGAAAAATAATTTTATTAATCAAAATAATTAAGTCTCACAGATAGTTTCATTCGCGTTTTTGTAGATTTTTAAGAAAACCAACTAAAATTGGGCTGGAAAGGATATTTAGAAATTCGGAAAAATTTGAAATTTTTTAGTTGTCCGCTAGTTTTACCGTCTAGTTATGAAAGTCCGCGTGGCAATCCAAAAATCTCAAAATCGGTTTTTTCACAACAAAACTTCGCCTTTATTTAAATTCACATGCATATTTGCAAAGAACACTGAAACGTAGGTTTTTGTGATTTTCCGCTTATTACATAAACTGTTAATTTTATATTCACCTTTAACTGCAAAAATTCAAAAAATTACGAAATTTCAAGATGTTAGTTTGAAAAATGTGCATGCACCAAATATAACGCTCAAAAAACGAGCAGGAATGCGAAAATCTCAAAAATGTTAAAAAACAATTTTGAAATTGCAGTTTTTCGCATTTTTGCAAAACTCATTGAATTATATAAATATTCTTACGCGGCATATATCAAAATTGAAATGGTCTAGACGAAAAATGTCTTTGAAAGTGAAATTTTCCATTGATTCGATCAGTGAAAAATTCGTTCATCGTAGGTCAAAAATTTTTCAACTTTGAAATTTTAGTCCGAACGTCTTAATTAGCGATTTTCTAATTTTAGACTGTAACATTTGGAAAAAAAACAATTAAAGTATATTTTGGCACATTTCACCAAATGCTGATAAAAAAATGGGCCTACTTAAATGAATTTTCTCCTTATTGAATTATATTTTCCCCTTAACGATGGGAAAGTTCACTTTCAAATGTATTATTCGTTTTGGTGGGGTTCAGCCAATTTCAACTTTTAACCCCCCCCCCCCCCCCCCCATCAAAGCGCAAGAAAATATATAATTCAATGGCGTAGGCCACATTTTTTTGCGTATTTCAAGTCGCAGGTAGGAAGATGCGAAAAACTGCATTTAAAAACTCAAAATTTAAATTTTTTTGAGGTTTTTAGCCGCCTGTGCGAAAGGAAGTATACTCGTTTTGTTGCCTGTTACATTTGGCCTATCCATGGAATAAGCCTTAAAACACAATGTTCAATTAGTTTGACGATTTTTAAAAAAGTTACAGTATCTTACCGTAACCCATCTCTACGTCTTTTAAATAAACATTCACTTTTCAGGTTCCTTGCGGGGTGGTACCATCAAAAGTCCCTGCTGATATTGAGACTTCTCAGAACGCGGAGTACGAAGAACAAATTTCCAGATTGGTATGGCATTTTCCCCTAACTTTCGAATGATATTTGTTTTCAGAACTTGGTCATCCATGACTTGCAAGACCAGGTTGACAAGTTGACCTCTTCAGAAGCCGTGAAAGAGCTGAAAATTGTTGAACTTCAAAAAGAGATTGAATCTTATCAACACCAAGTTATCAATTTAGAAGGTGATTGACGTCAGGCGACGACAGGTGGAAATTGTAATTTAGAACTATATCGGAATAGAAGCGATGACGACTGTCTTGCCAGTGTTTCGCCGACTTTTGATTCGATTGTTCCGCAGCCACAGAGCAATTTGAATGGAATAGGTGAGAAAAATATGGTTTGGATACACACACTCACACACTCACACACTCACACACCCACACACTCACACACTCACACACTCACACACTCACACACTCACACACTCACACACTCACACACTCACTCTCCCCCTCTCTCTCATTGTCTCTCTTTCAGCCGCTTCATCTTCACTCACTCAGCCCAAAAAGTCAAACCTACGCACCGTCAGCGCGTATGCCCGGAGGCCATCTCCTTCGAAATCACCTGTCGGAGGTAAATTTTAAATTGAATGGAATTTTAAACCAAATATTTAAGTTGTTACTCGTCCTGCCAGTTCGGATAATGTGGATCGAATACATAGAAACAATATTGTTGTTATCGACAGACCGAGTAAGCTTAGTACCAGAAAAGTAAGCTTTTATATATTTATACGGTTAATTTAATTTGAAGGGATCCTATAACTCGGACAGACGAAGAAACTCTGATGACTCGGATTCAGATTTAAGAGAAATTTTAGGAACTAAAATAAGATCGGCTTCTTTGGTGAGCATACGCAAGATTAAAGGAGCAGTTTATGAAACCTTCTAAACCAAAACAACATCACTTTTCAATATTGAAATTGGCAAATTGTGTTTTGAAATTTTCTCGCTTTCCAACCGAAACAAGTTCGAAGCAGCTTGATTTTTAAAAGCAATCAACGCGTTTCTTTATATGAATCATGCAAAAAAAAAGATTGACAGAAAGTGGTCCGATCTTATTGAAAAAATCACAAATAATGTTTTTCTACTTCATACATGTGCTAGCTTTCACCGATAGCAGATGAAACAAATATTTGACTCACCAAGAATGAATTATCAGTATCGATGGAAAAGGTCATATTCGAAGACATTTTTAGTCATGAGTTCAGATAATTTCAACATTGATATTAGCTTTCGATGCGCAAGAAAACGCGAAATTTAATGGCCTAGGTCACATTTAAGGTTTTTTTGTCGACGGTCACAGAAAAAGAAAAAAATACTGCTTTTTCGAACAAAAATGTAAGTTTTTTGTTAGTTTTTGGGTACTGTGGGGAAGTACACAAATGTAACTCTATTTACTAGAGATTTGTTACGCTTATGACAAAATTTTTAAAAAAACACCACTTTCAAAGATTTAAGCCATTTTTACAAAATTATTCAGTACCCTACCGTAACCCAAATCAAAAAATCGATCTTGAGCTAAAACTTTCAAAATGACCTGGCTTCTAAGACATTGACCTAATTTCTAACCCTCAATTTGGAGACTATGCCCTAAAAACTTTTTCCACAGAAAATATATTTGAAAAAAAGACTTATTATTTTTTTTGTATGTATTTTTTTCTTTCAGCACACCCGCTCTCCTTCCAACAAAAGCCACGACTCCGGATGGTCATCATCTTCAGATGGCAGAGTAAAAGTGTACACTCACTAATAATTTACCCATTTTTGTAGATAATGTTCGTTTTTGTGTGTATAAATGGCTAATTTTTAATAAAAATTTTCAATGTATATAATTGAACAGCTTCACAAGTGGTCTACATATTGAACACATTTTGGCAAACCCTTAAAAACTGAAAACGCCTTCATTTTTTCCCAATCCCTGAAAAAAGTTAGCGAAAACGTCAAGTTCAGATAACTTAAAATTCATTGAAAACTTTTAAACACTATTTTACAAATGAAAATCAATAAAAAACAATTTACTATCTTCTAACGACAAATGAAAAAAGCGATCCGTTCATTGAACGGGAGAACAAAGAGCTATGAAGGGCTGTGCAGTGGATTCTCGCAACACCGACACCCGTGGGTGATAAGTTGTTTGAAACCAATTGGAATGCAGTGAAGATATAATTGGATAATAAAAGAGAAAATTGGATGATTAAAGAGATAATTTGGTAATTAGGAAGATATAATTGAAAAAAGAAGACAAATTCGGAAAGAGGCGTAGAAAACAGGGGGTTCAACGGCGACGGCTGGACGAGTTGGCTTCGTCGAAACCTCTTCTCATGAATCCGATGATATGCTCCATCTGAAAATCCGAATTTAGAAATTTTATTCTTGCCCCTGTCCTTTCACTTTCCTTTCTCTCCTATCTCTTCTCTCTCTCTCTTTCTTTATCTCTCTATATCTCTCGCCTTTGTTGTCTCCCTCCTGACTCTTATGTCTCTCTCGACTTTTTCGTCTCTCTCGCCTCTCTTGTCTTTCTCGTCTTTTTGTCTCTTTTTCTTTCGTCTCTCCTCTCTCTTTTTTCCTTTGTTTTTCTTGTCGCTATTTCGTCTCTCTCTCTCTCTCTCTCTCTCTCTCTCTCTCTCTCTCTCTCTCTCTCTCTCTAGTCTTTCTCGTGTCTTTTGTCTTATTTGTCTCCCTCTCGCCTCTTTTGCCTCTTTCGTCTCTGTCGTCTCTTTTGTATTTTCCTACGTTCTCTCTCGAAAATATTTTCCTACGTTCTCTATTGCACATCACCCTCATCTATTTCGCAGCCCTCGTTTATTCTCTCTCTCTCTCTCTCTCCTTCTAACTAACCAATTTCTTCCACGACTCCAAAGAAGGCCTTGTCCTGTTGGTATCCCATTCAGCGGCGGCCTGAGTCATACACTCCATGAACGTATCCCAGTACTCCACACTGAAGCCCCTCGTCTGATACCCAGCATGTCGTTTTCCCGAATTCTAAATCCATGTTTTTATAATTCAACTGCACATTCCCTTACATAAAAGTGAATTTCCAGCTTGTCGGGATAGTCTAGATTCTTTATGATGTAGTCGAAGGTCTTGGTGTAAACTGAAATTTAATCTTGACATAAACACTTGGCGTCTGGCGCAAAACGAAAAACCAAAGGCTCATCATTTGCGTCTAGAAAAGCACAAACAAGGCCTTTTTGAAAGGCTGAAAATAGCATTTCTTATGGCAAAATGCCATTTTAAGCCTTAAAAACAAAAGGATGAGTGAAAATCTCCCTGGCCTTGGGATTCAAACCCATTTTCTGTTATCTGTTTCAGACGCTTAATTTGAAATTGCACGTTTTGATCCTAGACACCCATTAAAGTGCAATCGCAACGAGATCTTGCAGAATCACCCTCTAGGGGGAGGTTCATCCAGATTATGGGTACTTACTTGCAGCTTGTTGCCGGAAACGGGCGTCGTACTTCAATTGCCCCATGGCAACCTTTTCCAAATCGAAGATGTCTTTGATGTCGGGTTGGGCGGTGAGGATCATGTAGAAGATTTTGATGCCGATGTGGTCGGGACCGGTCTGAGGAGGAATGATGAGAGAGAAAGAGAGAGAGAGAGAGAGAGAGAGAGAGAGAGAGAGAGAGGGAGGGAGAGACAGAGACAGAGACAGAGACAGAGACAGAGACAGAGACAGAGACAGAGACAGAGACAGAGACAGAGACAGAGAGAAATATCCTTACTTTCTTCGTCCTTTTCCAACAATTCATCAGAATCACCCTTTCCCGCCGCGTCAGAAAATGCTTGGCTCCTCGTTTAGGTTTCGGCGACCTATCCGGCACACAATCTAGCATCTCGTTCTCATTTGGAGTACTGAAATCAGATAATTTTTTGAAAACATGAAAAAGTCCAACCTCATAGCGCGAGTCTCCCTCATGGGACAAACCATATCCAGATTGGCGGCAGAACAAGCCGTAGCTGAAAATATTCGATTTTCTCATGAAATTTTTGGGTCAAACAACTCATAACTTGGCCAAGGTGTTTGTTTTGTGTTGAACTATCACTATTTAAAGCGAGGGTGTTTTTTAAAAGTTAAAACCAACGGAAAAATTGCAAAAATTGGTCCCAATTTAGAGAAAATACGCAAATGTACGCAAAATCGCGTCCATTCAGTACGCAAAAAAGCGTCAATTTTGATAAAATACTCTAAATTGCATCAATAAGAATTTTGTGTCGTTAAAGTGTGCCCAAATCGCGCTGAGATTTCAATTTAAAACCAAAATACGCAAAATTGCGTCAGTACGCATGAATATTTACGCAGTGTACGCAACTTTACCAATATTTCTAATAAGAACAGAAATTTTCCATAATGTTTTTTTACTTAAATAAAATACGCAAAATTGCTATTAAATTAACAAAATATGAAAATAGGCACAAAAACTCGCCAAATTTTGCCAATTTAGAACAACAACAAAAAACGCAGAATTGGATCTGATTCGAAAAAATGCGAAAAATTGCGTCAACTAACAAGAAGTACGCAAAAGCTCGCCAATTGACGCAAAATTGCGTCAAATTAGCGGAAACACCCAAATTTGCATCTCTACAAGAAGAGTGCAAAAAACTGAACAGAAAATACGCAAATTTGCGTCTAAAGTGAAACTACGCGTTAAGTGTAAACAAAGGTAAGCACGACAATATTCAGGCGCTTAGGAAGTAATGACAATGGGCAGGATTAAGCACAAAAGCAAATAATTAGACCACAATTACGAGCAAGACGTAATCAAGACTCGAATTGGCTACTTACTCTGATAAATGGTTTGCTGATCTAAAAGGGAATAAATGAAGCTTTGATGTTAAGTCTTTTAAAACTGACCTTTGCGCCTCCTCTCCACGGAGTTGTAGCTCGCTTCACATCTAGCAGATTTGCTGTTGTCGTGACCCATCTAAATGTTTTCTGTGAATTAATGAGGTAAGATACAAAAAAGAAGAAACAGGAGTAAGTAAGATGCAATAAAAAGATAAGAAATTTGAAAGTATGGTAACCAGCTATAAAAACTGTGTAACCAGCTGTCGCCAAATGGAAATCGGCCTAGAAAAAGCGTCTTCTTCTCTTGACCGCTTTTTTGAACGCAATCTGAATCAAGATAAATCGGCTTTTTCACAATTTCGAATGCAGAAATCAAACGCTACATTTGGATTTCTCGCGATCTGCAGTTATCTTTCGTTGCAAGACCTAGTTTGTACCTGAAATCCGATTTTTACAGGTCGCATCCACCCTGAATTTAATTGAATCATACACATCGGAGATCAACATTCAAAGTGTGATATTAGGGCGGTTTGTTAAAGGGGCCGTCAGGGACCTTTTACGATTGGAAATGAGCCGTATAGTTTCAAAATGCATCATTTCTAGTTCTCGCCAATCCTACTTCGACCAAAAAGTGGACACGCCCCTTTTGTAGCCTAATTTGATGTAATAATGAAAATCAGTTTCAACCCCCCTTGACAATAAATTTGAGCCCCCCACTGGAGGATAAACATAGCTTAGATAAACACCCCTTCTAAATCAAAGGATAAAGAATCCCCATAAATTTGCCTTGGTTGGGGTGGGGTATGGGGAGGGCACAATGGAATGGGGGCTGAATTGTTAACTGAATTTTACTCATTTATCTACAATGAAAGTAAAAGTATAAACAGTGAAAAGAAGAAAAAGAGGAACAAAAAGAGGCAGAGACAAAACGAGACAGATCCTGGATGACTATTCTGTCAGACATTCATAAAAACAAGCCCGTTATTTGCACACCCCGATGTTCTAATCCCCCAGGGAAATGGTGTTATGGTCACTGACCTACGGATGCCAGGAAAGTGCCTCTCCATTAGAAAGGTCCAAAAATAGCTTCTCCAGAAACACACACAGAAGGGCATCTCACGTATTTCGTTTGCTAATTGACCCATGGGAAAGTCTTTTTTTTTAAACAGAAAAAAACGAGGATTTTTGAAAACTTCAAAGCACACTAATCTGCATTATTAGCCCTGAGGGACCTTAAGGGCGAGTTTCAAATTAAGTGCGGTTGTAGTGCTGTAGATCCCTTTTAAAAGAACATTAGTTCAGGAGAGGGAGATCACACTCACACTCACACTCATACACACACACACACACACACACACACACACACACATACACTCACACACAGACTCACACACTCATACACACACACTCACTCACACACACACACTCACACAGACTCACACACTCACACTTTACGAGTATCCGCTAGGTTTACGTGCCGTTCAAGGAATTATCGCGAACTCCGCCCATTTTGCCAGCTTGTTTATGAGCTGTAAACAGATCGTGATCGCAGGAGAGCTATTAGGGGCAGCTAATGTAATGACTTGGTTATGTGATTCATAAACTATATAGTGATTAATATACCGC
Organism: Oscheius myriophilus; assembly: GCA_964057215.1. NCBI lineage: Eukaryota > Metazoa > Nematoda > Chromadorea > Rhabditida > Rhabditidae > Oscheius > Oscheius myriophilus. The sequence goes on from OZ059905.1 coordinate 20,963,117, forward strand.
TACTAATGGCCTACGGGCGCGCAAATGGTGGTTACACACATTTTCAACTTTTCTGCTACGGTAGTCTCCTAGAACACGATATGTTGGTTTGAATAGAAGCAGAATTCAAAACAGCGCTGTATGGGGTTTGCCTTTAATTCAGCAGCTTTAAGTCGAAAAGATCTTCGGCCACCTTGTGCCGGTTCGAGGACGTACACGTACGTAACTTCCCTCGTTCCGTTTTTTTTGGACTAGCGATGCCTCCGGATTGAGCCAATTGCAAAAATTTTCAAATTTTCGAAATCTTGCTGCAAAATTCCCCCCCCCCCCCCAACAAGTTACAAAAATCTATAAACTGAGAAAAACATCAGGGATTAAGATTCGATAAAGATTAATTATAGCCAAAATTTAAAATGGTTTACGAAAACATTCCTCGTAGATGTATTTGTCGGATGAAAAGAATTCAAAGAACGTTAGTGAAATACTTTCAGAACACTTCTAAAGATTTCACATTAACCCTCAATTCTAAAGCAGTTTTCCGAATGAATGGAACTGTGGTGGTTATTATTACAATGTTACAATGTGCTTAAGCATCGGAGCGTGAACTTTTAAAAATGCATTAAAATGGTGGTTGTTTACTGTAATACTAGATCAAGCGCAGTGTTTTCAGAAACACCAAGGTGGTGTGTGTGTGTGTGTGTGTGTGTGTGTGTGTGTTAGTGTGTGTGTGTGCGTGTGTGCGTGCCGTGCTTGTGAGTGGGAAGGTGTTTTGCTTTTACCAATCTTTTACCTTCACGTAAGCAGCCTAAGTATGTTTTCCTACACTTATCTTTCACTGAGAGAACTGCAAACGCACTTCTTTCAAGCACACCCTTACATTTACGCCTACTTCTAGAGCGTCTAGAATCTAATTATAGTCTACAAATTGCAAAATGAAAGCATTGGAAATGTTTACCCCATATGAAATTGCCGGAAGCGGAACCAAAACTCTCGAAAAGGAAGGAACGCAATCTAGACACCATGCGCAAAACAATAGCGGACCACTGAGCTCTGCGGGATCAGGTTTCCGCAAAGCTACTACTCTACGTGTATCGAGAGATGAATATGCACATTGGTTTATGAGGACAACGGGCACAGCAAGACGGACAAGTGGTGGAAGAGCGACGGAGCTGAAATAATGCGATAATCGGGCAAGGACTCTTATGTCCGAGAGGAAACGGACAAAAAACTTAAAATCTATAAGTGGGGGGATAATTGGGGAACAAGAGAGGGGTGGTTGTTGAGGTCACTCTCTCTGTCTAAGTCTATATCTCTTTCTCTTTCTCTATCTAAGTCTCTCTGTCTAAGTATCTCTTTGTCTAAGTCTCTCCCTGTCAAAGTCTCTCTCTATCTAAGTCTCTCTCTCTCTGCCTAAATCTCTCTCTCTCATAGTCTCTCTCTGTGTCTAAGTCTCTTTCTCTCTGCCTGAGTTTCTCTCTCTCTCTCTCTCTCTAACTGAGTCTCTCTTTATGCCTAAGTTACTCTCTTTGTGTAAATCTCGCTCTGTCTAAGTCTCTCTTTTGTCTAAGTCTCTCTCTGTCTAAGTCTCTCTGTCTAAGTCTCTCTTTCTGTCTAAGTCTCTCGCTCTCTCTATCTGTCTAAGTCTCTCTGCCTAAGTCTCACTCTGTCTAAGTCTCTCTCTCTCTCTCTCTCTCTCTCTCTCTGTCCAAGTCTCTCTCTGTGTCTAAGCCCCTCTCTCTGTCTAAGTCTTTCTCTCTGTGTCTAAGTCAATCTCTCTCTGTCTAAGTCTTTCGTCTTTCTCTGTCTAAGTCTCTCTTTGTCTAAGTCTCTCTCTCTCTCTCTCTCTCTCTCTCTCTCTCTCTCTGTCTAAATTTCTTCTCTCTCTCTCTCTCTCTCTCTCTCTCTCTCTTTCTCTTTCTCTTTCTCTTTCTCTTTCTCTTTCTCTTTCTCTTTCTCTTTCTCTCTCTCTCTCTCTATTTGTCTAAGTCTCTTTCTCCTTGCATTCAAACTAGAGATCGGTTCACGTTGTTCAGAGAAAGCGAAAATTAATAAGCGCCTCGATTCGCATGACTTCTCCCAAAATGTGAACTTTAGAGCCGTGTTAAGCATTGAGCGAACAGCTAAACCACAGGAGGATAAAGAGAGATAGAGAGATAGAGAGAGAAAAAGAGATAGACACAAAAAATGCAGAGATGCGCAGAGAAAGGTCAACGTTTGCGTGTTTTGCTTGTTCTTTGAACCATCCGTCGCTTTAAAGTTAGTTAGCCAGTTTCCTCCAAAAGAAATCCAATTTCGAATGGGCCGGTGGCTTTCGAAAAACGGTTTTTGCAGCGACGGGAATGGGAACAAAAGCCATGCGGCTTTATGTCCCCGAGGGCTTTTTGAGAAATGGGCGTCGAAAGCACACGTGGCGAGGCGGCGGTCTCTCGGACGATGAGTTGCCAAAGAACGCCCAGCGTTTATGAGCCGAGCGGGCTATTGCAGCTGGAAGGTATACGGTAGAAAATGAGCAATTATGGCCAAATTAGGGAGTGCTCGACGCTTGACTCATCTCCGTGACTTTTGGAACTTTTTGCGGTTGCAAGAAGGTAATTTTTCGTTTAGCGGTTTAGGACGCAAATTATATAAAACTCGAGCAAATTTTCGTTAAAATTTTGACATAAAAATAAAGAATAAAAAAATTATGGTGCTATGGACATATTGAAACAGAAAAAAATGCGTTTTGCAAGTTTGGGTTACTGTAACCTGGGTTACGGTAGTGGGTGCCCGCTTAACTGTATATAACTTCAACGTTATTCAGCTGAAAAATTTTCAACTTAAAAGTTCTAGAAAATTATTGCCAAAACCTTTTGTAATTGACAAATTTTCCAACTTTTGCGTTTGGAATGCCGAAAACATCCAAAACTCAGCGTTTGGTAACACGAAAATATACAAAAGCGCGAATTAAAAAAAATTTTGCGAAAATTCTGCAGAAAATGTTTAGGTAAACAACTTCTGCGCCTGCAAGGACAAAATTTAGCACAGGAGTCAAATTTCAATGTAGGTACACAGAATTAGAGAACGTAGACAAAACGATACAGAATTTTTGTGTTTTTGAATAGGTACTTTTATGAGAGCTGTGTAAAACATTCTTTTGCCACTTTTAGAAGCCTAAAATTGTAAAATCTGGAAATAAAATTTTTATTTGAGTTTTGGATGCTTCGATTTGCAGAAGTCAGCCAGGGGGTGGGGGGTTTGCCACGCCGCCGATCCCATACGGGTTTCGGCGGCGAGACACTTCGCATCGCGCCCGATGAGAATTTTTTAATATAAAAGTCTTTATATTGTCTTGATTTATGTTTTAAGTTAAATAAAACGATGAATTTAATTAATAATCACTCGAGAACTGTCTATTTACAGTTTTCACAACGCGAAGCCAACACAGTGCCATGTGATTCAAAATGTATTACGCAACACAGCAAAACATTGGAACGCAATGTGAACTAGAGAATTCAGCGGGAGAGTGCTTTAGGCCATTCGTATCGGGCAATATTTTTGAAATTTCGATTGAATGTTGATAGAAATAGCGGACAGTAAACATTTTGAAGCGGGCCGACCCGGGCAATATTTAAACGCTGCCTGAACCGAGTCTAGTTTATATTTTAAAGTTAACTTAGTTTAAATAGGCGTTGTAATAGTTGTTAATTCAAGTTTAAGTTAAGTTAAACTGAAAATTCCTTTTTTGAAAACTTCCTTGGCTGGTCTCTAAGTGCATTTGACCGGGCAAAGATCCTTTTCTTCCTCAAAATGCGATCTTTGCAAAAACTAGAACTAGAATGCCCTTGCGCGATCAAATAGAGCAATTTGTGCTTCAGCGCCCAATTTCACATTGATCAGATAGAAAAAAATAACGAGATGACAATTACGATTCATCAAATATTGGGTTCAACGGACATTTTGTCCCTTTTCCCGATGAAATTTCCATAAATAGCTAATTTCCATTAATGAAAAACTACATAAAAACGAAAAATTGAGCTATTCAGTTTCAATTTCATAACGGGCGGACAAAAATTGTGAAGTGGGCGGGCCCGTTGATTGGCGGCGTCGTTTGATTGAAAATGCAGGTACGCAATCGTACATTTGCGTATGCAATTATTAGATGTGCAGGATATAGACACTACGTGTGTGTTGTAGTTTGATGTTTAGTTCTATTCAAAAGTTTCCTTTTTCTGATTAATGCGATTTTATTTCGTTTTCCATCGCTTTTTCACAGATGATCGCCCCTTTGAGGAAGCTGAAACGACCAAACGTCGCTTATGATATGCACGGCTCTCGCTCCCCGAAATAGCCCCCCGCGTGGCCTCTCCAAATTGAGGCGTAATTTGAGGGTCTGATGTGAGAGTAGTATGTGTGAATTGCGAAATTTCCCATTAATGCGATTATACCAGTTGTGGTGCAGCACCCTTTACTCCCACGTAATGGCGGCTCTTTGATCAGCAAATGATGGCAGGGGACATGTGCAAGAAGCTGTGATTTATCAAGCACACGTGTGAGCCCATGGGAATAAGCGAAAGGTCAGCTGGCATTATAGACAATTTTTAAAGATTTAGTGAGGAAATTGAACAATTCAGATTCACAAAAATGGGTATGGTCTGTTCCCAATAGACAGATCATGTAAGAATGAATACACAAATATTTTTTAGCCTGGGAAGCATTTTTTTCCTCAGTGAGGGCTTGAATTCGCCACCTCCTAATTGTGAGACCAAGAAGATTTGAAAGGCAAGCATCTGTAACAACCTTTGGTGGCAGGATGCAATAACCTTATAGTCTGTTTCCAAAGGATGAATCCCATAACAACAGATAACATTGGAACACAGTAAGAAAAAAAACAAAAGTAAGCATCCGCCTTCGAAATCTTCACCTTGCGGACGTGAAGCGGCTGACAATAGTGGCCCTTTAAATTTCCTATTTTTTTATAGGAATTTGTCGGATCGTATTCCGTTTTTTGGAAACAACCATATATGAGCAAATTTTCATGGAACACTCGGTCTAGCAAATTGCTCCCCTGTTTCCGGCTTTTCAAGGAGGGTTCCGCGTTTATGGAGGATTTAGAACAAAGACCGAAGGAGGTATAAATGAGAGTAAAACTGCTGCGAGAAAGACAAAAGGTATATAGGTAGAAAGAGAGAGAAAGAGATATTGAGAAAGATAGAGTAAGAGCAGAAAGAGAGTGAGATAGCAAATATAAGATATAGAAGATAGAGAAAAAGAGAGACTTGCTTCACAGCAAAGGAGTTTTAAATCTAGAGACCCACCCTTCCTCAGTGGGACTTGGTAAGGATGAAAGTAGACATATAACGAATAGAGAGAGACATACATAAAGAAGGATAAAGTGAGAGGAGAGAGATCAAATCGAAAGTCACCGACAAAAGTACAGAGAGACACAGATAGGCAGAGACAGAAACAGAAGAAAGAGACAACGACAGGCGGAGCCAATCAATGAGTGCGTGAGAGAGATACAAAAAGAAATAAAGAGAGATATGGGAAAAGAGAGAGAGATAAAGAAAAAATGAAACGTGAAACGTGAAACAGAGATAAAAAGTATTGAGAGAGAGAGAGAGAGAGAGAGAGAGAGAGAGAGAAAGAAAGAGAGAGAGAGGCGAAGGAATTTTAAAACTCTACGCCCTATTTCCTGAGTTGGAGTAGGGATAAAAAGGGATACATATTGAAATAGAAAGTAAGAGAGCAGAAGAGAGAGAGAGAGAGAGAGAGAGAGAGAGAGAGCGTAAAGAAGAGATAAAGTGATGATAGATAGAGAGAGATAAAGAGATTTGGGTGAGAGCGAATGGGACAGACATAGACGAAGAGAGACAGTGGCGAAGACAGAAGAAAATAAAACTTGCATAGACCGAGAAAATCAGTAAGAGAGAACATTAAAGAGAGAGAGAGAGAGAAAGTACGCGTGAGATAGCGACACAATATAGAGAGATAAAGAGAGACAGACAGACAGACAGACAGACAGACAGACAGACAGAGGGATTGGCATAAAAGAGTTCCCAAACGGGCTGCCCTCATTCCCTGAGTGGGCCTTGGTGGGCGTGTATTGTGTTTGTTTATGACCTTCGCGTCTCGCTTGACTCCCCGAGAGTATTCGGTGTAATGAAATCTCCGTGGATGTGTTCTCCACGACCGAAAGCCACGCGCAGCCTGACGTCAAAAGTGCTTGAGTGAGGGCAAGCGATGGGTGAAATGGAAACGAAAAGATAAGGCGGCGACTGCGCAAAGGGGAGGAGACAAACAGAGGAGGAGAGCCAAGTGGGCGGAGTGACGCAAGGAGAGGGGGAACAAGGGGTACTCGGGTTCTCTGTCAACAATGGGTAAACTGCACAGATCCCGTACGTAGGAACTATTGTTAGAAGGCGAATGGAATGAAAAAGGAGAGATATTCAAACAGTTCCACATATAATTTGGCTTTTTGGCAATTTCGAATACAGAAAGCGATCTTCAAACGCACTTGCGAAAAAAAAAATCTGGCCTTCCTAATTGCGCGTACTCAATCGCAACCTGCATTTGGCGCCATACAACTCCTTCGTTGTGGAACCTTATAGCTCAATTCCTTTAAGACACTTGCATTATAAGACTCGAGCATGGTCTGCCGTAACAATGATCTATGATTCTTTATTGTTTAGTTCTTTTTTGGCATAAACTGATGAAATAACTCAGTATGACAAATACGTTTTTATTGAGGCTACCGTATGCCCATGTATTAGTTGAGCAGAGGCGAAGTTGAGCAGATTCTCGCTTCGGAGTTGAGCAGATTTTTCCTTCAGTGGCGCATTTTACTCCTAGTGTGATTGTACTTTGGAAAAACATCTTACATTCCGACGACAACATCCACAAAACCCAAAAAAATGACGAACTTTTCGCAATTTTCGGCATAAAAACTATAGCCTAAGTATTTGGGGCAACGCTGTATGAGACCGATAGCCTATCGATGAGGGAATGTTCTGATTTCTCAACAAATTTCTATTATCTATTTAAAGCTACATTTGTAATTTGAGTGCACACATTATTAAATGTTTAATTAATACACAATTAAAATTTTTTACCTAACCTCCAATGCAAAAGTTTGGTCACATAGTTCTCAAATGACTGGCCGGCCCGCGGGCCGAAGCGGGCCGGGCCGGGCCAAAACGGGCCGGGCCGAGAAAAAAGGTTTGTAAATTTGCCAAAATAAAAATTCTTTAAATCGTTATTTTAACTTACGTTAATTTTTTTAAACCCCGAAAACACTTTCATTATATTACATATTTAAACTAATTTTAAGTTAGCAAAAATAAAGTGTCCCGACTGGGATCGAACCTTAGTCGTGTGGGTGACAGTTTGACTGGGTGGGCCGAGTGGACGGGCCGAAGCGGGCCGGGCCGGGCAGTTCCAAGACGGGCCGGGCCGGGCCGAGGATTTTTTCAAGTCGGCCCGGCCCGGCCCGGCTCGTGAGAACTATGTTTGGTCAAGTATTGGGGTTTTTCTTTTTTTCGAAACTGTTAGAATCAACCGGGAGAGAAGCTCAAAGTACAAATAGTGTCGTATACAACCCATCTCTTTTCAAATTGCGCTGCCCTTTCTCTGATCACCAAAAAATTGTGTTTATCTTCCTTTTTACGGTAGCAAACAAAAGCTGCGTCAATTGCACTCTAATTTGTTACACTTTAGTTTATTATTGCTTACAAGAATAACCCTACACGTGGGGTCAGGAAGGGTTGTTATGCCACTATGTGTTTTCCAATTAAAGGAAAACGCGATAACCCGTAAATAGCAATGAGTATGGAGAAAACAAACAATTAATCGAAAAGAAATAGCACTGCCCTCCTAAAGAGATACGTGAATTTTTGCAAAGGTTGGAAAACGTCACATTTAATAGTGAAAATATTTTGTTTTGGTTGGTCGATCAAAAGCTGGTTGAATACCATTTTAGGTAACACGCCATGATTAAAAATGTTAAAACCCAGAAACGTGTTTTGCGTATTCTGAATAGGATTACGATTTGAAAGGTGATCCTTAACTTCAGCACGTGATTTCATGTTTTTTGATCTTTCCAGCAACAGCTGTGTTTTATTATTGCTCTGTGGAAGTTGACGAGGACAAAAAATGATTGATAACATAGTTGTCAACTTGAAAATCAGCAAAAAACGGCCTTAATGCAGCAGGCGTGCGACACTCAGACGAGAGAGTGTGTAAAAAGCGAAGACGCAGAGAAATAGAAGGCTTTTTCGTCGCACGCAAGCCGATTTCGATTTACGACAGGTAAAAGTTCAATTTAACGACCGGTAAATGTTTGGGCATTGTTCATTTTTGGGATGCCGGGTTACTGTAAATGGTACCTGAATACTGTACAATGTTTACCAAAACATACTGAAATCTTTTTTTTAAAAATTTTGTTGTAAATTCAATTTCCAGGAACCATTTTCAATGGCCGAATCCCGAAAATACGTCCAACTTTTGGATTTTTTGCCTAAAAAATCAAACACAATTTTACAAATGCCGATGTTTTTGTCTAACTTTTCATCCCTTTGTGGGCTTCACTTTAAATGTTGTTAGGATAATTTGTGAAACAACAAATCGCATTCGAAGTAGCGCAAAAGTTGGAAAATTGAAATATAGTGAAGCAGTTTTTTCTCGTATGTTCAGACTTAAAATAAGTATCGCAAAATGTTACCAATGCTATTCAATGCAAAATATTCTTGTGCATCGTAAGCAGGGGTGGCTGATCAGCGGGCCGGGCCGGGCCGGGCCGAGAAAATCTGAGGAACGGGCCGGCCCCACTTTTTTGAAAATCTATTTTTAAATGTAACTCTTTTCAAAGTCATTAATTTTAAGTTCTGTTTGTTACAAAACATAGTTCTAATTGTGCAAAACATACTGTGTGAAGGAGGATTCGAACTACCCTATATAAATTTTGTATGTTTTTCATGACCGAGGGGCTAAGAGGTCGGACTGGTAATCCGAAGTTGCTCCAGTTCGATCCCCCGCCGGCGAAACTTTTTTGCCATAGTTGTTTTATACATTAGGTACAATAGAAACATAATTCCTGCACATAAAACGTGAAAAACTTTTTTTTTTTTTTTTTTTTTTTTTACAATTTTTGGAGTTTTTGATTTTTTTTTTATTCGTAAGCAATTCACAGGGTCAAATTATCTGGACAAAAATTGACTTTCTCCAATGATTGTACATTATAATAGATTTTGAATCAAGTTGAACGGGAAAAATAAAGATTTTCATCTAGAAAAAGACAAAGTGTGAACTTTCTCCTGATCGGAACGAAAAAAAAACATAATTTAAAAGTCAATTTTCGTCATGATGGGTCAAGATAACTACATCTTGCACAGTGCATTCAATGTGCAATAACGTAAATAGTTTAGTGTTTTTACAATTTGCGATTCTTTTATTTTAAAGGTCTAAAAACATAGAAAAACAATTTAAAACGCTTTTTCCGATTTTTTTGTGCTTTTATTTTGCGTTAATTGGTGGTCCCAGTGATATGTCCACGACAAATGTTTTTATAAAAACAACTTTCAACAAAATTTACCATGTTTAAATGATTGGAATTTAGGAGAAAATTCACTTTTACTCCGATTTTTTATATTCTTGAAAATTCCAGGAGTTCGTACACTTGGGGGCAGTGTATGGGATAGGCTCCGAAATTTATCGTTCTTTAAATTCTTATCTTACTCAGACTTTAGTAAAACCCTATAAATAGTTAGAACAATCCCATTTTCCTTAATTTCATTGCATCATTTGTCATTTAGTGGCCCCATTGTACCTATTGCCATTACTATGCCATTGGAGGGAGATTAATCCCAGCCGAGAAGTGGCAATCGTGAGAAGAACGAGGAAAGGCGTAAACAGGGAAGGGAAGCTACATCTAATAATAGATAGCGTGTTAGGCATTCATAGAGAGAGACTACGTCAGCGGACAATCGGAGGTGAGAGGTGGCCGATCAAACGACTTTGAACTCCTGCGGCAAGAGAGGGGGGACAGGTGACGGGCTGGGGGAACGAAGCGGGAGACCCGCCCCCTCAGGGGATGGCATTTCAGTTGATGGGATCCGCGAACATGCCGTTGTTTGCAAGGTAACTAACGCATTCTGGTGACAAATAAGGCCACACAAATTGGTAGAGGAGAGACCAGGAAGGACAAATAGTGGGGGAACGGACTTGGGAACTTTTGGGGGATTCTCAGGTTTTATAGATCGCAATATCACGTTTTTCGAGAAAACCAGCAGTATTGCGTCCGACCACTCATTACAAATAAAGGATATCGTCAATTAAAAAAAAATTGTGAATTTTTAATGACGTCATTTCGCATAATCTGACATTTTTTTCTGATTTGGGCTGCAAACGGTGCACGTATACACGGCCAAAAATTCAAAAGGTGCAGATGCACACGGCCGAGAAAGACGAGAGAGTGCGCGGATTCGAGAGACTCCAGAGTGGCGCGCAATTCAAACCATAATTAAACTAGTCTGATAATGCGACACAGAATTTTGTACCGTAAAAAACAATGTAATTACCAAAAAATTTACATGTTAGGAAAAAGGTTTAAAAATGGTCAAAAACCGTTTTTCAACTTTTTAAAAAATTCAACTCAACTGGCAAAGGTAGGGATGACATTAATTTATTCAAAAAGTGCGCATGTTTTGGAAAAATAGACACAGAAAAAGTAAATCAGAAATTTAAAGAGAAGAAAAATTCTGCTCAATACGTTCTTATTGTAAACCACAAAAAGAAACATTTGCTAAAACATTTGTTCTTGACCAAACATAAATTTTTCAAAAACAAAAACTTTCCGCGCAAAAAATGTAAAAATAAAACATTTAGAGAAGTTTCAAAACATTGGGGAAATGTTAGAAAAAAACTTTGAATCATAATTTCCCAATTACTGAAACTGCGTCACACGGCTTATCCCAAAATCTGTAGTTCGTAGCCTGTGCTTACGCATGTTCGTAACAGATTCTGGAAACAAATAAGAATGATGATGATTGGGGAATAGTGGATAATTTATCAAAAGACTGGAAATGTGAATGGCCTTTGCGAATGCCCGTTTAAATAGTACATTCGTTAATTAAGATAACTATTAAGTTATTCTAAGCATACCTGATTTGTCATCATTTTGGCTATCAAGTATAATGTTTCTAAAAATGAAATTTCAGTTTATCTCAATGAATTTATTCTAAAAGATCATTCCTGCCACGCAATCAACCGACTTGGTACGGGTGTGGCGCCATAATGAGTCAGATACCGCTGCGGCTCGGAGCTTAGGAAGGCAAAATAACTCTAACTGAAAAATCGTGTTACAGAAGAAATGGAGAACACGAGGGTCGGGGGTTTTTCCTCTCAGCTTTTTCTCTTTTTTATAGACTAATTTTCGATACTGTTCACTACAGGGTCAACTCTACGCATTGCCGATTTATTACGGGTTGGGCAACTGTTTCATGATACTGGCCATTGCCGTAATATTAGGGATTCCCATGGTTGGGGGTAGCCCTGATGCGTGGTTGGTGAATAGTAGACAAACTACTCACAGGAAGGAATGACGCCCTCCGCGCAGTCACCAGACTGAGCGTCACTTCCTGAAGCTTTGCAGACTTGCTATTATATCGTGAGTCAATCAGCAGTTTTCGAGTTCTCTGAAAAAAACTGTGTTTCACAAAAACAAGTCTTGCAATTATAAAGTTAATTAATAATTTCAAAGATGTCTAAACCAAAGAATAGACTATCAAGAAAATAGTGCTTATTGGGTCTTAATTTCCAAGTTTAAAGTGAGAAGGATAACTGACTTCAAAAAGTGTCCGAAAAAATATATAAAAATTCTGAAGTATGGTGTTCACAGCAGCACTTTTGTTGTAAAACGGAACTTTTTAAAAGGAATATATCATTTTTCCATGTTTTATTTTTATTTAAATATTTTTATTTTTCATCACTTTAAAATGAAGATCCACATATAAAACAATTTTTTTGAAAGGCGAACTTCCAATCTACTAAATTTTTTTAAAAATTGAATTTTGGTAAAATTTGAGGGGAGATACAGAATGCAAGCCGCGTGTTACCGTAACCCGCACTACAGTTACACAAAAATTGTTCCGAATCAAATGTTTTTTTTTTTATGTTTTATCATTTTTGCAAAAGCGTTTTTACCGTTTATCGATTTTCTTTTATTTATGTATTGCTCATCATATTTACAGAATTTTCTTTCTTTAATCAAAAAAGCTCCAAATTACGTCGATTTATATAAAAACCAGCATTTTTCGTCAGTCAAAACCAAAATTGCATCGAGTTATTAAAAATTAAAATTTTGTTTTCATATTTGAGAACCCAGCTCATATTCTAAACTTTTTAGAACCAATTGTTGCAGAATTTCCATTCAACTAAATTTCGTTCTGCAAAATGAAATCTCCTTTTTGCAGACTGCAATCCCTTCTAACCTATTCTTCGGTCCGAAAATAAATCACCTCATTTACATAAATAAATAGATGCAGTGGTCTCGTGATTAGAAATGAGGGTGGACAAAACAACAAAAACTTGAGCAGAGAGCACTCGTCTCGGCATAGATTTTGAAAATCTCACGTAAAACGCAAAGTAGTAAAGTATTGCAGCGAAGAATACTTCAACTTTGAAGGGGTACTAGAAGTGGTTAGATTGCTCGCAACTGATTGGAGCGACATGGTGCATCATTTTTATGTGGACGCACTTTTGCGTACGCTGGTAGCAATTTACATAGAAATATAACTATCGGCAAATTGGCAGTCTGGCAAAAAGGGCTCAGAAAGACCCATTCGATATCCAAGAGGAAAAAATGTGAAACAATGAAAAAGGCGGCTTTTTAGTCGGCTGTTATAGCTATCGGGCTTTAGAAAGAAAAGGGGGGGGGGGGGTGATTCGGCCTTTTACCTCGGCAGTTTTTCGCAAAAAGCGGCTTTTTTTCTCTGCGGCTCCGGTATTTTCACGCTCTCTCTTGTCTCAATATCATACGCATATTTCTATAAGGCCGATTTTGGCTTTCGTTCGCGTTTCATTTCATTTTGACATCTTTATAGAAGAGGTTTGATCTTTTTCGACGCTATTCTACCCTTTTGTGCATTTCTCAAAATTGTCTGTTCAACCAAAAAACCAAAAAATCAAAACCAAAAAATTCGGGAATCAAGATATGTTCACAAATAGGCTGGTTTCAAAAATAATAAAGTTCAGAATAATTACTAACTAAAACAGAATTAGGACAGGCTTAGAAAAACAAATCTGAACACGAAAGCACATTCACGATTGCTTTTTAACCTGTAAAACGATTGTTTAAAAAAAATTAAAGTACAGATAGTTTTGCGGTCAAAAAACGATAATAGATTTTTAGTGTCTGGCCCGATTGGGCTGTTGTAGTGTAAAAAAATATTTCAAAAATAAAATTCAGCTTATTGTTGGTTGAAAAAAACGGTTTGTCGTAGAAAAAAGCCAAACGTTTACCACTTCTGCAATTAAATATTTGAGATAGCTTTCATACATCAAACTTGCCTTTTCTCAGGTTTGAGGAAGTTATAGTTTCGTTACACTCCGACTAAAACTCGATTATCGATTTTAATTGTCTTTTTCGCTTTGGTCAATTTCTATTTGCATGCATGCTGCAAAAACGCCATTTTTTGCAGGATTCCAATTTGGCGATAGCTATATTTGCGTATTTCGTATTTTTGGAAACTTTAGGTACTCTCAGGACCGCCTTGTTGTTTTTTGGTTTGCAACTCTCCGAAAATAAATGGAAGGGCTGCACTTTGAGCCTCGAAATACGCCGAAAAAAGCGCGAATTCCTGGAAATAGCTTAGCCGGGATTCCCACGACTTATTACTTCCGCAACAGATTTTCGAAAGGTTACGGTAGTTTCAGTGGATTGAAAAAAGTCACTATTGCAGTTGCCAAATTAGAAATCTGCCGAATACGGCTTTATTGTAGAAAGAGCGCAATATTCAGGCGATGAAGCGAGCAAAAGGTGGAAAAAGGCGCTTTTTGGGCAGATACCCGCCGTTTTTATTTATTTTTTTTTTGAATTTTCTACACGATTTTCTACACAGTAGTGCGCATCTTTCAAGATTCCAGCAAAACAGGATTTCGACATGAATACGTCATCAGTTGACCCCGATGTTGTCAAAGCAACGTCGCGCGCTTCTTCCCAAAGGACACTCATCTCTCTCTCTCTCTCTCTCTCTCTCTCTCTCTCTCTCTCGCTCGCTCGCTCTCTGTCTCTGTCTCTGTCTCTGTCTCTGTCTCTGTCTCTGTCTCTGTCTCTGTCTCTGTCTCTGTCTCTGTCTCTGTCTCTGTCTCTGTCTCTGTCTCTGTCTCTGTCTCTGTCTCTGTCTCTGTCTCTGTCTCTGTCTCTGTCTCTGTCTCTGTCTCTGTCTCTGTCTCTGTCTCTGTCTCTGTCTCTGTCTCTGTCTCTGTCTCTGTCTCTCTCTCTCTCTCTCTCGCTCGCTCTCTGTCTCTGTCTCTGTCTCTGTCTCTGTCTCTGTCTCTGTCTCTGTCTCTGTCTCTGTCTCTGTCTCTGTCTCTGTCTCTGTCTCTGTCTCTGTCTCTGTCTCTGTCTCTGTCTCTGTCTCTGTCTCTGTCTCTGTCTCTGTCTCTGTCTCTGTCTCTGTCTCTGTCTCTGTCTCTGTCTCTGTCTCTGTCTCTGTCTCTGTCTCTGTCTCTGTCTCTGTCTCTGTCTCTGTCTCTGTCTCTGTCTCTGTCTCTGTCTCTGTCTCTGTCTCTGTCTCTGTCTCTGTCTCTGTCTCTGTCTCTGTCTCTGTCTCTGTCTCTGTCTCTGTCTCTGTCTCTGTCTCTGTCTCTGTCTCTGTCTCTGTCTCTGTCTCTGTCTCTGTCTCTGTCTCTGTCTCTGTCTCTGTCTCTGTCTCTGTCTCTGTCTCTGTCTCTGTCTCTGTCTCTGTCTCTGTCTCTGTCTCTGTCTCTGTCTCTGTCTCTGTCTCTGTCTCTGTCTCTGTCTCTGTCTCTGTCTCTGTCTCTGTCTCTGTCTCTGTCTCTGTCTCTGTCTCTGTCTCTGTCTCTGTCTCTGTCTCTGTCTCTGTCTCTGTCTCTGTCTCTGTCTCTGTCTCTGTC
>OZ059905.1:20980703-21115397 GCA_964057215.1 Oscheius myriophilus
TCGGAGGGAGCAAAAACTATCGCAAACGCAGCTTTTGAACAACGCTTTTTTTCTATATTCGAAAATTTTTAAAAGCCCAAATACCCTTTGGTCAATTATTGTTAGTATGGTATGATTTTGATCGACGTCTTGGATTCTCCCCCAAAAGTTTTGATTTAAATTTTTTATGACTAAAATGTAATATTCTGAAAATTTTGATACTTTATCGTTTTTATGGTCTATAGTCATGCTTTGAACATGCCTGGCACATTAACGGGACCATCAGGACCATCTTTTGACCAACGGGACCATCTTAACGGGATCATCTTTTGCAATTTTATTATTATTTTTGCTTAATCATATTTTCTTATGTCAGGTTTCAAAAGCCATTTTTATTTAAAGGGGCTGTCAGGGGTCTGTTCTGATTGCAAATAAACGCTATTCAAATCGGGTCACTCCAACTTAAGTGATTTTTCCCAGCACCGCTCCAGACAAAATTTGTAAGCAAAGAGCTTGTCGAGGGATCCCTTTGGTTGAACGCAGTTATTTTCAGGAAAATTAAAATACCACTAGGAGTGTTACATTTTCACAATTGGTCTGCCAATTTCATCCGATTCTCAAGTTTTTTGGGTGCATTTCGAGGCTCAAAGGACTACTCTCCAGGATGTTCGCGCGGTTCGAAGTCCAGAGAACACTAAATTATCCTAGCGAATTTTGCACATCTCCTCTCACTCAACTACGCCTCACTTCATTTCTTCGAGTGCGTGCAAACACAAATTTCATATTACTTCAGAAGCGAATTTCTAGCAATATCTCGTAGCGAAATAGGAGGAACGGGAAGGGGGATCTAATAAGAAGCTTGGGACTTCAGCGGAAGCGCTTGAGACAGCCGCGTGGAAGCGACTGACACCTGGGAAGGAAATTAGGAATTGCGACGAAAAGGGACAGGATGAGGAAGAAAAAAACAGAAGAAGACGAAGGAAAGAAGGGAAATTGACGAAAGCCACCCGGCGGGGAATTTGCAGCTGCAAAGGAGCGGCCCAGGGGTAATTTAGCGCTATTCGCAAGCTGCGAAGGGGATATCATCGCTTTAAGAGACATTTTTATGCTGCTAAGTAACTAGTAAGAATTTTCATTCTTCGTTAATGGGTAACCGCTCTTCAGGGCTTAAACACCGCAGGAAATAAGTGTAGGTCCACGTTTTTGCTATTCTAAAATTGTTAAGGGCTTCATGCGTGATAGTGTGTTTCCAAAGAACTGGCAGGGGTTTTGGTCAAACAAACACTTGTTCTGGCAATAAGCGAGGCTCTTTTTGCCAGCCGCTTGGCGTCCGCAGGGTGCAAGGGTGGTTGAGGCCCGGTCTACAAAAAATCTCGGACCGGCCCCACTCGGCCCGGCCCGCGGCCCGAAGTCAAAATTTCTAAAAGTTAGAAAAAAAAAGTTTTACCCCGTTTATGCACTGCAAATATTTCTCTAACATAATAATTACTTTTAAAAAAATGGCAAAAAAGTTTTGTTGACGGGGGATCGAACGGGGGTAACTTCGGATTGCCAGTCCGACCTCTTAGCCACTCGGCCATGAAAAATGTAAAAAAAATTATATAGGGTAGTTCGAATCCTCCTCCACGCAGTACGTTTTCCATAATTAGAACTATGTTTTGCAATAAAAAGAACTTGAAAATAATGACTTTGAAAAGAGTTACATTTAAAAAAAAAGATTTTTGAAAATACCGGGGCCGGCCCCAGTTTCAGCCACCCTTGTTCGCGACCACAACAATACAAATGGAAAGTATTGGCGCGAGTCACCCAAATTGGAAATTAGGGAGGGAGGGGGGCCGGCCCGGGCCGGCCCCCCTCCCAAGAATCCGCGGCCCGGCCTCAGGCGGGATCGGCCCCGTCGTCTACATTTACCCAATCATGGCAACGGGCCTGCCCGCTCCAATAAATTTTTACGGCCCGGGCCGGTCCGACTCAACCGCAAATTTATGCCTTTCTTCAATGTTAAAAAAATCAATTTTTCGGGCCGGCCCGATTTTCAAAATTTCTCGGCCCGGGCCGGCCCCAAATTTTGCCATGCTTAATTTCACCTAGGCGCCTTGGGTTCTTTAAAGCTCCGCTTTTGTTATGAGAATAATTCCTTGGAAACAGTCCCTATCGGATTACAAACTCGATTGCGCATAGTCTTAGAGACATATTCAAGTGTTGAAAACCGACGTTGATTAGATATGGCACAGGCAGGCGCCAAAAATTTTCCAAAATGACCAACTTTTTGCCAAAATGAACTAAATCGGGGTTTGTATAGGTACTTTTCGGCCATTGAGGCAGACAATATTCGAAAGTCTTTGAAAATGTTATTGATGGAGTTCAGGAAATATTTCTGTTCGAACAGACAAACTCTAAAAAACAAACCCTCCAATGAAAAATTTGCAACGAGCAAGATGGGATGGAGAGTGGGGCTTAAGACATACAATCGTAGGGATTGCTTTTTTAAACCGTCACTGATATCTGTCTATTTCGTGGACGTCGAATGTTGCAATAGCTTCATTGGACGTTGATCTAGGCTGAATCCAAAAAAATCGGCAGTTTGGCAGTGCTCCCGCGGCGAATTTTTGGCTTTACCAGAAACGCCAATTGTTGTTCGGACATAAACTATATATTCAAAGTGTGTAGCTTTCTAATTGCACTGTTTAAATTTTCAATGTGGAAAGAGAAAAACGTTACATTTTTTGCCTACTGAAAACTGCTTAGGGTTGGTCCTAATATGAAGTAGTTATAGCCGCCGCCAAACGAGCATCCTGCCAAAAACGGCCTTAATGCAGCAGCCGTGCGATTCTCAGGCTGAAATAGTGTGCGAGCCGCGCAGACGCAGAGAAATAGCGGCTTTTAGTAGCCGATGCTCGTTTGGCGACAGCTATAGATGACCGCATGCCAGCCAACATAAAGTGGAAATGCCACCGAGTTTAACATCAATACGCAAATTCTTTTTGCTGGTCGCTTTTTCGCACATATTCTAATTAGCGCAAATTACAGCTGGGGTCGCTTTCTTGAAGTGAGTGTGTGAGTGAGTGTGTGAGTGTGTGAGTGTGTGAGTGTGTGAGTGTTTGAGTGTGTGAGTGTGTGAGTGTGTGAGTGTGTGAGTGTGTGAGTGTGTGAGTGTGTGAGTGTGTGAGTGTGTGAGTGTGTGAGTGTGTGAGTGTGTGAGTGTGTGAGTGTGTGAGTGTGTGAGTGTGTGAGTGTGTGAGTGTGTGAGTGTGTGAGTGTGTGAGTGTGTGAGTGTGTGAGTGTGTGAGTGTGTGAGTGTGTGAGTGTGTGAGTGTGTGAGTGTGTGAGTGTGTGAGTGTGTGAGTGTGTGAGTGTGTGAGTGTGTGAGTGTGTGAGTGTGTGAGTTTGTGAGTGTGTGAGTGTGTGAGTGTGTGAGTGTGTGAGTGTGTGAGTGTGTGAGTTTGTGAGTGTGTGAGTGTGTGAGTGTGTGAGTGTGTGAGTGTGTGAGTGTGTGAGTGTGTGAGTGTGTGAGTTTGTGAGTGTGTGAGTGTGTGAGTGTGTGAGTGTGTGAGTGTGTGAGTGTGTGAGTGTGTGAGTGTGTGAGTGTGTGAGTGTGTGAGTGTGTGAGTGTGTGAGTGTGTGAGTGTGTGAGTGTGTGAGTGTGTGAGTGTGTGAGTGTGTGAGTTTGTGAGTGTGTGAGTGTGTGAGTGTGTGAGTGTGTGAGTGTGTGAGTGTGTGAGTGTGTGAGTGTGTGAGTGTGTGAGTGTGTGAGTGTGTGAGTGTGTGAGTGTGTGAGTGTGTGAGTGTGTGAGTGTGTGAGTGTGTGAGTGTGTGAGTGTGTGAGTGTGTGAGTGTGTGAGAGAGAGATTTTCGAAGATCTCTGACTTCTCAACAAAAAAATGCTCCTGACGATGAATGCAGGGCTTTCTTGGTCTGCAACCCCGCTTGAATGGATGGCCAGAAACGTGGTCGAATGACTTATGAGCGATTTTTAGTGCAAATTGCAGCAACCCCGAAAATCATAGAATGAAGAATTCGTTTTTCGGAGGAAGGGAAGTGAGTTCCGTGTTTTCGGCTAGTGCTGAAACAAGTCCCAGGTGGTTGCGCTAACTTTGTTCTGACGGAGTTGAAAGGAAAGGAAATTACTCTTCCTCACGGACGAACTGCGCGATTGGGATATTTTTAGATTTGGAAAAGAACAGAATGTGCAAAATTCTGCCTGTGTGAATGTATCTTTTTGTTAGTCTCTATATCTCTCTACCTCACACACTCACACACTCTAAAACGAACAAAACAACTGTAATTTGCAAATGCAGCCATAATCCAATTAACGGTTAAGTACCTTTCCTCAAACTTAGTTGTCCCCAAATCAATTTTATCTAATTTTTCGAGAGCGTAACTGACAACAAGCCGTTTGTTGTTGTTTGTACTGCTCAACAATTAACCCACGTTTTCCCCAAATATTTTGCATAAAACAATTTGAAAAAAGTAAATCCCTGTCGATTGTGTTTCAGTCGTATGCTTTCCCATAATACAGCGATTATTCAAATTATTTCCGAAATGCTCAACGTTTGGTCAAACCGAAGAACCAGTTTGATCAGCTGTTGACAAAAGAGGGAAGGACATTGATCAAAATCGTCACAAAGCCATCGCTACTTTTCCCTAAAGAATGTAACATTTTTGTTTTTATACATCATTGAAGGTATCCCGACCGAGGGCTAGGGTTATTGCGTGCGCACCTGCTAAAACATTATTTAATTAAATCGCCCTAATTCCGTGAAAAAAGATTGGAGGGGGGGGGTGGTTTCAGGATGCCCAGTAAACTTGTATAAGGGGTTATTTAAGCTGTTGTAAAACAAGGAAAACGGATTATCTTTATACAGAAGACGTCCGCGCGATAACCATCTTTGCAGTACAGTCGGGGTTATAGCGGGGATACCGGGTGAGCTGGCATATAAGAACAGCTTATCCATCCGTGTACTGCGCGTGTTTTTTCGTTATAGAAGTGTCTAGGCCCTACCCTGGAATAACTAACGGGGTTACTGCGGAGTGTTCGGGGGTTATTACGGAGATGCCAAGATATAAAAAAATGTGAAAAACAAAAATTGCAGTTTCAAACGCCTAAATTATCAATTTTCCAAAGCTGTTGTTCACCTGCAAAAACCCACAAATCATTACTTTTTAGAAATTATCGTTTCCCTTTCCTATCAAATTACGATTACATCAGTTCCCCATTCGTAACGGCATTTAATTCGTAACTTTATGATTTTTATAGGAAAAAGTTCATCGGAATCGTCACCTCCCTGAAAAAAACAAATGAGGTACTGGAAAGCCCAGTAAGTTTGTGCACATATAAGAGCTTCGCGCCATATCCACCAGTAGAATCGGGGTTTTTGCGTGGATACCTGTTATGTAAGACCGGGGTATTGATCCGCCTACTGTGGGCTTGCTTTTTCCGTTATATAAGTGCATCGGTGCCTAAAGTGCGTTGGAAAGAAAATCGGGGTTATTGCGTAGATGCCGAGGTTTTTATGTGGGCGGAGGGGGTTTTTGCGTGGGTGCCAGGGTTTACGGGAATCCCAAAGGTTGAACAATACGGAGAAAACAAACTTCATCTTTCAACGAAATTTTTCAAAGTAGGTGTTCACATACTACAAAAATCTCGGATCATGACTTATTTAGAGGTGGCGTTGCACTCCTGTTTACGATTGCAGCTGTTCCATAGTTTGAACTGTACTTTTATCGAATCTTTCTGATTTGTTATCACTTCCTACACCCATAAAAAGTAGCTTGCCCTCTAAAAAGTAGCGTAGTGTCTCGTTATCCTCATGTTTACTTCTTGTGTTCATGCACCCTGCTGGAAATATGTCCGAAAGATAACGCCACTTCAGTCGCCATGGATGTATCTCGCTGTTTTAACTTCTTTGTTCTCGGAGATGTGGGAAAGTCACACTTCCGATCACAATTCTGCGAAGGACATTTTCTTAATATGCACTCGGACGTCAAGATTGGCAGTGAGATGAGCGTAAGGGACGAATTCATTCAAGGAGAGCCGATCAGGATTATTATCACTGAACCTGCAAGTGAGATTTTTTAAGACTTCGCAATGCTAGAGCTAATGGCCTCCATGCAATAACCCTCTGAGGGCTACTGTCGAGGGTTATTGCGTGCGCACCTGGCATCAGCAAGTGAATTTTCGCTCTGTTTTAAAACTCACATTAACAAACAAATGTTGAATTTGAGGTCTAGCTGTATTCCGGACCCTGACAAAAGCCTACTACCAAGGAGCCACTGCGGTTTTTCGATCATTGGATGGTATTAGGCCAAATATCAGCCAAATCGGAAACTATGACATTTTCACTAAGTCATTGACTCCAATCTAACAGAGACGACGTCTTAAGCATAACTTGGCATAATTCCGTGTTTTTTTTAAGAAAAGAAAAGTGTAATTCGCGGTGCAATTCCTGCCATACCCTTCACGAGGGTTATTGCGTGCGTACCTGATAGAAAGCTACATAAGTTCCTCCGCACCTTACCTTGGAAAGACGAGAGGGGTTATTGCGAGGGAGCCCAGTACGCTGTTATACATAAGAGTCCGCGTCATAACCAACTTAACAGTACAATAGGGGTTGGGGATGCCAAGTGAGTTGGTCGGTAATAGCGATCTTACAAGCCGTTTACTGCGGGCTTTGTTTTAAATTTCACACACGGATATCGCTGTAGCGTTTGGATCACATTTGTAAAACGGAAAATCAATAAGCGATATTTGTAACGCACGGATTTTGGTCAAAGTGTTCAAACTCAAAGGCGGCCATGCGAAAAAGTGAAATTTCATATGTAATTTCCACGATGCACAACCGTAACCCAGTTTTAAAAAAAAATCCATACCTTTTTATCGATTTCAGCAAGGCTACCTTTGAATGTCTCCAATCGTGGATTGAAGCGTCCAGGTGGGGATTGTACCTGACAAATACGTTCTACCTCGTGGCCACAACAACGTAAGTACGTTCATATGACAATTTATATTTCCTTCAAAAGGGACTCTCGGAAAGAAAGACAGGTGTCGACGGACGAGGTACAGAAGTTTGCAGAGGAAAATCATATCCAGTACGTTGATCTTGGAAAGGCGGAAAAGGCAGGGATCGAAAAGGTGAGAAAAACGAAATTATCAGTTTAAGGGACCGTCAGGGGCTTTTGCTGAATGGCAATGAACCGTAGTATGCCCACTGCGCCATTTCAATTGAATATTCTTTTTCGCGAACACCGCTGCAGCCAACGGTTGCGCGCAAAATGCTCGCTAACTCCTCATTAGCATGCGGTTCTTAAAAGCCACTGGCGATTCCTTTAAGAGTCTTATGAAAAAATTGAAAGTCTTAGAATTGGCCCAAAGTTGGTCAATAACCTTCCTAGGACTCATATAGGCCGATTTGAAAATTGTGAAAGATTATCGATTTTTTTACACGGGTTACGGTAGGTTACTGTAATTTTTTAAAATTGATCAAAAGGACTGAGACTTGTGTTTGTTTGCTTCTGCCGTGAATAGATAAAATCTATCATTCAAATGGTGAAAGTCGCGTCCATTACCACACAGGAGTTCTAAAACCTCGAAAAGAAAATTTTCGTTTCAAATTGCAGTTTTTTTTGCATTTTTCGACATTTATCATACTCGATTCAGCTGGTTCTGTCGTTAGCCCACAAGGTCTGGTCGGATATCAAAGCTGGAAACATCGACGAGTCTGATTCGGTCAGTAGCTGTTACGATTTTTTCAAGTAATTGTTTAGATCAACGTAGTGATCTTCATGCAGAAAACCACCCACGGCATTGCTCGATGCTTCTGATTTTAATTTTTGTTTTAGATTGTATAAATTAACCCTGATTTTTTAATTACTTTTTCTGCGTAATAGCAGCCTTAGCAAATATTCGTCGAAAAGCCACTCCAAGACAGAGCGTTTTTCAAATTACCGTTTTCTGCTGATCTCTGGTAAGCTCGTGCACTGTCTTAGGATTGGCTCAAAACTACCATATTTCAAAAATGAAAAATGTTTGAAAAACGTTTAAAATAGGGTCACTGCCCTATTTCTTTTCCGTTTTTCAAACATTTTTCAATATTGAAATCCTTTTTCAATTTATGAACGATAAATTGAAAAAGGCCTCTATAAAATGAAAAAGCCTCAATAAAATGAAAAATCCTCTAGCTTTTTCAATTTATAAACGATAAATTGAAAAAGCCTCTAAATTTCTCAATTTATGCACGAGAAAATCCCCCCCCCATACATTTATCTTCCAGCCTTGTTATTCTGCCCGTAAAAGCCCCAAAAAAACAATCCAAAATTAAAAGCATTTACTGCTCAATAGGTACACTCTGTCTCTCTACAAATCACTAACTTATGAAACAGTCAATCATTGTCACCACGCGTAATTCGGTAACTGGAATGGCTAGGAACATCACCTAAATATAGAGAAGTAACAAGCACAACATTAAAGTTAGGGAACATGTTGGCGCATCACAGAAAAGGGGGCGAGAACTCTATGGACACAGATTGTTCGGAAAGGGAACAATCCCCGCAAAAGAAATGTGTACAACCGCAGAAGAGGAGAAGGAGGAGGGAGGAGCTAAGAGCTTCAGGTACCTGGGACACGAAGGGGAGTGAAAGTATGCATGGTACACTGGGAGTGGGGGGATTTACTCGCGGACGTTGATCACGATCTGCTTCTGCTTGGGGTCGTCGAACCTGTCCATCGTCTTCACGGAGTTGAGCATCAAGAAGCCGAAGAAGAAACCGGCAAGGAGGACTAGGGAGCTGATGATGGCTGAAAATGAGAGAATTAGCGTAGAAAACGAGAACAGAATGTATTTAGGACATCTTTAACAAGAATGCGCCAACAAGTATGCGTCAAGTTCAACGCGGGGGGTTCTCAAATGACGGTCGGGCCGAGGGATTTTTTTTTGGTCCAGCCCGTGTATGAAAAATTTCCAATCTTATATACTTCGGTACCATATTTTTTTGAAACTGCTTTAAATAACTTACTAATTGTTACTAAGGTATAAGTCTAAATTATTTATACAAAAAAGACCGTCACCGACCGGGATCGAACCCTGGTCGTGTGGGTGGCAATCTGACTGGATGGTCCAGGGTAAAGGAGCCGAACGGGCCGACAAGGGCCGGGAGACAAAAATTTTCCAAATGCCCGGCCCGGCCCGTGAGAACCCCAGTTCAACGTAAAAAAAAGTTTTGTGACCTACCAACTTTTCCCCGAGGGGTCCAGATAATTTCAATATCGAATATTCATTCGATTCGCAAGAAAGTTATAATTCAATGATGTGGGCCACATTTTGCGCGTTCTAAAGGGAAAGGTTGAACAAGGCGAAAAAGCGCATTTGTGAACACAAATTTGGACTTTTTCGTTGTTTTCTGGGTCCTACGCGGAAGCACACAAATATGTAACTAATTAACGGTTACATTTGGTGTATCTACGACTAAAGATATTTGAAAAACAAAACTTTCAATAATTTTGGTCAATTTTACAAAAATGCACACTACCGTAACCCAGGTCAAAAAACAACCTTTTTCAAACGCATTTTTCAAAACTTTAGTACCCTCCGATATTCAAGATGTGAAAAGAAAAGGTGTGCGATAAGGTAAAGCCGTTTTTGAATTTTGTTTTTGAGAAAAAACCCAAAACTTCCCAAAAAAAAGGCAATTTTTTTTCCCTTTTGTCTGAAGACTTGTTTCGCGTGGAAATTGAATTTGCTACAAAATGAACCAAAATATGATTCTGAGTATTTTGAAAAACGAAAGTTCACCTACCGTAACCCGGCAGTGTCAGAAATTCATATTTGGGTCATAGGGAGGTCTTATTCAAAATTTCAGAAATTCGGATTTTCTGTGTCACTGTCCTTTAGAAGGCTGTTCGAATCTTGCAGAGACAGTGTCATTAAAAAATGAACGAACCCATCCACGATCCGGGGGAGAAGGTTCCGGTGCAGTCGTCGACGTTCAGGGTGAAGTAGATATTCTTCTTGGAGTCAATGATTCCGTAGGGCTGGATCTGAAAGAAAAGCAAATGATTTTTGGTACTAAAGAAAAAACCCTCCCACACAAGTTGATGAAAGTAGTAAAAATTGGAAGCGTGAAGGATGTAATTTTCAAACTGAATGAAAACTGTTAGCGCTTTCATTATACCGGCTGCTAAACGTCGGGCAGCAATTGAAATTTTGCAACTCAACTTGCGCATAAACCTGTCAAATTAAAATTTATTTAAATCGTTCTTTTATTTTACATTCAAATATGAAACCCCCGCAAACTCATTTAAATTACTCTATGAACTAATTCATGTTGGCAAAAATTAAGAGCCCCGAAAGGGATGGAACCTTGGTTGCGTGGGTGACAGTTTGACTAGGTGGTTCGAGTAGACGGGCCGAAGCGGGCTTTCGGCCCGGCCTTGTAGCCAATTTGTGCTGCTACAGTACAAAGTGGAGAAACTTATAGACCTTGGAAATTCTATAAACTCAGCAGAAAAAAAACTGCGCAAAATACTTGCAAACAGCAGCGGCGCACAGACTTTTCAGGGTGTCGCTAAACACCGGTCACATTGAAAAGGTCTAAAATTGCGTAACTCTTGGTTTTTTGTCACTGCCCTTCACCCTGTTTCAACCGGGGTTCTCACGGGCCGGGCCGGGTTAGTTGGAAAATTTTGGTCGCCCCGGCCCGGGCCCGGCCAGGTCGGCCCGTTCGGCCCGTTTTCCTTGGACCACCCACACGACCAGGGTTCGATCCCGGTCAGTGACATTCTTTTTTGTACGACTAACATTGACTTATATATAAGTAACAAACATTATTAAGTAATTTAAAACAGTTTTTAAAAAAATTATTACCGATTTACACAAAATTTAAAATTTAATTTTTCAAAACCGGGCCGACCGGGCCGGGCCGTAACAAAAAATCCCTCGGCCCGGCCCGTCATTTGAGAACCCCGAGCTGCAACCCTGACCTGAGTGTTGTAGAGAGAGATTCCGATCATAACGTTTTCGTCGCTGGTGGGGAAGAAGACGGCCTGAGAGTCACTGCATCCGAAGGCCCATCCCTGAACACTCTGCATTCCCATGTAGTCGACGTTCTTCGTCTTGGCGCCGGCCGTAGAAGTGGTGTCCCCGCTGAGAATCTTGCCGGCCGAGCCGGGCTTCACTGTGATGGCGCCGATGGAGGCGTTGTTGAGCTGCCAGTAGCCGAGGTTGTCTCCCTTGATGTAGAGACTAAAGAGGCATTAAAATGTAAAATAAATAATGAATTAACTCACGTGAAGGTGATGTCCTGAGGGGGGAGAATGACGGTGGGGTTGACTTCAAGGTCCTGAAGGGGGACTTCGGTATGCATGCGGACGGTGAAGCTGAAAATACAGTAGTTAGAGAGAGAGAGAGAGACCGTGGAAAAAAAAATTCAGAAAAAAAAAACATACCGGAAAAAAGCCTGGATGGGGGGCCACCCCAAAATTTTTTCCGGAGGCCTTATTTCACAATAAAAAGGTGCCTATACATGTTTTTTCCCACGACGAATTCAGAAATACCCTTTTAAAATTATTCTTGTTTATTTATTTATTTTTTTTAAATAATGGGTACTATTCCAGCGGAACTGATTTCCCGACAATACCTCCGGCCCCAACATTTTCTGCACCGCGGCAAATTTTTCCCTGTGTTTCTAATAAGGAAGGGATCCGTGTTCGTACTGGTGGGGTCCCACCCCGCCTCGCGTTTTTGGGGTGCCTCAAAAAGTCCACAGAAGCCTGCCGTCGCAGAGGTAAGATTTGTCGCTGTTTGCGGAGGAATAGTCGATCCACCAACCATTTATCCTTCCCCGCTCACGATAATTCTTACGGTTTCTGTGCAATATGGACCTTTTGGGGCACCCAAAAAAGGCGAGGCGGGGTGGGGCCGCGCCAGTATAATAATTAAAAAGGGAAATTCTGAATTCGCCGTGGTAGAAAACATATGTAAGCACGTTTTTAGTGTAAAAAAAAGGCGTCCGGAAAAATTTTTGGGGTGGCCTCCCCAACCCACATTGCACCGAGAAATCCATATGAAAAATGAGGCCGAAAAAGCCAGATGTTTGAAAATAGCGGGTACGTGATCACACCAGATGAACCCCCACCATATACCAAAATAGGTTTGTTGGTATATTTTTTTGGTTTTTGTATTCGGAACTTTAAGAGTCCGCGTCATAACCAACTTAACAGTACAATAGGGGTTGGGGATGCCATGTGAGTTGGTCGGTAATAGCGATCTTACAAGCCGTTTACTGCGGGCTTTGTTCAAAACCGGAAAAAAGGTTCGCAATATGAAAAAAATCAACTTTTAAAATTTTCATATTTAATTTATTCGGAACTTTGAATTTCCCGCCAATTCTCAATGGGGCGCCGCTAATTCTCTATGGAACAGTAGAGAAATCTACAGATTCCTTTTTTATGTACAGAGAGAGAGAGAGAGAGAGAGAGAGAGAGAGAGAGAGAGAGAGAGATATTCCCCTCACTCACATGTAGTCTCCGACAGTTCCGTTGGCGCAAGTCGTGTCTCCAACATTGTAGGACCAGGTGGTGTTGCCGGAACGCACTCCCACAGAGGTATACGTGGCATCACCTGGGGCCACTCCCTTTCCACTCTTCATAACGACGATGTTCACTCCCTCGGCGTAAAGCATGCAGCTTTCCTTTCTGAAAAAAAAGGAATTAGAACTGGTGATTTTCATTTCATTTTCGATCGAATACGGTCGTAATTTATGCTAATGAACTATGTAGTTAACCTGAACATTTCGTGCCAGTCAGGTGTCAATAGGGAGCCATAGTAATAAAAGGGACTTGACATAAGCCCCATGTTTATTTTTGCTATCATTTTCAACAAAACGCCGAAACATGTAAGGACCTTTCGTCGGGGGTATCACGGGCCGGGCCATTTAGAGAATTTTCGTCGGCCCGGCCCGGTCGACCCGTTCACCTTGGTCCACCCAGCCAAATTGCCACCCACACGACCAGGGTTCGATCCCGGTCGGTGACATTCTTTTTTGTACGACTAATATTGACTTATAACAAACATAAAGAAGTCATTTAAAACAGTTTAAAAAATTATTGTAGCGATTTATACAAAATTTAAAATTAAATTTTTTATACCCGGGCCGACCGGGCTGTCCCAAAAAATCCGGTCCGGCCCGTCATTTGAGAACCTCGCCTTTCATCCAGCAATGCGACCCTCACTACAGAAAATCACGGTCGACGTTATTCTTTTACAGGGTTTCGATTAGGACGGAGTTCTCAAATGACGGGGGATTTTTTTTTGGGACG
Organism: Oscheius myriophilus; assembly: GCA_964057215.1. Lineage (NCBI taxonomy): Eukaryota > Metazoa > Nematoda > Chromadorea > Rhabditida > Rhabditidae > Oscheius > Oscheius myriophilus. The sequence continues at coordinate 20,993,995 of OZ059905.1, forward strand.
GCCCGGCTCGGTCGGCCCGGGTATGAAAAATGAAATTTTAAATTTTGTATAAATCGCTACAATATTTTTTTAAACTGCTTAAAGTAATTTAATAATGTTGGTTACTAACATATAAGTCAATATTAGTTGTACAAAAAAGAATGTCACCGACCGGGATCGAACCCTGGTCGTGTGGGCAATCTGACTGGGTGGTCCAGGGTGAACAGGCCGAACGGGCCGTCCAGGGCTCAAAATGTTTCAAATGGCCCGGCCCGTGAGAACCACGCCAACAAACAACTTACACAGGGTCGACGGTAATCGAGGAACGGTTGTAGGGAGGGATGTTCAGAGGCATAGCCTGCTTCTCGAGCAACATCTTTCCTCCGTCGGTGGGGGCAGGGGAGACAGCCTGAAACGATTGAAAAATAATTTTATCTCAACGAAAACTCACGTCCATCTCGTCGGTGGCGACACGCTTCACACGCGACTGGTCCTTGGAGACGGCCTCGGAGGCGGTGATGACACCGGTGTACTTGTTTCCAAGCTTGGGGAGGATCTGGAAAAAGAAGGAATAAAGACAGGCGAAACGTGGGATAGTAAGCTGTACCCAACACATTTCAGAATCATACGTGGACATTGAATGGAGGCGGGATGAATGGGGTTAAAAAATTAACGCCCAGACGCGCCGTGGTGGCTTAATTAAAAAAGATCCGTGTATGATGGTTAAGCCCCCCCCCCCCAATTTGGAAATTCACCTCCCCCCCAAGTTGCAGAATCAGACGTTGAACGTGGAATGGAGGTGGGGGAGGGGGGTTAAAAAGTAGCGTCCAAACGCGTCGCGGGGCCATAACTGACGAAGTTCCGGGCATGCTAAATAAGCCCCCCCCCTCATTCGCACAAAACAGGTTCAGAAATTGTTTTTACCATTTTAGAACTATTAAAACACCGTTTGGTAACATTCTGACGTCTAGATACGCTCAAGGCAACAATAGAACGCTATGTCCATTTTAGGTACCGCTAACAATGAAGGACCGCTTCTGGCAACCTCAGGACACCCTAAACCACCAAGAAACTATGAAAAACCACACCTCATTAGCCAATTTTTCGAGAGAGCTCCACTCCTCGCCGGCGATGATGTAGACCTCGGCTCCGGTCTGGAAGGCATCGGCGGAGGTGACTTCGAAGGCGGAAGGGGCCTGAAAATCGGTAATTAAGAAAAATTAGTGTAATTTAGCAATAAACCCCTTAAAATGGCTTTTTAAATGTTTAACATAAATTTAAGTTCACAAATCGACGAAAAAGGTACCAGCTGGGTGGCAGGTAGCATTTTTTTAGTCAGAAAATTAGTGACAGCGTAAGTTTGGAACAACATAATTGAGCGCTATTCGCCAGACCTTGAAAAAATAAACCGTTAAAAATAGGTTTTGTCGTGCCAGGACCAAAGACCAATTAGTCCTTTAAACAAAAATCACTATACCCTACCTTTTGCTTGTCAAAAATGGCCGTAAAATCGTATTCGAAGAAAATAGAAAGCGTGGGGTCGAAAATGCCGAAAGTTCGCAACACATCTGGTTATAAACCGGATAAAAATGGACGAAATGACGAAATATCGACCTTTAATGAAACTAAAATCGAAATGAAATGCCGTGAAATAGACCTTTAACAAACTCCACCTTAAATTTAAGCTTTTAAATTTTGAAATTGTGTATAAAAACAAGGGTTTTGTTCAAAAAATAACGGGAAAAACATATTTCAGCCGGGAAATGACGATTTTCGAAGAATAAGGTCACATTTTGCCATATTTTAACAATTTTCTGAATGAATATAACGACTTACGTGAATTCCGGAACTCAGGCCACGGGCGGCGCTGAATTTGCTGTCCTTGACGGTGGCGGGCAGGCCGGAGATCTTCTTGTCGCCAGTGTAGGCCTTGGCTTGGGCGGAAAATTGACCTAAACACCAATTTTTACCCATTTTTGTAATATAAATGTTTATTATCGGGCAAAATAGCATAAAAATGATGAAATTGACACAGAAACCAAAAAAATCGACTCACCAAGAGTGAAGTCGGGGTTGACGAGGAAAACAACGGGCGTGTCGACGGAAGCCGTTGAGAGAATGTTCTCAACCGTGGGGAAATCCCTCCTAAAAGTTGAAATAAACGTAAATAATAAAAAGAGCGGGAAAAAATCAGTAAAAAGGCGAAAAACTTACGTAATCTTCTGATCGTTCGAGAAAATGACGGCGTCGTACGCCAACGCGCTGGACACAAGTAAAGTGGCCAAGAGTACCCGCATCCTGCAACGAAAAAAGTTTAATTATTGACTTTTTAATAACAAAAATGCAAAAAATAGAAAGAAAATTAGCATTTTAATTGCGAAAACAGGACACAGCTCGCCGCCCAATGGAAACCGTGGGCGCTTTGAAAATGACCGGCTGCTAAACATCGGACAGCAATTGAAATTTTCCGACTCTAGCGATTTGCACACATTGCATATTTTTCTGTGTTTTAAAGTCGAAACAGTAGCTGATATATTGAACTTTCGGAGGCAATTTTTTGGATTCTCAAAATTCATCCTACAAAAAGAAATACACGTAAAACTTCATATCTCACCGGAGCAACATTTGTGTTGTTCAGGAAAATTGCCTCCGGAAATTCAATTTATTAGCTACTTTTTCATGTTTTTAAAGATAATTTTCATCTAAAAATGACGGAGAACTAGAGTCGGGAATAAAATGTGCTTCTAAGAAGTTGGGTCTCGTAGCGAAGGCGTTGGGTCCCGAGCCGTTACAGTACAAAAGGGCCAAAATTCAAATTATTGACAATACAAATTCTGTGCGCACGTTGCAAACAAGCATGCGAAGATCGGCATGCAAACGGTGCACAGAATTGTCCACAGATTTTGTTAAACACCGGACACATTGAAAGCGCCAACTCCGGCGAGCTGTGAGGAAACAAGAGGGCCGGAGACTTAAGTTTGACTAAATGCGCTCTAATCGTAATATCCACATCGTTACAGTAAATTAATTATTTCAATTAATTTTGTTGTAAAAAGTGTATCTCATGAAAATTTAGAACGGAAAAATAATAAAATTAGCGAAACAGTGTTTATTTCGGAACGTTCGCTTTAAATTAGTCAGTGGGAAACGTAAATAAGTCAGTGGGAGATAAATTTCACAAAATAAAATAACAACATTTTGAAAAAAACAAGAATTAGTCATATTCGGCCGGCAGCGAATGATGAGTCATGCCACAAACATTTCGAAATAATAAAACAATAAAATTTTCAAAAACAGACCTTTAAAAACAGCAAAACTGCAAATTAAAAAAAAAACTGAAAATGTAGTTCAAAGCGTAGTCTACCCTAAACAGCCCTGAAATGACGGATTTTCGCCATTTTTTCACTGAAATTTCAGAAAACAGATGTGTGAGGTATCCAACGTGAAATCGTTGCCTCAAAATGAGAAATATAAAGAGGAAGAGGTCAATAACCAGTTGGTGTATGATAAGGTTGATGGAGGCACAGAGGACCGATGAAAGATCGATGCCTCCGCGGCGAGACCATTTATTTCGGCCGCGGATTCGGCCCCCGTCTGCAGCTGCCGCACGCTTTTACGGCCGCTGATTTTCGGTTGCACTCGGTTTCTGGCCAAACTGCGACCAAATATGAAAGTGACGGGTTTTAAAGGGGGCTTTTGTATAATTTTTTTAAAAATAAATATTTTGTTTAAATGTTATTTTAATTAAAGGAAATGCATAAAAATGGGTAAAAAATTAGAATTGATGATAAATTTCAAAATAAATAACTAAAATCTTTAAAAATGCAAATAAATGGAAAAATTCAAAATTGCACAGAAGTTTACGAAAAAGACTGAACAAAGTGGGGTAAGGGCAGGAAATGAAGTGATAATCGACGGAATGGAAATAACTTGTCAGATCAGCGCCACAATCAAATAGACATAAGATAGTGGCAGAATTGAAGCGAAAGAAAGAGTGTCGCTAAATTTAAAACTAAAAAGAGCAAATTCAAAGGAAAAATTCACATCTTCACATCCAAACAACCAGAAACAGCAGAATTTCCGCGTTATTTGCGCTACTCGAGTACACTGTGTTTCGAAATATTCGTATTTCAAAAACTTTTTTCAGCAAATTTTGTACAGAATTCGGTCATTACAGCTCACAAATTTCTTTTTCGTGGCCAAAACTTCAAAAAACTTCGAAAATTTAGGGTTTTTGGCATCTAAATATTTATAACTTTTTTTCAACGTGACTATTTTAAAACATTGATCACCAAACCAAAACAAGTTTATTTAAACGTTGTTTGGCCCATTTGGATGATTTTGCGCAAAACTACTGACCCCAAAACCTAGATAACAAAACTAACCGGACCAAAAACGAAAATGCTCTAAATGCTTCAAAATAGTGTTTATAGGCAAAGTTTGGGCAAAATCCAAGATATCGTGTCACACGGCGGAACCAACGCGTCTCAAAGTTAAGAATTTTTTCATAAGGATGAATTTCTTAAATTAGTGTTTGAGTAGGTGAGAGCGAGACTTATTTTGTAGAAGTCCGTGACAACGTTTTAAAAAATGATTGGACATCGTTTTCGGCCACAGGAGTCACCACATGCTACATCTGAGTCTTTTTGGAAACTAAAGCAGTCGAATAAACTGTTTTATATATTGTATTCATTACTGTATTTATTATTTTACAGCAATTGTATTTGTAGCCCAGTTTTTGAACACTGTAGCACAATTTGCATATGAAAATTTGAATATCTTGCTCCGAGTGTCCAGCCGGTTTCACGAGGACATTATTTGGTCATGTACGCATTGTGGAACCGTTTTGACAACATTTAAAAGTTGGATTTCAAAAACCAATTGGAAAAGCTTATATAAAGGATGAGAGATTGAGATATAAAGGGAAGAGATGAAGAAGCAGTGAGAGAGAGAGAGAGAGAGAGCCGATCAATGTCCACTGCAAAACATGCCAAGGAAAAAAGAAAAATCGGGCTAAGTGACATTGGGCGGTCCAAGAATCATACGATTCGTTGTTGTTCTTAATGTGTTTTCTCGATCCATTCGCGTTCCCGATCTGCTATCATTCTTGCCTGTTTTTCAAACACCGTCTCATTTTTTCATCGAAAAAACTTCTCATTTGAAAGTTTAGAAATAGGCCCAAAATTTGTCTAACACCTTCTTCGAACAATTTTGAAACTTTCAAGTCAATATCGACTTTTTTGACCTGGGTTTCGGTAGAGCATTGTAAATTTTTTTTTTAAAATATCAATATCATTGATGAACTGAAAAAAGGGATTGAAATTTCATTGTCCTCTCCTATTTTTCTTCCTTTGACATAAAAGCATCGCAAAAATCCATTATTACAGACAGATGCGCCGCTTTTCCGCACATTTTTTAAAAGTTAAGGTACCAAAAACTTTTAAAAGTTTGGCCTACAAAAAAGTAATTTTCCCCCAATCAAACCGATTGAAAATTTCAAATTCCAAGTGAATATATTTTTACGCTTTTTGATGATCAGGACTTTACTTTTTGAAAATGTGCAGAAAATCATAGTGCTAATTTTTGCACTAGAGGCGTTTTACAACGCTTTTATGCTAAAAGTCAAAATTCAAAAAGCAAAACTCCAATTTCAAACGCATATTTTCGTTTTTTTCTAGATGTGCCGACGCCTTTGCGGAAGTACACAACATTTATGTTACTTGAGTTTTCATGTTTTTGGATTTGGAGCATCCATGTCACCCAGATTTTCTTATGTAGTCAAATTCTCTAAAATCACAGTACCCTACCATAAACAGGTGAAATATCCGTATCGATCTTAAACTTTCAAAGTCTGTGAACGTGTGAAAGTGTAAGTGTGTGCGCGTGTGCGCTAGCCGGTGTTTAGACAACAGACTTCGGACAAAGTCCTTTCCCGCCCTGGTTCAAACTAGCTACACTATGAAATTTACCCCCCCCCAAACTCAAAGAACACTCACTCCCATTGTCTGCCCCAGTTCCGACCCCATTCCGTCCCCAGAAGCTGATAACTGTCCTCGGTTTGATTGTACTCTCCCCGAATCCTGCAACTAGCCTCTCTAATCATCCGATCCCTCATAGAACGGGCACCCTTATCTCCCCTTTTATAACCACCCGTCGGGGCAAAACCGCGGAGACGGCTCTAAATCAGAGATAATGTGCTACTGTCCTCCTCCTTTTTGAGAAAAAATCGATTATAAAAGGGTAAAAACGACTAAAATAGCGATTTTTTTTAGGAAACATGGGTAAATCAAAGGAGCCTCAGGACTTCTATCTGGGATTCGGATTCTTGACAAGTTTCGTCAAGTTATTCCCCCTGCTCTTTCCTTCTCTTGAGTACGCCGCTCTCCTCACAGTTGTGCTCTTCTTAACGGCTGCTACAAGTGAGTTGATTGGGAAATTATGTTAATTTTATACCCATAATTAAGGTGAATATATTAATTACCACTCGGGAACTATTATTGGAGTGTTCTACGAAACATTGTTGGCCCATGATGAATCCAAGTTCTGGAAGGTTTTCGCTCAAGCTTCGGGAATTTACCTGGGACAGACTTTGGTGAGTTTTATTGTATTTTCTCGCTTTTTCAATCACCGACGAAAAATTCAATTTTGAATCAAATTATAAATTCGACAATCGCGCCGTTGAAAAAACGTGCTTTGGTTGTGTTTTGTTCTGTTCACACGGTGAAACATGAGAAAGTGACGGAAAAATCTAAATTATGCTGGGAAAAGCACTTCGCGACGGATAGAAATCAATTCCTCGAATTTTTAAAAAGAAACATTGACGTGGGTCAGTTTTTTTTCACATTGAACGCGTTTATACTCATACCGTAGGTACCGAAAAATTTCAAAAACATTTCCGGTCTGTCTATTTTACAAATTCCATTTCAAGATCCCCAAACTCTTAAACCAGGCTAATCTCTTAAAGTTTGATCCCTTAATATAGGGAAAACCCATAAACTTTTAGGGTTTTAAAAGGATAATCTCCAAAAATTTCGGAAATTTCTGTGCCGTAAAGTTGGCCAAATTTTTAAACTTGTGGGTCCTGAAATAGGCAAAACCATTAAACCGTTGGGCCTTACAAAAATAATTCAATAAACATATTGGGGCGCAAAGAAGCATAAACACCGAAAAATTGCGATCTTAAAGTAGGCTAATTTCCTAAAGTTTGGGTCTTATCCCTTACCCCCCCCCCCCCCACCTTTTAAAAATTTTAGATTTTTAAATATTTTTAAAACGATATTTGTTGCATACAGAATATATCGCACGATTTCGGATGGTGCACGAAAAAATGGAGGTACTCAGTTTTTCGGGGATTTTGGACCGTTGCGCTCACAGCAATTCAACCGAAAGCGATCACATGTTCTATTTTTGAGCCGGCACTCCTTTTTTGTGGTCCCGACAAAAGTTTGGCACCTCACGGGATCCGAAATCTCGACTATGCGCGTAGGAGGCGAGGCGCTAACAAGCTGCGCTAATTGGGGCCTGCACTCGGTGGCGCACGCCGCGGTTTTCCCACCACTTGCGGGATCGACGCCTAAAATGCAACTAAAAAGCGGATTTTTTCTCTGCGTCTCCGCTATTTACACGCTCTCTCACCTGACTGCGGCACTCATTCTGCAATAAGGCCGATTTTTGGCATAATTACAATTTAGCGGCAACTGTAATGCATATATTTCCAGGTAATTGCCTTGATTTCTTTGGTCTCATGGCTTCTGGCCCTCTCCATGCGCAAAAATCTGGTGACTTCACTTCATAAACTCTACTACAACAAAAATGTATATTACACCATTAATAGCATAGATAATGATGGAATCGACAATCCGTGAGTGTAATTAGCTGTAATGCAGCAGTCTCTATTTTTCTAGGGACCAGCGCATCACACAAGACGCCGAGAAGATGACGTCTCTGCTTGCTAAGAGCATCCTTCCGTATGTTCTGATTTCCCCCGGAGTTATTGCCTTCTACACTTGGAAGACGTGGACACAGTGAGTTCGGCAGAGAGAGAGAGAGAGAGAGAGAGAGAGAGAGAGAGAGAGAGAGAGAGAGAGAGAGAGAGAGAGAGAGAGAGAATCACCTCTTTAGACCTTGATCTCACTGTTGACAGAAAATGCAGACTATTTGCCATTTTATCTTATCTCGATTTATCTTCGTTATTTACGACCTTGCGTTTCAGAGCCGGTGGAATCGGAGTGGGATGTATTTACGCATACTTCTTGATTGGAACTATTATAAACAGAATTATCGTATCTCCTATTACAAAATGGTCGGCTAGGGTGGAACGGTCTGAGGGAGACTTTAGGTAAGAAGCACACTCACACACTCACACACTCACACACTCACTTTTTAGGTACAAGCACGTCTCTGTGAGAGACAACGCCGAAGAAGCGGCATTCTACGATGCTCAGAATTTCGAACACGTACGAAATCGGCGTTAATCTCATTTTGATTGATTTTCAGGTTGAATCCAACCGTTTCCTTTTCACTCTTCTAAAGAGTCAACTAAGGCTAGCCTTGTGGAAATTCCCCGCTCAGTGTGAGTTCTCTCTCTCTCTCTCTCTCTCTCTCTTTCTCTGTCTCTGTCTCTGTCTCTTTATCTCTGAACAAATATCTCTTTTTTCAGACTTCCAAACCTTCTTTGACTACTACGGAGCAGTTCTCTCCTACGCCATCCAAGCTATTCCCGTTTTCGCCCTGAACCTCTACCAAAATGAAGACCCAACTAAACTAGCCGGACAGATCAGTAACGTAAGGAATCGATTGTTTAGAAATGTGTTATCCATTGTTTTTAGAACGCGTTCATCTTCATCTATTTGATTAATAGTTTCACTAGGCTGACAGATTTGGCCATGAACCTGGGAGAAATGGCTGGGTACACTCAGAGGTTCGAGTCTAAGAGTATATGAGAATGGTTTTTCGTTTTAGGATTGCTAGACTGGTTGACTACTCGAGAAGGACTGAAAACTACCGAGCGGATACCGTGGTTAGAGGAGAAAAGAAGGACAAGGATCTTTTGTTCTCGGTGGAGAATGTTGTCTGCTACTCTCCCAATGATAGCAAAAGGAAGGTGTTCAACGGTAAGTTTCCAGCTGTCGCAAGAGCGGTTTTTGCTTTTCAAAAATTGTTTGAAACGTAAAATCATGAGGTTTTCATGCTCGTGCAGATCATTTTTTCGGAGAGCTTTGAAGTTACAGGAAATCATTTCAACCTGGCAAAATTTGCATACGACTCATTTTAGTTTTGAAAAGCCTTCGCATTAATTACAGTCTTGCGGTTTATAGCTGTCGTCAAATTGGCATCCTGCCAAAAACAGCTTTAATGCAACATTTGTGCGATGCGCAGGTGGAAATAGTGTGCAACTAGTCGAGACGCAGAGAAAAAGCGGTTTTTTGCCAAATATGCTCGTTTGGCGACGGGTTTTTTGTCAATGCTAGTTGGGGAAACCAAATTGATTTCCGCAGGCTTTTGCAGAAAAAAGCGGTTTATGTTCACGTCTACTAAAGAAATTTTGTACCGTAAAAACACGAGCAAAATCTGCTGTAGGCGGACTTTCTGATAGTGCGAACAATAAAGTTGATATTTTGATTTTTTTCCACGCTACAAACTTCTATTGCCTTGCATACCAACACATTGAACAATGAGCAAAATCAGCTATCAACGGGGCTGAAATTTGTCTTTTTGTGCCAAACCAATAATAAAAATCGATTTATTGATTTCTTTATACTATTAATACCAACATGTTTTCAAACATGAACAAAATATTCTTTTTGTCATTTGCGTTTAGTTATTGAATTCCTTTGAAAGTTGATTTTGACCCAGGCAGAGTTTTCTGATGAATATGGAAAAGGAGAGGATTAGAGAGAGATAGAGAGATAGAGATAGAGAGAGATAGATAGATAGAGAGAGAGAGAGAGAGAGAGAGAGAGAGAGAGAAAGAGACCCTATTTCCCTCAAAAGCAACTTCTTCCAATTTGGCTGCTAAGGTGACGTGCAATGCCAATTTTTGGAAAAAGCAAAAAAGCGTGCAAAAAGTTTTTCAAAATTAGCTTGAAACAGTAACATACCTTTTTATGTTTGTATCCAAACGTCAACTTCATTTTTGATTGTCGATTTCTGTTAAAAAAAATTTTTTGACAGAGTCAAATTTAGCGTTCGATAATTTTGTGTGAAAAATTTTGATTTTCCCCATTGCAGGTGTTTCCTTCGACATCTCCCGCTCCAAATCCATGCTTATAACTGGAGTCAGTGGTGTGGGAAAAACATCCCTTCTCCGTCTTCTGAAGCAGCTTTGGTCTCCTTGTCAAGGTAAGCTCTCTCTCTCCCTCTCTCTCTCTCTCTGTCTCAATTAACATCTCTCTTAAGGTCGCCTTGAACGCTACGTAAGCTACGATGATGTTGTATTCCTACCTCAGAACACCTATCTCCCATCTGGAAAATTGTCTCTCAAGAGTCAGTTGTACTTCCCTCGATTGGTAAATGAAGTGGAACATGGTGGGTGATTTATAAAACCCTGTCAATTGAAAAAACTTCAGATGACACTAGAATTGTGAGCGTTTTGGAGTCGCTTTGTTTGAGTAGACTTATCGCTCTCTCTGGATCTCTCGACGATGAGGTTGACTTTGAATGGAGTGAGATGTTGTCTCCTGGAGAGCAGCAGAGACTCAGTATTGCTAGGGTTCTTCTGAGGAAGCCGAAGGTTTGTTTGTCTCTCTGCCTCTGCCTCTGCCTCTGCCTCTCTACCTCTCTGCCTCTCTGCCTCTCTGCCTCTCTGCCTCTCTGCCTCTCTACCTTTCTACCATTCTGCCTCTCTACCTCTCTGCCTCTTTGCCTCTCTGCCTCTCTGCCTCTGGTTTTCGCCTCTTTTTATCTACAAAGTAGAACTTCAGTTGGTAATTCTCGACGAAGCTACCAGTGGTCTCAGTGACGACATGGAGAACATCGTCTACGACATGTTGAAGAAGGTAGTTTTGAAATTTTCATAATTCAAATTTCATTTCCAGAATGGTATCTTCTACGTCTCAGTTGGGCACCGATCCTCCCTCACGGCCTATCATCAGACCCAGCTGAAGATTAAAGGACCCGAAAAATGGGAAACCGAAGATTTGGGCTCCCAGGAAAAGCTTTAAGCCTTATTGTTAGTATTGTTGCTGTTTAATAAAAATTGACGATTGGTTCTATGTTTAATACTATTTTTTGGTTTATTCTATTTCCCTGACAAAAATTTTGCATAATCGATTCATAAACAGCTCAATTAGAAAGAGAGTCGTCCTGTTAGAAGACCAACTTGAATAGCGTAGACATCCGATGCATTCAATGTTGCGATGAGTTCAGTACTGAAGGTTACGTTTATAAGAAAAATATATAAGCTTACTCCAAAGGGTTGTAGAAGATAGTTGAGATGGATGGAAGAATGAATCTTTGGAAATCGCTTCCAATCATCAAGATGCCGGTTTGGGCTTGGGTAGTTGGGGCTGACTGAAAATATGTGGTTCAAATTATAGCTGTCGCCAAACCAGCAAATTTGGTAAAAAGGCGCTTTTTCTATGCGTCTCCGTCAGGTGCACTCTATTTGCCGCTTTGATAGGATGCCGATTTGGCGACATCCATATGTTCAAAAAGTTCAGGATCACGGGATTTTCACAGATCCAAAAAAGAAAGCAGTTTCATACGCTGCTTTGGAAATAAACTCTGCAGTATCCTAATTAACGCGAGCCCTCTCACAGCTTGCCGTGGCACAGTATATTACCCACGCCCCTTTGTTGCGGGACCTTGTTCCTGAAAACCATTAAGACTGTAAGATTCGAGCAGCTGCCTTAAAGGGACCATCAGGGTCCTTTTTAAAGTTTATTTTAATTAATAAATTTAATTTAGTTGATCAATGATTTACTTATCATTTTTAACTCCTATTTCCTAAAAAGCCGTAATTTCAAATCAAAACTCAAAATTAATTTTTTTCCAACGGGCTCCAGCTTACGTTTTTTCACACCATCTGCCCGCTGTCCAAGGTGAAAGCCGCTGGGCATAAGGACCACGCGGCGCTGAACTTCCATGGACCTCATAGCCAACTGGTTAGCGCCTGTAGATGGTAACCAAATGGTCCCGGGTTCGGTTCCTCTCTCGTGCAAATGGTTTTTGCTGGCAAAAAGAAAATCAAATGATAAAATCGTACTGTTGTATTCTGACGTTGGTTTTAATTGTAGAAAAAGGTACTTGATGGTCCTTTTAAGGAACTGTCTAAGCAAAACGTTGACGATGTGAATATTGAGCCCAAAAATGTCTATAACTTGCCTGTGGCCTACATAAACCATTTTGAAACATTTGAAACAGATTTTTCAACGCGGTTAGGTAGGGTACTACAATTGGTCAAAATGACTAAAACAAAAGTGTCTTGAAAGTTTATGTCTTGAATATGTCAAATCTACCCCGGAAACATTGTACAATGCCATAGAGGTCATATACCTCGAAAAAGTTCTTTTTTTTTGCGATTCAATGCAGTTTTTCGCGTTTTTCGACCTTTCACATAAAAGTTGCGAAAAACGATACTATAAGCATTTAATTCTAGTGTTTTGAAAATTTAAAATCCGAAATACTCCGTGATCATCACGACCAAAATCGGCTTTGAAGATAATATTTTCCATCGATTGGACCATTAAAAAGAAAACATTTTATATTTGTTTACAGCGAATTCAAATTCCTTAATTTTCAATACACATCCGAAGTATTTTCCTGATCTGTTTGAGCGAAAATTTTTTTTGACCTACCAAGGGTGAATTGTTTCCTGATCAAATCGATGGAATCAAATCGATTTTCATCATGATGGTCACGGATATTCCGGATTTTAATTTTTCAAAATTTGCAGCAAAGTTTTGCGCATGTTTCTGTTACAGAAGCGCTTAGCGACACTGTTATGTCCAAGGCCGAAAATGGCGAAAAAATGAACTTTCCAAAGCAAAATTTCAAATTTTTGAGGTTCTCGGACTCCATTGCCGAAGTACACAAAATTTTATTTGGGTTTATATTTGATTTACCCGTGTCACAAAATTTAACAATACTTTGACTTTATTTTCGCCAATTTTGTAAATTTCTATTACACTTCCGTAACGATATAGGGCTGAAACTTTCAAATTTGTCCAATTTTGAGCTAATTCTGAATTCTCGATTTTTACCGAGAATTCGGAGAAAGTAGTTACTGCACCCCGGGGCCAATTACATTAACTTGACCTGAAAACTCGAAAATCAAAAGTCAACGTTGTTTTTTTTTTTGATTTTTACGAGTCATAGGCAAGCATGGCAACGGGCCGGCCCGGGCCGGCCCGCTCCAAAATTTTTCACGGCTTGGCCCGGCCTGGCCCGGCCTGGCCCGGCCCCAAATTTTGGCATGCTTGGCCATAGGTAACTTTTGCACAATGCCTGGCTTGCATTGGACCACTTTGATTTTTTATGACCAATTGTTTTTCGAGTCTTTCAGAGATGTTGTTTTAAGCTCAAAACATTATTACCGGCTGAATTGATCTTCCTCCCCTCATCAGTAAATTCCACCCATCAATGACACTTCCAACAACGTACGACTGCGCCTGAACACATGCGTTAGCTCATCGCTTTTCCTAATGATATACCACTCGTTGAACCTTGATAAATGTATCCGACACAGAATGAGCGAGATTTTCAATTCTTGTCTGAAATTTAGCAAGCTATCGTTGTTTTTGAAAATAGACTAACTGCATTTTCCTGGCCATAAGTGTCCACAAGGAACTTGTTGAAGGTGTTCCACGCCTGGGCGTTGCTGGCAGAGGGACTCAAGCGGTTCATATTCTGAAAGTTATGAGTAAAAAGGAAAATATAGCCGTCGCCAAATCGGCATTGTGCCGGCCTAAATGCATCAGTCGGACGGTGCCCAGGCGGCAATAGTGTGCAAAACGCGCAGATGCAGAGAAAAAGCGACTTTTGCGCAGATACTTTTTTGGCGGCAGGTATTTAAGACCACCTCAGCTTTTAACAATTTCTCAAAACTAGGCGGTCATAAATTAAAAGATAAAAAAGTTAAACTTACAGAAACACCCCTTCGGATGAAGCGGTAGGGATTGATTTGACCTTCGCTGTTGTAGAGACGACGGTCGATCTCGACGATGGAGTAATCCAGGTAGGCGGAGGCAAATGATACCAGAAGGAAACTCAGCAAGACGGTTTTCATTCTGGAAAAGCCATTTTCAGTAAGAATGCTTCAGTTTACGTTTTTGTGCAGTGCCTACCAACCAGGCCGTTATTTACAAGGCTTAGACAGACAGCTACTAAATTGTAAACGGGGCATTACGATTTTAGAAGACATATGTGACCTGATTATGTGGTCTAGGGGGTAGAACCAAATTCTGGCTAATAAAAGGTTAGACGCAGTCCTTGGCCAATAATGTGTCATTTAGAGGGGATTGCGTTAAAGCCTAAGAAACTTTTCTTTAAAAGTATGATTAATTAAAACTGCCTGCGGAGAACATTGTAAAAATGTTCGTATGGGATGCACAGCTGAGTACGCATTACTAAAGTTCGGGTGGCCTTTTAACCTCCGCCGAGAACATAATTGTTGTGCAAGGACAACACGAATTGTGAATTTAAAGCGGACAGGATAATCCAACCCACACCCAATTATTGGTCTAACCAATCTCGTTTTTCGCCCAGACCACCGACCGATAGAGCTGATTCAGACGTGATCAGAGTATACATGGCGGATTTGGCTGGTGTATAGAAATACACGGGCACACACACACACACACACACACACACACACACTCACACACACTCACACACTCACACACTCACACACTCACACACTCACACACTCACACACTCACACACTCATACACTCACACACTCACACACTCACACACTCACACACTCACACACTCACACACTCACACACTCACACACTCACACACTCACACACTCACACACTCACACACTCACACACTCACACACTCACACACTCACACACTCACACACTCACACACTCACACACTCACACACTCACACACTCACACACTCACACACTCACACACTCACACACTCACACACTCACACACTCACACACTCACACACTCACACACTCACACACTCACACACTCACACACTCACACACTCACACACTCACACACTCACACACTCACACACTCACACACTCATACACTCACACACTCACACACTCACACACTCACACACTCACACACTCACACACTCACACACTCACACACTCACACACTCACACACTCATACACTCACACACTCACACACTCACACACTCACACACTCACACACTCACACACTCACACACTCACACACTCACACACTCACACACTCACACACTCACACACTCACACACTCACACGCTCACACACTCACACACTCACACACTCACACACTCACACACTCACACACTCACACCACTTTGCTTTTTTTCACCGACGTCACGATTTGTGGTACCGAAGTGACAAATCACAAACCGTTTCCGTTTTTGAAATGCCTTTTTGGTTTGAATACTTTATTTTAAAAAAATCAGTGTAACTCGGTGTTAACAAATGAAGAAACAGCTATAGTTGGTCTTACAATCGAAACTTTCTTTTCTTTTAAAATTCCAATTTGCTGAAGACACTTCCGTAGAAAAACTTGGTAAGGAGTTATAAAGTAGAATGATGTGAAAACGTTGAAAATTTCGAATCCTGTCGAAGTAACGCAAATCACTTTATTCAAAAAAGTGAATCCCAAAATGCTGGGGAGTTTCAAAAAAACCACTATGCAAGATATGAAGAAAAATGGAAGGGTTAGACAGAAGCAAGGGAGGAAAACCTGAAAACCATGTTACGGAATTAACTTTTTCGGTTCAACGGCTTTTTCTGTTTTGTATGATTTTTCGGTTATTGTATAAAAACTAGCGTGAGACCAACAATTTGACGTTTGACGGAAAACGCGCTTCGGTACAAGTACGCAATTCAACGTTTAACGAAAAATCCGTGTCTGTCACAATAAACAATTCTAAGTTGGATGGAAAATCCATTTAGGTCCCAGTACGTAATTTGGCGGGGAATAAAAAATGCGTTCAGCCTTGCAATACGCAATTCGGCGTGGGACAAAAAATGAATTTTACCTTCAAGTACGCAATTCTACGCTAGATGAAAAATGCGTTTTTCCTCCCAGTGCACAATTTGACATTGGATAAAAAGTACATTTTGCCTCCCAGTACGCAATTCGGCGTGGAGCAAAAAATGTCTTTTAACTCCCGCTAAGCAATTTTACGTGGGACGAAAAACTTTTCACCCCAAGAAAAGTCAATATTGTAAATTTTCAAACCTGTAGAAATAACATGTAGGTAAAACGTTTCTGAAGGCGGAAAGTACTTGCCGATACAACTGATTTCGTTTTAATAACTCTTTTAAGCACAATAAAAGAACAGCTACAATTCATTCCAACGATAACACTCATTCCAACGAATAGAATACAAGCTGGAAACTTTGATTGTTTAAAATATTAATTTCCTTACCTGCTAAAATACACTGCGAGGTTTCATAATCAAGAGACATTATGACATCTGTAGGTTTCTCAAGGTTTTGAAAGGTTTCGGTCAAATTGTGGCAATTGGCAAAGTCAAACAAAGTAGGTACACTTGAATTGAAGCAAATAGTTGCTCCAAAAATTATTGCTGCAGAAAAAATAGCATGCACAATTGAACATAATAGAATTCCTCTGAAAAATGCTTTTTTCGTCGATGCACTACGTTTTAATGCGGAACTACTAAATTTATCGATTGCAAACATTCTATCGATTGATTGTCGGTTTGAAAAAAACAATCAATTATCTTAAGAAATTCCGGTAGACATGGAATATAATATTCAACGAGAAATTGTGTTGAAAACATATCAAATATGTCAAAAAAGTGATCAAGCGTTCATTTATTGGAGAAAGCACAATTTCAAAAGTACTCCAGCTTTTTTACCATATGTTTTAACGTTTTTTTTTAAAAATCGAATTTGCGGTTTAATGTGAAAACAACAACAATCGATTGCTAAAATCAATAAATTCCTGCCCGTAGATTGTATTTTTCCGGGTAGCCTAGTTTCCTTTTTTCCGGGGTAACCTAGTTTCAAATAATAGATCGATTGTAGTCGAAAAAGTGTCAATTTATCGATTGATTGTGCAACATACAGCACTTAATCAATGAAATAACGCCGAAACAATCAATAAAATTTAGTTTGCAAACTACCTAGAACGTTTTATTACGAACCGTTATGAACAAAAGAGAACATTCGATAATCGATTTTTTGACGGAGAAAAAAATGACAAAAAAGGAAAAACTTCCTTGCCATTTTTCAATATGTTTTTAAGCAAATGTTTCTAACAGAAAAACGCAAACAAATTTTGCATTCAACGCTACAGTCGAAATATATTTCAATTCGTTTGTTGAAAGCTGTTTGAAAATTTAAAATACTATCGATTGATTTTTTTTAAAAATCCATAATATCTCTGCTATCACTCACTGCCACTGATGCATTCTCTTTACCCATTTGTCTGAATCGTAGATTATAAATATTCTAATTATACAGCAGTCATTAATTGACAAAAGAGTTGCCGCTCCAATGATAAAAGTTCCGGTTTGCTGAATTTCATAATAACTTAATTAGAAATAAAAAAAATGAAACTCACTATTGCAGATCCAAATTCTTGCCCCACATGTCGTAAAGGACCGAGAATTTTGACACCAGGTAGAGAAAAGAGAATATCCGGAAAAAAGAGCCAAGATGTGTAGATGGAACACAAAAGGTCAGTTATCTGTTGGAAATTAGTATTTTTGTTGTAAAAGTTGTTTTTACCCCAATTTTCAGCAAAAAATGCCCGGCAATTTTTCATTTCACGAGGTGAGTGCTTCCATATTGTGTAAATCCAAAACAGGGTGGAAATTTCGACGAAAAATGCTTCAATCCGTAAAAAATACGCAAAAAAGTAGTTTTCTTCAAGAATCTCGAAAAGTAACCACTAGGCAATACCACTCGACGAATTTTAATTAGACGAATTGAAGACACCGTCTCCGGAAAATTCGAGCAGGCCACTCTCTTAGGAAATTATTCATAGTAATTGGTTCAAATTTGGTCAATAACCTTCCTAGGGCCTGTATATAGTTCAACGTATTTTTGAGCATTGCAAATATATACCGAAATGTTAAAATTATCTGGAGCCCATTAAGACGAAAATTGCCTTTGAAAATAAATTTTTCCATTGATTCGATCAGGAGAAAATTCACTTTTGGTATGTCAAATATTTTTTTTCCACAATCCGTAAAAATATTCGTAACTGTTAAAGAAGACCATATATATGAATTTTAAACAATTTCCGATCAATTTCAATGTAAAAAAAAGTTCAAATCGATCGACTCGATGGAAAAATTCAATTTCAAAGGCAATTTTCATCATGATGGATGCAAATGTTTTTAAATATGACCAAATTCTAAGACTTAGTCATATTCTCAGAATCTGCTCGAATTTCCAAAAGACGCTGTATTAAAAAGGCCTGGTCCATTCAAATTGAACACGGTGGGCCCCGCAACGAAAAGCAGCTAGTTCTGCGTACGTTTTTGCATTGCTCTTTTGGCGCGCTGTGGGCTAGAACAATAGTACAAAATGTTTTTATTGAAGCGGATAATGTTTTAAGTCTTAAAAATTCGTGGAAATCAACTTTACTGAACTAATATCCATATTAATATATCTCAAATGTCCGTGACTGTCTGTCTGTCTGTCTGTGTCTGTGAGTGTGTGACCCTCATAGCGATCTCAGCTCCCTGTGAACCAATCCACCTCATCTTTCAATATATTAATACCATAGACAAGAGTAGCTCAAAGCCCAAAAATCGTGTTAGGGTCTCGCAGCGAAAGCGTGCCAGAACTTTGCTAAAAATTAATGATTTTTCAAATGATCTAAAAATTGTATCAATCGATAGATCGTGCAAAGGCCAAACAAAGCAACCTTTATATGATGGGTCTCGCAGCGAACGCGTAACAGTGTTAAGGGGGTCTGGGGGCGTAGCCCCCAGCCAGCGAGAGGGGCGCCGAAGGCGCCCCTCTCGCTGGTGTATCCAGAAAATACAATAAAGAATGCCGAGGCTACGGAAATGAAAATATGACTGTCTGTAAACAAACCCGCCCAGTTGAACAGTCATTGAATGCCGAGGAAGATCTGTGAAAAAGGGGGTGATTATTACAACAACAATGAAAAATATATATATACAACATTATTAAACTTCCTTATAGTTTACAAAAAAAACCTGACCCAAAGACCAAAAGTTTCAGAATCTCCAACTTAGTCCAAAAAATGACTTTTGAAAACTTTTTGATCAAATCCAAGACAAAAACCAAAATCCTATTGCACAGCCCTGCTTGAGAATTACGGATACAGTGTTTTAAACTAAAATGCACATTTTTACTAAAATACACATATTTTATGTCGGTTCCTGAGAGACTCGAACTGCTGTTGAAAATCGTTAAATCGTTTTTTTATAAATCGTATGACATTCTAAAGTCAGAAAGCAGAAAAAATGCTACAAAAATATTGTCAGCCACTTTATGTTTTCCGATCCTGACGAAAAATGTAGTTTTTTTCATAGATTTGATCACAAAAAAAGTATAATTTTGGTTCTCCTCCATTTTTTCCGATTAATTTAGGTTAAATTGAATTTAGTAATGTTATATTACTTGTTTATATACATCTATTTGAAGCAGATAGGCAACTTAAATTTTTTCAGAAAATTGTAGTTTTTTATGATTGAAAAATCGATGGAAACAAATTTTTTTTAGGTGACTTTGCGACCGGATAGTGGAAACACAAATTATCTGACAGAAGATATTTTTTTACGTAGAACTAAATAACTGTCTTGTTTTAAAACATTAGAAAAGTTTGAAAAACAAAAAATTGACAAAAAACAATTTTTATTTTAAATTTTTTAATAAATTACATTTTTACCGAGTTTGAAACACCAAAAATGATCTCTGTGTTTTTCTAGCAATAAACGTTTTTTTTTCCATAAAAACCAATTTTTAACGAAATTTTTCCTAAAAGCGCGCGCATTGCTGTGAAATTTGCTATGTTAAAAACGCATTTTACTATGTCTAAAAACATGTGATTCATTGAAAACGATAAACAAACTAACGAAAGAATAGTCGAACAATTGCAATGTACAATAATTTAAAACGCGCCGTGCGATTAAAAACAGTATGCAATACGGTAAGATAGAACTAGACAAGGCCATATCAAAGTTTCAAAGCACAAATTTTTTGGTTTGACAGTGAAAATTGCGTATATGTGTAATTTGGAAAACTATTTTCTTTGTATTTTTTTTTCGATTACATATAAAACCATTTACAAATTAAATTCTTTCATTAAATTGAAATTATCAGCGTAACTCGGTGTTGACACTAGAAGAAACTTGTATTGTTGTTGTTGCGTTTGAAACCTTCGTTCCTCTTAAAATACCAACTTTTCTTAGACACTTGAGTAGAAAAGCTTGGTAAGGGGTTATAAAGTAGAACGATGTGAAAACGTTGAAAAATTCAAATCCAGTTTTAGTGATACTTAGAAATAGATTTAAACTAGTGAATTCTAAAATGTTTGGAAAATTGAAAACGAGCACTACGCATGGTATAATTAAGAATGGGAGTGTTAGACAGATACAGGGCAGGTGCCTGCTAGACCGCCGGCCGGGATTGGAAACCAACCCATTGGAAATTATCAGCTCGGCACTTAGGCTAATTTTGCTGTCCCACGTTTTGGTAAAAGATAACTGGAACTAGGAGACGCAGACACAGTCTCGCGGTGCACACCATGACATATAAACGGACACGACTTCCCAATTGTTAGAGGAGGATGCCAATATTTTTTTAACCACGTAAGAAGAAAAGTTTGATACGGATAATTTCTTACACTTACTTACAAACACTGATAAATAAACTGAAATGTGCTCTTCATTAAAGTAAATGTCAGTGTAGCTCGGTGTTGGCAAATGACGAAACTTGTATTGTTGTTGTTGCATTGGAAACCTTCTTTTCTTTTGAAATGCCAATTTTTTGCAGACTCTTAAGTAGAAAAGCTTGGTAAGGGGTTATAAAGTAGAACGATGTGAAAACGTTGAAAAATTCAAATCCAGTTATAGTGATACTTAGAAATAGATTTAAACTAGTGAATTCTAAAATGTTTGGAAAATTGAAAACGAGCACTACGCATGGTATAATTAAGAATGGGAGTGTTAGACAGATACAGGGCATGAAAACCTGAAAAAATACTATTAAAACACCTAGGTCATTAAACAAAGCCCAAATCAATATTTGATATTTTGGGTTAAACGCCGAAAGGTGGTCGACTCCCAAAAAATGCGAATTGCGACTCAATACGCAAGTCGGCGTGGAAAGAAAAATGCGTTGCCATCCCAGTATCCTAGTACGAAAAATGGTATGGGGCTAGAATGCTTTTCGGCATATGCACGCAACTTGGCGTGACACGAAATACTCTTGTGATCAGAGTAAGCGATTCTGCGTGGGACCAAAAATGCGCTTCGGTCCCAGTACGCGATTCCGCGTGGGGCAAATAAGAATGTGTTTTGGTGCACGCAACTTGGTGTGAGGCGAAAAATTCTTTCATTTGGAGTGCGCAATTGTGCGTGGTGCCCAAAAAGCGGTTTCGGCCAAACAACGGAATGCGGCATTGAAGAAAATACCTTTAGGCATGAGTACGCAATTCGGCGTGCGACGATGCGTTTTGGATACATTATGATTTGGTGTGAGACGAAAAATGCGTTTTGGTACCGGTACGCAACTGGGCGTGACTTAAAAAATGTGTTGCAGGAAAAATACGCAATTTGGCTTGAGATTGTGCAGAATACGCAATTCTGCTTGGGACAATATAATTGCCTTACTTTCAAAGTTCGCAACTCTGCGTTAGACTGAAAATGCGCTTCTGACACAATACGCAAAATTACGAAATCGAAAAACGTGTTTTTGGCCAAAATGTGCAAT
This sequence comes from Oscheius myriophilus, assembly GCA_964057215.1. Taxonomy (NCBI): domain Eukaryota; kingdom Metazoa; phylum Nematoda; class Chromadorea; order Rhabditida; family Rhabditidae; genus Oscheius; species Oscheius myriophilus. Next base: position 21,016,044 of record OZ059905.1, read on the forward strand.
GCCGCGTGAGAAAAAAGTTTGGCTCAAGTGCGCAATTCGGCGTGAGACAAAACTGCGTGTCATCCTCAGTACGCAATTCAACGTGGAATGGAAATTAGTTTTCTGAAAAAAAATAATGCAAAATTACAAACCTGGATGAACAACATGTAAGTAAAACGTTTCTGAAGGCGAAATGTAGTTGCCGAAACAACTGATTTGGTTTCAAAAACTCTTTTGAGCACGATAAAAGAACTCCCGAAATTCATCCCTATTAAACAAATTCCAATAAAAAATATAACAGCTGAAAGTAAAAAAAATATAAAATTAGTCTGTTTTGAAATACCAGATAGCACCATGTTGGAGCTTTTATAATCAACGGTCATTATAACATCCGTCGGATTCACAATATTGTGAAAAGTCTCCGTTAAGTTATGACGAACGGCAAAATTCCACATGGTCTAAAAAATGATGGGATTTTTAAATTGTTTTCGAAAAAAAACGTACGACTTTGGATGTGAAGAGAATAGAAGAGACGTAAATTAATGCTGAAGCGAAAAAAGCATGCATGGCGAAAGAAAACAGGATTCCTCTAAAACAAAACAAAACAATAAGTTTGAAATAATAAGGCGCGAAAGTGCTTAGAAACAAAATATACAAAAAAAAGCAATTAATTCTACAAAAAAAGTCAATATGCATAAAAAATCAGACGAAAAGGGCGATTTTAGTCTGCGTCTTTTAGCGTGCTGAAAAAAATCTTTATCGGGTATTTTTGAATAGGGTACGGTATTCCAATGCTAGAAAAAAAAAACGCTTTTTAAAAAAACGCTTTTTTCATTAAAATTTTTTTCAGCTCAAAATGCGGCTGGCTAAATATCTGCAAGCTGTAACCAATGAAAGCTGAATGATGACAAAAAGCGAAAAAAAACGCATTTTTAAATTTCAAAGGCAGGCGCGTTTTCTTTTCACGTTTTTTTCTATGCTGATTTGAGTTTTTCTTAAAGGGGAGTAGTTACAACTTTTTGTCCAAAATCTGCATTTCGTTTTTAGCACGATTCCTCTGAAATATATCGAATAAACAATGAGAATTATACAAAAACAGACGTTGCTTATGAAGTTGCTTAAATCACCAATAACAAAAAAAACAATAGTAGACTGAAAAAAGCGACTTTTTCTGTGTTTGTCCCACGCTGAACTGTCAGTGATATCTTTTTTGAACAGTTTTTATTGTTGTATGCGCAAAAAAAGCGTGTATTTGTGACTGCATTCGAATAAAGGCGTTTGCTGTCTTACTCACCCAGAAATTCATCTCGGCTCCACATACAATGCATGTTCAGTGGGTAGTTTTGTTTACAGACAATTTTCTTTCCATTTCCGTAGTCATGCCATTCAAGTTGTATCGTTTGGTTTTGTTGTGCGTCAAACAATTCTCACTTTCTCTTGTAAAAGCGGAACTGACTTTTTCGAGCCGAAAATTACTGCTACAGAAAACTATTTTCGATGTTCGAACAGCATACCCTTTTTGCGAATTTTCTACTCGTGGAGGCGTTTTTCATAGAAATTTCCACACTTTTTTGGATTTACACCATATGGAAGCACACCCCTCGTGAGATGAAGACATGTCGTGCCTACCTTTTGAAAATCGGGGTAAAGAACTTTTTTTGTCGGAAATCGCCTTTTCAGGTAACTGATATGCTTTGCTCTATAAATATTTCGTGGCTCTGCTTTCCAGATATACTTTTCCCCCTGCCGGGTTGTAGAATTCTCGGACCTCTGCGGTATTTGGGGCCCGAATCAGGTCCTGCCATTGTGAGTTCTCCTTTTTTTAAATTCAATTTAAAATTTAGGAATGCGCAACTTTCATCATTGGAGTGGCAACGCTTTTGTCAATTAATGACTGTTGCATAATTAGAATTTTTATAATATACAATGCAGAAGTTTGGGTGAAGAGAATGCATCAGTGGCAGTGAGTCAAAAAATACTAAATTTAGTTTCCATTTACACACTAAACAATTGTTTTCTTTCTGTTTTATAGCACCGAAAAGTGATATTCGATTAGGTACCGTCAGTTCCAAAATGGTTAACATTGCATTAAAAACTGCGTAAGAGGCGGCCGAAGGTCGTGTAGCGCAGCGGCCACAGTCCGCCTAGCTGTACAGCTCGATGCAGCCGCAAGCATAGAGAATGCATCAATGTCTTTAACATGAATATGAAAACTGGCAATGGTTTTGGAAACCCCGTACTTTAAGACGAGTTTTACGTACTATTCGAGCTCGGACAATAACAATAAAGGCATAGAAATTGATGATTACTTTTTTTTGCTTTCATTAAGCGGAATAATGATAAAATAACCGAAAAAATTGATTTAGAGCGTTTTTTGCTCAGCCGGGGTCCAGTAGCGCGGGTTACTGTAGCGCGCGGCGCGCTTTTCGTATTTCCCGTGAACTTTAACCAAATTTCAATTTAAAAAAAGCAATCGATAAAAAAAATTCTTTTTCATAAAGATTTTAACAAAAGGAAACTAATTATACTTATAATAAAAAGGTGAAAATGGCAAAAACATTTTTGAAAAACAGGCTTTTTTCACGTTTTGCGACAAAAGTCGAAAATATGGAGAAACGCATTTTTATATGTTTTTCTCCACACTTTTTTGAGAACTCATTCTGTTGAAACCAAAAATTTTTAGGACCCCGCATTTTGAGATATTTTTAGTTGAAGTTTGCATAATTCAGCATTTATGGTGCCCATTTCTTCGGTCCCTTGAAAATAACAGCGCCTAAATATCCTCATCTAACCTAAAATGTGTATATACCTTTAAAATAAAAAATTGTACCATTTAGATTGTATTTCGATCAATTCCGGCTATAAATCGCAATTTTTACTGTTGATTTATTACTTATTCTTGTCTTCTGCCAGCCTAAATAAACTTACACGTTAATTTTTATCAGTTAAACATTATATTCAAGCAGAACCGTGGTTTTTAGATTTCAAGTTTATATTTGCTTCTTCAAACACGTCCAAATCTGTCAGTCTTCATTATTATTCTATAATCAAAAGGTGTCAATTAAAACTAAATACGTTAATTCTATATACGCGCCTGAATATGGTGTTTAACTAATAAAAGTTAACGTGTAAGTTATTTAAAGCTGGCAGAAAACAAGAATAAGTAATAAATCTACAGTATTCCTAGAGTTAATGTAGTCATATGATAAAAATTGCGATTTAAAGCCGGAATTGGTCGAAATACCATCTTAACGGTTCTATTTATTTTTTTAAAGGTATATACACACTTTGGGTTAGATGGGATCCTCTTAGGCGCTGTTATTTTCAAGGGACCGAAGAAATGGGCACCATAAATGCTGAATTATGCAAACTTCAACTCAAAATATCTCGAAATGCGGGGTCCTAAAAATTTTTGGTGTCAACAGAAAAAAGTACTCAAAAAAGTGCGGAGAAAAATATATAAAAATGCGTTTTCCATATTTTCGACTTTTGTCGCAAAACATGAAAAAACCTGTTTTTCAAAAATGTTTTTGTCATTTTCACCTTTTTATGTTGAGGATCATGAGTTTCCGTTTATTAAAATCTTTATGGAAATAAAATTTTATATCGATTGCTTTTTTTAAATTGAAATTTGGTTGAAGTTCACGGGAAATACGAAAAGCGCGTCGCGCGCTACAGTAACCCACGCTACTGTACCCCGGCTGAGCGAAAAACGCTCTAAATCAAATTTTTCGGTTACTTTATTCTTATTCCGCTCAATAAAAGCAAAAAAAGTAATCATCAATTTCTATGTCCTAACGACGTCGAGTTTTACAAAAAAGACGTCGTAAGCTGTCTTACATTAAAACTGACATAAGCTCGTTAGATGGAAATCATCTTGAGATTATATTATACCAACCATAAATTTTTAAAAGATTGCATCGCAATTTTTCAAAACGCTCGCAAAATCATAGAAATTTTCCCCCGTTTTTTGCTAGCATTGGAATACCGTACAAAAATATCGATAAATGATTTTTCATCACGCTAAAAGCGAAGTCGCAGACTAAAATCGCGTTTTTCGTCTGATTTTTTATGCATATTGACTTTTTTGTTGAATTAATTCCTTTTTTGTATATGTTGATTCTAAACACTTTTGCGCCTTTTTGCTTTAAACTTATTGTTTTCTTTTGTTTCAGAAGCATCCTGTTTTGTTTCGCCATGCATGCTTTTTTTGCTTCAGCATTGATTTACGTCTCTTCTAGTTTCGTCACATCAAAAGACGTACGTTTTTTCGAAAACAATTTAAAAATACCAATATTTTTTAGACCATGTGGAATTTTGCCGTTCGTCATAACTTAACGGAGACTTTTCACAATATTGTGAATCCGACGGATGTTATAATGACCGTTGATTATAAAAGCTCCAACATTGTGCTATCTGGTATTTCAAAACAGACTAATTTTATATTTTTTTACTTTCAGCTGGTATATTTTTTTATTGGAATTTGCTTAATAGTTGGGATGAATTTCGGCAGTTCTTTTATCGTGCTCAAAATTTTGAAACTAAATCAGTTGTATCAGCGAGTACTTTCCGCCTTCAAAAACGTTTTACCTACATGTTGTTCATACAGGTTTGATTTTTAAAATAATTTTTAATATTGTTTTTTTTTTCAAACAGAAAAATGTTTTCCGTCTTACATAGGATTGCGTACTCGGGCCTAAATGCATTTTGTCCCACGCTGAACTACGTAAACGGCTTGTTTTTGTTTTGAATTTTAAGACAAAATAGTTTTTGGTTAAAAGTTGTATATGACCTTCTTAAAAACTCAAAACCTTATTCTGATTGTATTAGCTCATCTTCGATTTTTTGACCCGGGTTACGGTAGCCCAAAGTTTTTCACCCTTAATTTTCAACCGTGTTGAAATTTGTAACTTATATATGTAGAACAACTGCAAATTTCCGATCAAAAACGATGGTTATGTCTGCGACAGTTTTTTTCTCTCATGAGGACGCTAACCTCAAAAAACCTCAGTTTTTTCGGAGCTTTGCGACCCTTCACTTCAATAGGCAGGGAAAAACTGACATTTTTATCAGACTGTAAGTCAAATTCTGCGCCGAATAAGTTGTTGAAATCAAAAATCGAAACCGACGATTGCTCTTAAAAATTCACTTGAAAGTTAAAATTTCGTAAAAAAAAAATTAAAGCCGAAAAACGGTATTTTTGGTATCCTGTGTTTGAATGTTGCAAGGTCGATTTATAAATTTTTATATTGATTTTCTAGGTTTGCATGTCTCTAGCCTAGTTTTTGGTCCTGAATTCGAAAATGATAAGGTAAAAGCATGAAAATAGACTACTAACGCACTGTGGTGCGTAGTAGTTTGAAAAGCTGACAAGTATGACGTGTTTTTTTTTTTGTTTTTCACACTTTTTCGGGAGTCTTACCCGTCGCAGCGCGTTAGTTGTTTTTTTTTCGTGTTTTATAAGTGTTTTTTTTTCGAATCCAGGATCAAAAAGTGATATACAGCGCCAATTTTATTGCTTTGCTAGTTTCTGTTTTTCTCAACTTTTTGAAATTAAACTTTTAGAAATCTAGATATTTTTCATGGTTTTAAATTATAACATACAGAGGACATGAAATCGAAGGCAAGTTTTTCAAACGTGAACCATTTTGAAAGTAAGAAGAGACCAAAAATCCGTAATGTGCTTAAAGTCTTAGAAATGTATTTTTGAATATTTTGCAAAAATTGACATCTTATGAAAAAATTTGCCAATGAGCCGAAAATCGCTTTCTATAACACTTAAATTGTTCTTTATAACGTTTCAGCTTTTAGAAAAAAAATCAAAGGTTTAGGGTTTTTCGTGCCATATGCATTTTTGTGAAAATTATGCAAATATGTACTTTGCGTTTTTTCTTTTTTCTAAACAAAGCTTTCCCGTTCAAAACGGTTAAAACCTTTCATTACAATGTAAACTTATAGTTAAACTAATTCGGGGTTGAAAAACGATGAAACTCGAATCGTTGATCTTGAAATCGGAGTTTTATTTTATTTTAAAACCAGGAGTTACGGCCCTCACTCCTGGCTGCTCGGGGCCTTCGGCCGCTCGCCGGGGGCTTTGCCCTCGAATGTACGTTAAGCGGCCTGCGGCTGCAAATATTCGTGGCCTTTGGCCAATCATGTAGGCGGCCTGCGGCCGCACGGATTTGCGGCCTTCGGCCACTCAGTTAGGCGGCCTGCGGCCGTACAGGTGCCTGCTAGACCGCCGGCCGGGATTGGAAACCAACCCATTGGAAATTATCAGCTCGGCACTTAGGCTAATTTTGCTGTCCCACGTTTTGGTAAAAGATAACTGGAACTAGGAGACGCAGACACAGTCTCGCGGTGCACACCATGACATATAAACGGACACGACTTCCCAATTGTTAGAGGAGGATGCCAATATTTTTTTAACCACGTAAGAAGAAAAGTTTGATACGGATAATTTCTTACACTTACTTACAAACACTGATAAATAAACTGAAATGTGCTCTTCATTAAAGTAAATGTCAGTGTAGCTCGGTGTTGGCAAATGACGAAACTTGTATTGTTGTTGTTGCATTGGAAACCTTCTTTTCTTTTGAAATGCCAATTTTTTGCAGACTCTTAAGTAGAAAAGCTTGGTAAGGGGTTATAAAGTAGAATGATGTAAAGACGTTGAAAAATTCAAATCCAGTTATAGTGACACATAGCACAAAATTTAAGCTTGTGAATTCCAAAATGTTTGGAAAATTGAGAAAAATCACTATGAATGGTATTATTAAGAATGGAAGTGTTATACAGATACAGGGCATGAAAACCTAAAAAAAACCAAATCCAGAAATGGAAACCATATTTTCAGTTAAACGCCGAATTCGCCTATTGATAATGCTTTTAAGGCCCTAGTGCGCAAGTGCTCTTTGCGAGAGGTCTAAAATGTGTCTGGAAGTTACACATTTCGGCGTGTCACAAAAAGCGTTTCGTTCCGAGTACGCAATTCAGTGTGGGACAAAAACTGCATTTAGTCTCCAGTACGCAATTTGGCGTGACAAACAAAATGCGTTTCAATTACAATTCTAAGTGGCTCCCAGTACGCAATTCGGCGTGGAAAGAAAAATGCGTTTAGCCTCCCAATGCGGTGGAGGACAAAAAATGAGTTTCACCTACGAGTACGTAATTCGACGTTCGATGGAAAACTTTTCACCTAATAAAAATCAATATTGTAAATTTTCAAACCTGGATGAACAACATGTAGGTAAAACGTTTCTGAAGGCGAAATGTAGTTGCCGATACAACTGATTTGGTTTCAAAAACTTTTTTGAGTACGATAAAAGAACAACCAAAATTCATCCCAACTATTATACAAATTCCAAAAAAAAATATAGAAGCTGAACATTTAATTGAGTAAAAAAAATACCTGCCAGCCTATTGGAGTTGTCATAATCAATTGACATTATAACATCCGTCGGTTTCACCCTATTTTGAAAGGTTTCGGTCAAATTGTGGCGTACAGCGAAATTCCACAAAATCTAAAAATATTTTTTTGATTTTTTTGTTTTTTTTTGTGTTTGTTTAAATAAATATAAACATTTTTTGATGTGAATAGAATGGAGGACATAAATATCAATGCTGAAGCAAAAACTGCATGTACGAAAAAGCAAAAAATCATTCCTCTGAAATAGATTTTGATCAAGTTTGGAAAAAAAAAATTTCCCGTCGGCCGCTCCTTTAGGCGACCTGCGGCCGCTCATTTAGACGACCTGCGGCCGCTCGTTCAGATGACCTGCGGCCGCTCAGCCTCCGGCCGAGGAATTGGCATCGCTATCGTCAAAATCGGCGTGGAAAGAAGTTTAACTCACTGCCATTGATGCATTCTCTTTACCCACACTTCTGCATTGTAGATTATGAAAATCCTAATTATGCAACAGTCATTAATTGACAAAAGCGTTGCCACTCCAATGATGAAAGCTGCACATTCCTATATTTCAATTGAAATTTTAAATGGATCTAAAACTAACAATGGCAGGACCTGATTCACGCCCCAAATATCGTAGGAGGCCAAGAATTCTAACCCCGGGCAGTGGAAAAAGAATATCTGGAACGCAAAGCCACGACAAATAAAAAGAGAAGAAAAAATCGGTTATCTTAAAACAAATTGCAGATGAAAAAAACAGTTCGCCACCCCAATTTTAAGCAAGTATGCACGGCATGTCTTCATCTCACGAGGAGAGCGCTTCCATATTGTGTAAATCCAGAAAAGGGTAGAAATTTCGACGAAAATTGCTTCGATTTGTAGAAAGTAAGCAAAAATGAAGTTGTCTTCAAGCATCTGGAAGCAGTTATCGAGAGAACCACTGAAAATTGTAACCAAACGCTATTTTGAAGAAAATTATCAAGACAATGCTACTACAAAATTTCACACATGATTTCAGACTGGAAGTTGTTGACTTGTAAAACGAAAAATGTACCAAGTAGATACAATTTTGAATAGAGTGGCTACGAAAACAACACTGTCCACTGCTCATGTTAGGGAATAGGGAGTTGAGTCATCAGTGGGTGGTAAACTCTTTTACTGGCAGAGATGAGTGTGTTGATAAATGGCCCAAGGAGAGGTGACGTGCGTGTGCGTGTGCGTGTGCGTGTGCGTGTGCGTGTGCGTGTGCGTGTGCGTGTGCGTGTGCGTGTGCGTGTGCGTGTGCGTGTGCGTGTGCGTGTGCGTGTGCGTGTGCGTGTGCGTGTGCGTGTGCGTGTGCGTGTGCGTGTGCGTGTGCGTGTGCGTGTGCGTGTGCGTGTGCGTGTGCGTGTGCGTGTGCGTGTGCGTGTGCGTGTGCGTGTGCGTGTGCGTGTGCGTGTGCGTGTGCGTGTGCGTGTGCGTGTGCGTGTGCGTGTGCGTGTGCGTGTGCGTGTGCGTGTGCGTGTGCGTGTGCGTGTGCGTGTGCGTGTGCGTGTGCGTGTGCGTGTGCGTGTGCGTGTGCGTGTGCGTGTGCGTGTGCGTGTGCATAGGAACTTCACACATTGAACAGTTCATTTTTATTTATTTATTTACACGGACCAAGCACTGGTGTTGTAGGTGAAAACTTGGTTAGGGCTCAGTGTAGCAATGACCTTAGGGCTAAATTCAAATATTTTTTTTTTCCAAAAAGCATTGAACACTTACTTGAATGGATTGTAGAATAACGTATTCATCAGTGGAATTATCGTATTAGCCGTCTGATTCTGGATATCAACCATTATTCCAACTGCTTGTAGTGTTGAATCAGACTAAAATTTCAAAATTTCAATTTCATTTTACAATTTTAAACTTACGGAATTCATATCCCCATTTACAGCCATGTTCCAGTAATCAATGACATAGCCGACCATATAAGCTTGGGACTGAAATGACTAATTCTAATTCAAACTTTCTTTTGTCCCACCGCCATGTAGGATTTCTGAGTGATGTCATTTATTGTCGAAAACAAGGTGGAGAGTTTCTCCTGAAATTTAAAATCAGTTTGAAGTTGTTGAAGTATTTACTGGATTTGGCGGTGAGTAAGTGTTCAGCATTGTTGTGAAGGCGCTCCAGGCTTGTGCGTTGGTGGCATTTGGGGGAAGCATGGCGAAGACGTTCTGAAAGATTTAAGGGTTACTGTGCAATACAATTCAAAGTTAAATTTTTGTATAGCCTTTAATCAATTTTTCAATGCCTTAAACGGTTTACTTTGTTAAAAAATATAAAATCATTCAATTAAGGTAAAAGTCGTTTTGACAAGATTGATTCATAGTTGAAATTATCTGTTCCCTAAAATGACAAAAAATTGCCGTGAAAGTAAGTTTTTCCGTCGATTAGATCAGCAGAAAAACCACTTTTGGTAAGTCAAATTTTTTGTTGTTATATTTGTTGCAATTATCTGTTTTTCAATGAGCCTATACAATTACACCCATAGGAAACACAGAAATGTTGTTTTATTCATTTAAGAAAACGTTGACTTCTGTCGGTATATGTCACATTGTGCATGTCTTCTAAGTCAATATTCGAAAAATGTGAAAAATGGCTAGTTCAAACGATAATTTTCACTAATCTTTTTGCTATTTAAGACGCGATATCTGAGAGAACCAGTCGGGTACGGGCACCCTCCTGGCTTGAGGTCTTCGGCCGCTCAGTTAGGTCTTCGGCCTTGCAAATAATGTAAGGCACGTGAAAGTCGGTCTACGGCCGATCAGACCCTCGCACTCTGTGGAAATGTACGTGGGCTTCCGCTGATAGACTACACCACGACGGACACGGAAGGGTTTTGTTATAAAGGATCGAGCACCCCTGTCTCATAGAAATATTTTTTGCTTCCGATTGGGCTCTAAACTTGTAAATGACTCAGTTAATAGCCAATACAAAGGTCCAGGGCCATATTGGCCTCGTTCGGCTACCGTACTCCTGGCGCTACAGTACACCTGCAGTGACCCATGACTCCGTTCTACGTAACTGAAACCCCTTACACCTATAGTTGAAACTCTTAACAACCATTTTGAACAACTTTGTAATACATCCAAACACTTGTTTTTGAGTTCTGATATCGTTATGGCTCAAAATGTCTCGCCAAAGTCGGTTTTTTGACTGTCCTGAGAAAACGGCTGGAAAGTACAAGCGGAGACCTTTCTCATTGAACTGACCGTCATTTTTCACCCTAAAAATGACTTCAGAATAACATTCAGAAGACCCTTTTCGAGATCCATGCGTGTTTGCGCGATTTCTTACAAAATAGTGCGAAAAATGAGGTTTTCTAGTATCCTCGCTTGAATACTGCAATTACGCTTTTTATGAAAATTTTAAGTTTTTTCGTATTTTGAGGGAATAGGGCTAATTTTTTTTACGTAGAGTTCAATGTATTAATGCTAAAAAACTGACCAGTAGTTAACAAATGCCCTTTTTTACAATTTGAGTAACCAAAAAATTGTTTATTCAGGTCTTCTGCTTCGTATGGAGCGCTAAGACCGATTTATTACGGTTTCTAAATAAAATTTTTTTAGACTAGTTGGTGAAAGTCTGTTTTTGTCACCTTTCAGAAATTTTGACCTCAGACTGCGGTTGAGATTTTTTTTATAGGGGTCCTGTACCCCGACCCGATTATAATTAATAGTTTCAAAAATCTTGCTGCCTACCTGATAAACATTCATCAAGAACATAGCTGGGTTGACGAGTCCGCTGTTATCCTGCAGCCGAGAATCCATTTTGATGACGGTGTATTCCATGAGAGCATTGCTACTAACGAAGCAGAGAGAGACTAGAACTGAAACCAACATTGTGGCCACGGAAGCGATAAAACACATATATTGACCATTTATATACCGAAAACAAGGGAATTAACAGAATCCTCTGAAATCTCGTACGTTTATTCCAGTAATGAACGCGTGTCGAGATTATAGTGATGTGGGAGGGTGAATCAGACTGTAAGAAAAGGGCATTGTGAGGAAATTGGGTGTCAACGTGGAAATCGCTGGATTTACTGGTTCACTGGGTGCAAAAAGATTTCTTTATAGTTATAAAATGAGATAAAAATGGAATCGCTTTCGGGGGAAAAGTTAGCATCTGCTTCTGCATACAGAGCGGTCAAAAAGTATAAGTCCACCCCATTTTTTGTGATTTTTTTTCAAAACGGTCAACAATGACGACCTGTGACATAGCCAGGCGGGATTCAGCATGTAAAAATGGTGATGGGCGCCGTGTGTTTTTAAATTTGCTTATTCTAATGTAATGCTAAATCAAAAAAACAACGACGACCGAGTCGTTTAAAATTTTCTGGGCAAATCGAACATTGTTTGATCAATTTAGACAGTAATTGTGGAATAAGGGCTGTCACGGTTTAGCTCAAAGTGCATTTAAGCTCAGTGTTTGTAACTTAAAATTTCGAATGTTGAGAATATTTTCTGCACCTTCTTTGGTTAACAGAGATGTCAACGTATCTCAGAATCGTTTTTCATTGATTTTATGTTTTCGGAGCCGTTTTTACCATATTGTGGCGCAAAACAACCACAGTGTTTATGTATTTTTACGGTGTATGGGTTTTTGCGATTCCTAAATAAATTTTCAAATAACAACTTATCATCTTCAGATAATAGCCAAACTTTTGCTAATTGACCCCGAAATCTGATTGTAAACACTGGCAGAGATATCCTGATTCAAAAAGAAGTGAATGCAATTACTGAAAATCTGTAATTGTATGTCGTAGAAAAACAATTTTTAAGATTGCATTAAATAGTTTGGACTAATTTCAACGTTAAAATTTTTTGATCTACCAAAAAAATGCAACAAAAAAAAAGTCGACATAAAGAGATTTTTAGCGGAGTACGTTAAAATACTGGGCGGGAAGGAACAAGAAAACATAGAAATTGAACTGTTTTCAAAAAAGCCATAACTGTCGCGAACCTGGTAAATTGGTAGGCGTCCACCGAAAAAAGGCTTTTTCCCCGAAAATCTTTGCCATTTGCACGCCTGAGAAGCGCCAGGCCTGTTGCATTAAGGCCTTTTTGACATTTTCCCAATTGTATGGCAACCATGTAGCAAACCGTAGCCGTAAACCACCCCCTTGGCACTTCAAACCCCACTGAAAACTTTGAAAGTTGCATGTAGTCAATTCAATTTACAAAAACTATAACTTTTAGACCTACAGCGACTTTTCATTCCATAAAATGGCTCTGCATTTTAGTCTAAAAACGGTTTCAAAAAGAAGTTTTTTTTTTTGGTTTTTGAACTTTTATTTTTTCACCAGGATGGTACGCGCGCCTACGGCCTGCGGTCGCACCGACACGCGGCTTTCCGCCGCTCAATTAGGCGGCCTGCGGCCGCAGATTCATGGCCTACGGCCATTCATTACTCGTCCTTCGGCCGTGAAGCACGTGAAACTCGGCCTACGGCCGAACTCACCCTTCCTCGCTGGGGGAGATGAACGCGTGGACCTACGCTGGTACACTACACACACAGACAAAAACGGTAGGGTTTTATTATAAGGGATACCTTTACCTTTTTCAAGAATAAGCAGCAAAAAAAAGTCTGCATATTCAAATTTTTAGCAGTGTACGTACTGGTTAAAATACTGGTCGGGAAGGAACAAGAACACATAGAAATTGAACTCGTTTTCAAAAGAAACGTTTTCAAAAAAGCCATAACTGTCGCCAAATTGGAAAATTGGCAGGCGTTCTCCGAAAAATAGCTTTTTTCACGAAAAACGAAATTCTATAATTTCAAATCCCAATAAAATATTTTCCCGCATGAATGTTACATTCTCAACTTTCAGGAAACAAACGAGTTTTCATGACGCGGAGTGTTTTTGTGTGAGTGTTCAAAAGATTCTGGAAAACAAGAAAGTCGTGACAGAACAACAAAACATTTTTCCTGTTTACAAGGAAAACACCCAGTTTAATGACCCTCGTTATTTTCTTTCACTTCCTTGTTTCGGATTTTTTGAGCAAAACAAATAGGCCAAAAGTGAGGGCGACAGGGAGAGAGATACAGAGATATAAAGAGAGAGATACAGAGAAAAGGCACCCTTTCCCAAGAAAAAACATCACCTGATTGGAAAAATCGTGACATTCCGAACCCTTCGCTTGGTTTCTCTGACCTCTGTGTGTTTTGTAATCTCGGGAGCAAAAGCCCCCGTCCCCGTCACGTGTTCTTCCAGCAAGTGTTCCCCCGGCCGTCCGTGGTAAATAGTTCTTACCACGTGGCTGGCGACATGCCCAAGTAAACATGTTTTCGTCCATTTTCTGCAGAATATGTCGCAGTCGGCGCTCGTTTTGGGGTTATTTTTAGCGGAGTTTGCACTCAGGGATGGGGGAAGAGGGTGTAAAGTGTCGCAATTAATCACGAGAGAGAGAGAGAGAGAGGGAGCTGAAAGATACGAATGTTTTTGATCAGACGAGGAGCAAAGAGCTCTTTTCATCACCTGTTCATGGCCTCAAACGATTCCGAAATAATATTACTTTTTCAACACACATCTATGGTTTGTTTCCATCTGAAGGATCCCACAACAACAGATAAGTTTGAAGCACAGTAGGAAACAAACGAAAGTAAGTACTCGCCGCCGATCCCCGCACCTTGCGGACGTAAAGCGGCTGCCAATAGGAGCCCTGGCTAAATGCCACGGCTGGCATTTACTGCCGCGATGGGACCAGGTCACCCCGTCGTTTAAATTGCCGGTGGGCCATACGTAATTTCAAGATTGCTAAATTTCACTGAATACAACTAAATGAAACGAATTTCGGACTGACAGCGCACAGGTTGAGACGGCAATATGAATAAGTTTCAGCAAACTGGTTCCCTGTTCTTTAAATTTCCGGTGCTGTTTTTCGAAAAAGACCATACTAGAACCATTATTGAAGAAAAAATAAACATGTGAACTTAAATTTGCTATTCAAAAATCTTTTAAATGCTTCAGTACTGATATAGTACGACAAATTCGATTGAGAATTGTCCTTGGAACAACGTTTTGGTGTTAGAAACCAATTTCTTTAGTATAAGATAGGAGGCGTTTGTTAGATGGGAAAAATAATGTTTTTTTGCAATCGAATTGGGTATTTTCCAATTTTCAAGGGAATAACGAGAAGGAATCAGATTTTCAAAGCTTGTCTGTTCAAAAAGGAAGTTTTTTTGAATTCCAAACAATACAATTTCCCAAGATAACTTTTCAAAGGGTTTCGAATAATGTGTTTCACAACAATACATGTTCTAGATGTTTTTGTTGTTGTTCGAAAGTTTTTAGATGCACCTTTTCCGTAGAACCGTAATCCTACTTTTGCGCCGAACACTAAATTTTCCTGTCTTTATACGAGTGAAATTTGCATATTCTCTGCAAAATATACTATGGAAAATGATTATTCTACTCTCCGAAATCAATTTTTTTTTCGTTCAAACAGGATCTGAATGTTTATGGAGTAAAAAAGCCATCTAAAAGTGTTTTGTGAATGTTTGGAGCACTGCTAAGCAAAAAAAATTGACGTTCCATAATGGAAAATTTTCCTGATCAAATCGAAGGAAAATTTCAGTTTCAAAGTCGAATTCTGTCATGAGTCACCGAATTCTTGAGACTTCGATGTTCCAAAAGATGGAGAAAAATGTGACGCATCTTTGCAGTATAGTGGCTTTTATATGAAAAAGGTCTAAACATGCGAAAAACTGCATACGGCCCGTTTCCAAAAATGGCACCGGAAAATTAAAGGACGGGGTGACTTGGTCCCGCCGCGGCAGCTAATCGCCAGCATTTGGCCAGGGCTACTATTGGCAGCCGCTTTATGGCCCAAGATCCATTAGAAACAGACCATATTCAAACGCATTTTCCCACTTAAAGGGCTCGTAAGGGGCCTTTTCCAAATCGTATGCTAATGAAGACTTGGCAATTTTGCGCACGGCCGTTGGCTTGGGGGAAATGATTTCAATTGAAATGACTCGATTAGCATACCATTCATTTCCAACCAGAAAAGGCCCCTGGCGGTGCCTGTAAAAAAATTTTCTGGTTCCTATGCAAAGGTACACACACTTTTCACTATTAAAGGTTTAGATTCGGTGAAACTGCAATTTGAAACTCATCTTTTCACTTTTTTTGAGGTTTCTGGACTCCTGCGTGAAAGTGCACGATTTTTTTGATTTATTCACTGCATAAGCTACCAAATAAACACTAGTTTCCGTCTTTTTGACCAATTTTGAAAAATTACATTCCCCTACAGTAACCCACGTCAAAAAATCGATACTGTTCTGATAAATTCAAAATGGCCTATACAGGTCCTAGGAAAGTTATAGACCAATTTTGGACTAATTCTAAGACTGTCAACTTTTTCCTATGACAGTGCCCTGCTCGAATTTATTAGAGATGCTGTCTTATTTCGTAAGACAGTTGGTGGGTTTTGAACCACCTCTTGTTCCGGGGTCATTGTGCCCGCTAGACGCAACGAGTGCTTTGAAAAAGTGCCGACGATCGATTAGTCGCTAGCGGGACGTTCACAACGGTCTTTGCGCCACAGCCGACGGGCGACGAATCATAAAGACCAGCCGCTTTTTTTTTTTACATTAGCCACACATTTGGGAAAGGCCGACGGGTTAAAAGATCATGTCTGGGAGGAGAAAAAAAAGACATAGAGACAGAGAAACATAGAAACAGAGAGACATAGAGACAGAGAGACAGAGAGACGGAGAGACGGAGAGACAGAGAGACAGAGAGACAGAGAGACAGAGAGACAGAGAGACAGAGAGACAGAGAGACAGAGAGACAGAGAGACAGAGAGACAGAGAGACAGAGAGACAGAGAGACAGTGAGACAGAGAGACAGAGAGACAGAAAGACAGTGAGACAGAGAGACAGAGAGACAGAGAGACAGAAAGACAGTGAGACAGAGAGGCAGAGAGACAGAGACAGAGAAACGGAGAGACAGAGAGATAGAGAGATTGTGACCCCAGTGCACCATGTCCTCAACATAAGATGTGGTCGCCCTTTGAAGCCATCTCCCTTTTCTCACGCAGTAAAACACGTTCCAAGGTACACTATAATACGTGCCATGGTGGAAGTTCCATATGTTTGCCCTATAAAAGTCTACCTCTCTCTCTCTCTCTCTCTCTCTCTCTCTCTCTCTTTCTCTCTCTCTCTTTCTCTAAATGCCTCTTTGTCACCCTCTGCTCGTTCTCAGTAGTCACACCATTTTCACAGCCGAAAATATCGGCAAATTTACAACCCCCACTGTAAATGAGGTACCCTGACCCTTTTCTGGAAGGGAAATCCTCCTCTTATCAATTCGGCTGTTTGGCGCTTTTTTCGATATCGTCTTTGACACCAAAGACTACTTCTCCGCGCTTGAGCTACAAAGTAAACAATGAGAGCACTTAAAACTCTGTTTAGAACCCATCCCAAGCCGAAAACCATCGACAATTCTTGTTTATCACATTGTTTCGAGCACTAAAAACACCGTACATCCTGTGATAGATAAAATATTGTTTTGGAAGGTTGAAGGAGGGAAAATCCCTGAAAAGAGAAATGCGCTCATTTTCAAACTGGTACCCAGTCTTTCAGTAGGAAAAGCCTGAATCGTGAAAATTCATCTTTTGTTTCAAACCCGATGTAGCTGTACGTGATTTCTTTACCATTTCCACACCACCCCACCGAAATCGAAAACATCCCCCGAGGAGACCGAGGATCATGTTGTTCGCAAAGTATTTCCACATAGCTTCTGGAGAAAGATGCTTGTCGGGCGGGTAAACAGGAATTCAAATTGCCACATGTGTGTAGTTTGAAACTTTCAGCTTTTTTTCGCCGTGAAAGCGTAGGTTTAGCTGATTTTCGCTTGCAATCAGTAATTTTTGGCGGTTATCTCTGCGCCCTCTGTTTAAAGTGCGCTGTCTCGCGCCCTGCAGTATTTTTGACCTACACTCTTCGTTGCGGGACCATCACCTGGAATATTTTTGGTATACCTGGAAACTGGATTTTTTTATTGTCTTTTGTTCTAGGTGCAGTTTTCGCGCTTTTTTCCCTGTTACAGCACAAATGTTTGCTGATTTTCGGTTGAAAATGGTTGAAAATTTTGAACAGGTAATTATTTCTCGCTTCCATCTTCATAGCAGCATTATTTTTCTCATCCAGAAAGAAAATTTATAAATTTACACGTTTTATGGGACTCTAACGAATTTTATGACATTTCCATTTAAATGAATCATTACTTTTAGGTTATTTCTGCGCCCTCTTCGTAACGCACTCTCTCTCGCGCAGTCTGTTTTGGGCCATTTATTACATATTCTTTTAATTACAGGACCAACGCTGTTTACACTGTCAAAAATACATTATTCACATAAACTTTGAAAGCGCTGGCGGTTCTGTACCAATTTTTGGCAGTTTTGAATCTCAATGAATTGACAAACTTTTCGAATCGTGAAATATTGTTGGAAAGTATTTTTTAATAAATGGTTTTCTATTCATTGATTCAAAGTGCGCAAAAAGACATGGAGTAAAGAGAGAAGATCAAGGATAAATGCGGGATCAATCGCTAGCTGCTCGTACTTTGTACTTTGCGGAACGCCCTCTCTTGCAAGACTGCTGGACTTGCGCTCTCTCCGCCAATTGTCAAACTTTCAATGTTCAAGGCGGAATATTTATAATGTGTGAACGGTAGGAATACGAAGCTTTTTGTTAATTTTAAACGGAAGATATACATAAATTTACCTCAAGAGAAGGGAAAATTTGTCTACTCAACAGAATCTTTGATTAACAAAAAAATCCAAGATTCTAAAGATTCCATTCAAAAAAGTTCTGCAGTCAAGGCCAATTACAGGATGATTACAAAAACAGTACAACAAAAATCAATATTTTGAAGAAAAAAAAACGGACCAAAATAGTTTCGTGTGGTGCGCACGCGGAGGGAGTGCGAAAACTGCGGCGAGGCAGATGATCGCTACTTTTTCGGGAACGCTTTCGAATTTGCAAGTAATTTTATTTGAACTTTTGTATTCTGATATTTGAAATTTGGTTTTTTGAATCTTCTTTTCCCGGAGGCGAAATACAATCATTTCAATGACACAGCCAACATGCATTTTTTTCGTCGCCACCCGATTCACCATTTCATCTATATTAAAACTCGAACAGTTGTCTTAGAAAAGATATCGCAATCTCAGATATGGTTTTAGTGTGACCAATAACCTTTCTAGGGCCTGAAATCTTGAAAATGTTCTGGTCAATATCGGTACATAGATAGGGTACTGTCATTTTGTAAAATTGGTGGAAAAATTTGGAAGTGGGATTTTTTTTTTCCAACAGCGGTAGTCCAAGATACCCCATCTATCCCGTACTCAGCGACATTATTGAACTTTGCAAAGGACCCAGAAAACAGCAAAAACGTGAAAATTTGAGTTTGAAATTGCAGTTTATCTCATTTTTCGATCTTTGACTTATAGGACGGGCGAACTGTAACAAAAACTGTTAAAAGTCTGGGTTTTCGCTATTTACACGCTCTCTCGCTTTTGTTTCGCACATCCGTAGAATTTTCTTATTAATTTTCTTTTCGCCGAAAGGCTGAAAGCAGCATTTCTACGACGTAGCATGACATAGCTTGCTAACGAAGTGGACTTGCGTCCGCCGAAAAGGGACTTTTTTCTCTGCGTCTTCGCTCTTTACACACTGTCTCGCCTGCGGATCACATGCCTACTGCAATTCTGTTGCTTTTGGCAAAATGCCATTCAATTGGCTGCAGTTGTTTGTGACCCCATCACGTCCCAGTTCAACACCCTCTTATGTGATTTTCGAATTTTTCCTAACGATTTTTGTTTCACCAGAAGGCTCAATAAGTCGGCTGGTGTCCGCCGAAAAGATTTTTCTCTGGGTCCATACGTTGTTGTTTATATCGCCTGCCAATCGCTTATTTCACAATCCCCTCTCTGATCAGGCGATCTCATCGACTGTAGCTTCTCAATAGCTTTTGTTACAGATACCTCAAATCTAACCCTCAAACAACGACACGATTGTGAGCTTTCGCACAGGACCTAGAAAAAACATTGAAAATTTGCGGTTTTTCGCTTTTTTCGACTTTGACTTATAAAAAAGGCAAAATTCGAGCAAAACCGTTAAATTTGGCGTTTTATTGCGCACTTTTGGTCATTTTCATGACCAAAAGTGTGTTTGAAAGCGAAGTTCTCCACTGATTCGATCAGCAGGAAATTCACTTATGGTAGGTTAAAATGTTTTCGTTGACCTTGGTTCGAACATTTTTAAAACATCTGTAAACCTGTTTTCTTTAATGTACATTCACATTTGCACCCATAGAAGGCAAAAACTTCTTTCTCCGGGTTTCTGTTTTTTACACACTATCTCGCTTACGTATAGCACGGCCTTTGCCGATAAGATCACTTTTGGCAAAATACCAATTGCAGACCTTGACGAAATACACACATTGTTATTTACACCGCCTTCCCATCGTTTATTTCACAATCCCCTCTCTGATCAGGCGATCTCATCGATTGATCTCATCTCTCCTTCCGTCGCACTTCTGCCTCCGCACGCATTCTGTCGTCCTCCGTCTCTCCCTCGCATGTTCTCTGCTCCGCCTGTTTATCTTGCCAGCTAGCACGTGGCCGTCCGCCCTCTAGACCCGGCGCCGATTCGAATGCCCCGCCCCGCCAATGGACGGAACATTTCGCTCTCTGCCGTCTTCACGAACGCACGTTTCTTCGTATTTTCCCCGTTTGGAGATAGAGAACTAGTTGTAGTTTTATCTAGCGGAGAAGTGCTCATTTTTATGATAGAACTTTCGGTCTTAAACATCAGGAACATCGCCAAACTGAAGTTGGTAATGAACAATAGCTATAATCCACCATATATTTCGCTTTTTTCAAAAAATATATCAAGCGGAAAAAATAATATTTAGACATGTTTAACTCTGCGCCCTCTTACTTATGCGTACTCTCTCGCGAACTTTAATTAGCGCCTGTTTTGACCTGCGGCCTTCGTTGCGGGACCATTATTTGCTGAAATTGGTTTTGTTAACGATATGAAGTTTTTTCAAAACCCTCATTAGCAATTGTTTGAAAAATAGCGAAAAATCTTAAAAATTAGCTTTTTTCCGCAAAATGGGATGAACCCCGTAACTGTTGTGAAAGTTCCCCTTGAAATTTTATGTGCTATTTTGACCCAAAACTAAAAGTTTTCGATTTCGCTCCTCACTTTTCCTGCGAATCAAAAGAAAATTTCGCTGCTAACGTTCCCTGAGTATCAAATGGAAATTTCGCTGCTAACGTTGCCTGCATATCAAATAGAAATTTCGCTAAACATTGCCTGGGTTTCAAATAGAAATTTCGCTCCTAACGTTGCCTGCGTATCAAATGGAAATTTCGCTGCTAACATTGCCTGCATATAAAATGGAAATTTCGCTACTAACGTTGCCTGCGTATCAAATGGAAATTTCGCTGCTAACATTGCCTGCACATAAAATGGAAATTTCGCTACTAACGTTGCCTGCGTATCAAATCTAGTTTCGCTGCTAACGTTCCCTGAGTATCTATTGTATATTTAACTGCTAACATTTCCTGCGTTTCAAATCTACCCATCGCTTGCGTATTACTGAAACTTACCTTTCAATAAGGTGAAAAACTTTTAAACGAATTTAAATTATTTAAAAAGAAGCAACATACGTTTTTTTTAAATAAAATTGGCGTTAAATGCTTTCTGGCTTCCGTCGTTTCCCGGTGAACGGTTCGTGAAGTTTGGGGCCTTAACGCCCTAAACTTTAAGAACCACTGTTGCGCTGTGTTTTTGATATCTTAAAGCACCATTTGTCAAGTATTGACCCAAGTCCTTAGCATGTGTCCAATGCTTCCATCACTCAGTGTAATCTCTCGGTTTGCTTGACCTTCGGCCACGTGAACGTTTCTATAGTCCCATAAAAACAAGCTATAAAAAGAGTAAAGGCCACTTCGGGAAAGAGCGAAAGGTCATATTTTGCCCACTTTCAGCCAAAACCTTACTTTTATATTGAATTCTGAAAAAAGTCTCAAAAATCGATACCCCCGCTTGCAAAAGCGCCACTAGGCTGCAAACTAATTGAACTTCGGGCAAAGTCTTTTTTGTTGAAGCTGCCTCAGCAATATTGAAGCTTTCTGTCTTGAATTAGAGATTTCTGTTTAAAGGAATTTTATTTACATTTTCAAACATAAAAATAGATTTCTATTTTGCCGTTTTATCGGGGGAAGGAAAACAGACAAAACATATTGACATGGAAAGGTCATTTCGATAAGAAAACAATGTTTTCGTAGCTGTGATTCATAAATTCTTTTGGAAAAAATGGCTAAAATTGCCTGAGAGGGAAAAGAAGTGAAATGTTTAAATCGAAAAAGAGAAAAATTTATAGGGAAAAAGAAATAGGGATAGAGAAAGATGCAGACGCAGAGACGCAGAGACGCAGAGACACAAAGACACAGAGACACAGAGACGCAGCGAGACAAAGAGACAGAGAGGCATTGTTCTTTGCTCACTCACTATACAATTCATCTCCAATTTAAATTCCATTCCTGAAATTTAATTATCTTTGTTTTTCCACCTAAATGATTTTCACTGAAATGGAAAACAACTCTTGTTTTTGTAAACAAACCCCTACGTCTGGCATGTTTCCGTCTCCTCTTGTTATTCTCTTCTTTTCTTTGACTTTCAATTTCCATTTTTAGAAAATTCACTTCAAAATGCCGATGGAACCTATGGACGCTATGTGGACGCCTCCCACCGTGGCCGATGCCTTTGGAAAGTCCAACATCATGTTCAAGAGCTCTTTCAATAACGTGAACAAGCCCGTTGAGGTGGGGTATTTGAATTTTGGGCTTTGAAATTTGAATTTTAGAGCAGTTTTTAATGTTCGTTTTCAGAGGAAGACCACCATCTCGGAGAGCGAGCCCCTGGCCGACAAGAATCTGTAGGTTTTCTGTACTTTCTTAAAAAGGTTTTGAATTTGTTTTGTTTGGTGGAATGTGAAATTTCAAAAACCAGAGAGTCAAAATTTTCTGCAAAGGGAGGGAGGTATTGATCCAGCGATTATTTGCACAGCAAACAAAACAAAAGGACATTTCATCCAAAATTGCACTGTTTTCCTGTTTTCGGCAACAAAATGTTTTTTATCTACTGGGTGAGAAAGTTTGACCTATACAACAACTGACTTGATCTACTTCCCGATATGATCTACTTGATCTACATGCGGAACATTTGACCTAACAAAAGTGCAGAACTTTATACGGTCTGTATGGCTTTGACCTATCGAATGGTTTTGACCTAAAATTTTTTTAACCTGACGCATTGTTTGACCTACAGGAAGGGTTGACCTACCAAATTAGCTTGAATAACCGAAAGAGGTGATCTGCCGAATGGTTTGATCTACCGAGACAACGAAACTTTGTTGATCTACTGGCTGGTAATGTTTGACCTGCAGAATTTCCTTTTTGACCTACTTCACTACTTTATATGGCCTACTTGCCAAAGCGTGTATGGATGAATTTGACCTACCGAATGCTTTGACCTACCGGCTGTTTTGATCCCCCGATTTGTTTAACCAACTGGATGGTTTGACCTACCGAATGATTTGATTCACCGGATGATTAGACCTACCGGATTCGTTTGAATGACCGGAAGTATAGATATAGAAGAATGGTCTGATCTACAGGATAATTTGACCTGCCGGTCTGCTTAACCTACCTTATATGCTTGAATTCCCAGAAGGGTTGGGGATTGGTGTGATCTACCGGATGGTTGGACCTAATCTACCAGATGGCTTGACCTACCTCTTGATTTGAATGACAGGAAGGGTTGACCTCCTGGCTGATTTGACCTACCGGATATTTTTGAACGATTGGATGGTTTAACCTACCGGATCAAATGGGTTTGACTTACGGAATCCGGATTGATATGACCTAGCCGATGATTTGACCTACCATGTTTTTGCGACCTGCCGGTGGTTTGACCTATCGGACGCTGAATTTGACCTACATGCCAGCCCGCGTCACCCGATCCCTGTTTTTATAGATGGTCAAAAAGTTAATTCACTAAATCCGTAATCAGCTAGCTAAAAATATCAATCATCTGATGAAACTAAAACTAGAAGCAGCAGAGATCGTCGTCAGTGAAAAACATCTTACCAAATACGTGTTATCGCAGTTTTTTCTATAATTAGAGGCAGGCATTAATGCGACCGATCGAGTGGATATGAATTATTTATGACCGCGAGGGGCAACACTCCAGCGCTGAGCCGCTTATGAAATATTTGCAAAAAGGAGGCAACTTTTTTGCAAAAACGTTTTGGACCCAGATCAAATTGTTCATAGGGGTACCTCT
The DNA here is from genome assembly GCA_964057215.1 of Oscheius myriophilus. Classification (NCBI taxonomy): domain Eukaryota; kingdom Metazoa; phylum Nematoda; class Chromadorea; order Rhabditida; family Rhabditidae; genus Oscheius; species Oscheius myriophilus. The sequence goes on from OZ059905.1 coordinate 21,039,823, forward strand.
GGCGGCTGCAAAGCGACCGTAGTAGGCCAAGTGTGGCAATAGGCCGCCTCCGCCTTACGCCGACGACATTACTTTACAAGGAGGCAGCATTTTCTGAACGCGATATGAAGGTAAAAACGGCCCAGTTCATTGGTCAAAGAGTTTTTATCCATAGGTCAAAACTGGTCTGCAGCTTACGCTCCGTAGGTCAAGTTGAGGTATGCAATAGTGCAAACCATCCACTAGGAAAATCCAAACCGGACACCAAATCTTCCGGTAGGTCAGACCATTCGGAAAAGCAAACCATTTCGGCTCGCAAAATCCAGTCGGTCGAACCAATTCGGTAGATAAAAAAACCGGTAGGTCAGACCCGTAGGTCGAATAAAACTAGTCCTTAGGCCAAACTGACTGAGAATGTATGTCAGACATGTCCGATTCGATAGATCAAATCTTCCGGTAGGTCAAACCGTCTTGTAGGTCAAACCAAAGCGGTAGGTCAGGCTATCATGTGGGTCAAACCAATGCGGTGGGGCTAACCATCCGGTAATTCGAATTGAATCTGTAGGTCAAATTAATTGAACATGGTCAAATCATTCGGCAGATAAAACTGTCCCGTGTCAAATGTCAAACCTAACCGCCATGCCAGACGTTAAACCAATCCGGTTCCTCAAACCAATCCGGTGGTGGGTCAAACCGTTTCGGCATTTTGATCAGACCAATCGATAGGTTTAACTAATCTGGTGAGTTAGAACACCCGGTAGGTCAAATCATTCTAGTGGTAGGTCAAACCGATTGGGCATGTAACTGAGACAATTCGATATGTCGAATCATGAGCTAGGTCAACTCATTTGGTAGGTCAAACCATTCGGTAGGCCAATCCATCCGGTAGGTCAAACTAAGCCGGTATGTATAACAACTGCTGACAGCAAAACTATCCGGTGAGTCAGACCAATCCAGTTCGTTGGTCAGACGATTAACCATCCAGTTGGAAAAAAGCAAAATAGTTTAAAAATTTCCATTGACCTTCAATAATGCTCATTTCGCTTCGGGTACACGCGCACCCGATCTCTGACGCTGGTCGAGATGTGTTTTCCCGCAGATTGATAACTTTTTCTAATCGGTCGGCGGGGGTTAGCAGTGTATATGCCACGTGTCGCCGAAACGGCGATTTTTGTCGCGGACACGGAGCCCCCCGCGGGACGCCACAACAATTTGAGACGTCTATCACCAAACTATTAACTACACAATCAATAAGACATGTAATGGGAGAAAAATATCTTGTTTTAATGGAAAAGTAATGAAATTTATGGTAGGGGCTATTCAAACATCGACAAATACGCAAAGTCTAGTCTAAAAATAAACGTAGCTCAAAAAATTGTGTACAAGCTTCAATTGACAAAGTAACAAAACATTGACTTTAAACTTTATTTTATTATCTGTTAATGAATAAATCTTCTAGAAAGAAGCACTAACGAAATTTCGAATAAAAGATTAGAACGCTGAAGAAAACGAAAAAGATCACTTTCAAAGTTCGTAATCTATTAATTATGTAATCAGCCGAAATCCCTTATTTTTTTTGTTAGAGTAATTAATGCTCTAATATGAATAAAAGGCTTTTTTGAATTCTCCACATTAATTTCAAAATTTTTACCCTTTGAATTTAAATATTTTTCCCGGGTAAAAAACGATTTTCGGTAAGCTTTCACAGCTGGTATGCTAATTGGGATTTTCTAGGTAGGGCTGTTTCTTGTGTAAAAGCAAAGTGTTTAGGCCAAAAATTCGGTAGAAAACAAAGTTTGACTGAAATTTCAATAATATTTTGGCGTATAACGTTTTTCTGATCCCAAGAAACGCTTTTTCATAAAATATAGTTTTTGTCCGCATAAAATTTTCTATCGATTTCAAAGCTACCCTATCAGGTTTCTCTGAAGTTCGTGGTAGTTACACAATTTACACTGACCCAAAAATCGGGTACATTCAATTTCACGACCCCAACCCATTAAACAATGCGACCCCAAGTAATTTTCCAAAAAGAGGACCCCAACCTTCATCAAACCCTTAGCTCCTTATCTAGAAAACGACCCCATCTTTTCAATAATGCGACTCCAGCGTTAAGTTAGGCTGATTGAACGTTAGCTCACGTGTATGGTGTTAACCTCCGGGTTATTTCCACTCAATCTCGGCTGGGATGCGGTCACCTGTCTAATTTTTTGCAGTTAAGTTACTTCCAATACAATCGTATTTTAGATTTAACCCTGTATAACTTAATTGTTATCGATAATGATGCTCAAACAAACATAAACACCATGCAATTTTCTTGAAATGTGGGTGTGTCTGTTCCTGAACTTATAGAAATGTGGAAGCTGGAAGTGTGTGCATGAACGGTCGGTTTCTTTCCACATAAAGTCTTAATGCGCTGATCATCCACCAAACTACGATTAACCCTAGATAAAACGCTTTTTTGTGTGCGAAAATCAAATCGTTACTTATATACCTGCGCTGTTCATTAAGGGGTCGTTTAGTTTAATCATGGGGTCTTAAAATTGAACCATGGGGGTCGCCTCCTTTAACCTCTAGCTAGTGACCCCAAGGTTTAATTTTGCGACCCCATGATTAAAGTAAACGACCCCCACTTGGGGTCGTCTTCTTAAAAAATCTTTTGGGGTCCTTTAATTTAATGCCTGGGGTCTCATACTTTAATAGGTCCGGGGTCCCAAGTAGACGACCCCGCCAAATAAAAAATGGGGTCGTATAGTTTAGTCTGATTCAAAAAGACGACCCCAAATTTTCCTGCCAGGGAGACGACCCCACCCATTCTTATGTAGGTATGGGGTCGTCTTCTTGGCACTGGGGTCGTCTAGTTGGGTGGGGTCGTCTTCTTGAATTTTCCCCAAAAATCGATAAACGTTTTTCATAGAACCTTTCAGTTTTAGCGAGTTCATTGAGTGGAAAATTGTAATTTACATTTTTAAAATAATAAATGTACATGTCTATTTTCAGAATGGAACCGATGCCGATCACCAGAACTCGCCACTTTTCGATCAGTGAGACCTTCGGATCCCCTCTGATTAATGCCTTCAACAACTGGGCCGCCTCCCCCCGTACCCGCTCGGTCTCCGTCTGCGAGGTAGTTTTTTGACTTACAATGTGAAAAGTTGTTTCAAAACGGAGCACGAAATTTACACTTTTGAACAATTTAAGCATTTCGAAGTCTGAATATTTTTACACTACGTTTGATACAAATGAAATTTTCAGAACGACGGATTCAAGAATTTGCTCCAGAAGAAGAGCGAATAAGGGGAATCGGGTCGAGTGCTGAAACACTTCGAGTGCAATGATGTACATAGTGTAAATAGTCTTCTTCCAATCATGTTGAGCACTATTTGTTTGCACAAAACGATACATGTTGTTATACATACGTGTTTGAGGAAATCCAAGACTGAATAAATAAATTTATTATTATTATTCTGATTGTTTTGATGTAACGTACATATACACAACATGGCTCCTACAATTGTCTCAATCGTCATTGTGAAACTGTTTACGCTCTACCGATTGATAGAAATTACAGTCTGATTGAAAAATCTTTTAGTTCTAGCAAAGTTCTGGCACGCTTTCGCTGCGAGACCCATTGAAAAATTGTTAATTTGATACGCCTCTTTACGGTCTATCGATTGATAGTAGTTTTAGTCTGATTGGAAAATCTTTTATTTCTAGCAAAGTTCTGGCACGCTTTCGCTTCGAGACCCTAACACGATTTTCAAGCTATGAGTTACGCTTGCCTAGTGCAGCAACATACTGAAAATGAGTTCAATCGGTTCAGTAGGAGCCGAGATCTGATAAAGTGTCACGGACAAGCAGACAGACAAACACAAATTGCCAACTATTTCATAGTATTGATTAATTTTGAAGACAATGGCAAACATATCGATTTTTGGTCTCGGGTTATAGGTAGGTCACCCTAGATTACTCAAGGTCTTGCTCAAAACGATCCATGTGAGCCAAGATTGATTGCATTTCTATTTTTAATTGCTATTAAAAAAAGGCGAAGAAGTGTTGCAGAAGTTTTCCTTTGAGCTTCTGCGCCATCTTAGCTTTTCTTGAGTACAATGTAATTATTCACACGTTAACTGTTTATTTTATTGCAAATTTTGTGCAGAATTTTGTCATTTCAGTCCTTTGCGATGAAAAACTTTTAATAAACTTTCTGTTTTTTTTGCATTTAAAGGGCCATTAAGGGTTCTTTTCATTATATTTTCGATCGACTACTGTCGGAAATTATGCGAATTAACTATTCTAAATTGTCTCGCACCCTTCTCGTTTCCAGCGCTCTCTCATCCAATTAGAATGAAATTTGGCTCATTAGCATGCCTTGTAAATGTCGGACACGCAGGACGTACTGCCCGTCTACAAATCTGTAGACGGAGAGCCGTTTTTGACGACTTTGAAGCGTATTTTCTCGAAAACGGCAAATTTTTGACCCATAGTCATATATATTTTCATGATCAGCGAATTTTCCTCTCTTAATTGAGCCAATGTTGTAAAACCCGCCTGACTGTCCCTTTAACGAACCTTAGCGATCGGTGCTCTAACATGTAGCAGAAAGTATTTTTAAGAAAATTTGCAGATTTGTAAGGGAAAACTGCAATATTTACAGTTCACACCACTTTCAGCAATTTCTTCTCTCCTATTTATAATTCCCTTCGCGTTCAATGATCGGCTACTAATTTTTCACTTGTTTTGCCCTTTCTCGTTGTTCATGTGTCTGGAAACAAATACAACTTGACACTGATCAACCTGACAACCGACCAACATCAGGTTTCCCACCGAGTGCATCCACATATCAGTTACAGATACTGGTTGCAGGTAAATGTGGAACAAAACCTATCCCGGACCGAAAAGATGACATGTCGTATATAAGGGAATCCGTGACGGAATAAATCATTTTCACTACTTTTCTGATGCGACCCGATTTACGAGCGTTAGCAACTTGTTCAATTAGCACCGATTGATAAAAATAGCATAGGGAGGAAGCTTTTAACAACAATATCCTTTTCGATCACAAAAAAGTTTACATCTGGAGTCGACATTAATGTTTTGTGATGGAATTCATTTTTTTTGAAACCAAAATTTGTGAAACGTTTTCATTTTTTGGCAATTTTTGCCAAAAACGGGCCTTAACGAGCTCAGTTCTCGAAAAATAATCTATTTGGTTCTTTTAGAAGTACTATTTCAAGGGATCACTTTATACTTTTTTATGTGCCGTTGGGATTCTTCTTTAGAGATTTTAAGGTACCAGTTGGTACTTTTCGAGATAGCTTTACACACTCATTTCTCGAAAGCTAGTCATTTTTTGAACGCTCAAGGGAATGAATAAGTATTCGTAACAATAACCCGAAAAATTCAAAGAAAAGGATGGTGCCTTTCGAGGCATCATTGGGGAGCTTAGACCATTTGGTTTTAAATTTTTCAAGTTGTCATTTGACCCTTTTCGGGATACCATGTCGATCTTTTGATATACGTTTAAAAGGATATGTCTAATTTAAGATCTTTCAAAATACCATTTGTACCTTTTGAGTGGCATTTGGAATCTTTGAAGGGGCTATTTGGTATCTTTGAAGTAATATTCGGGACGTTTCAAGCTACGTTTTGAGGTACCATTTGTTGCTTGTTGAGGTGGCATTTTTGACATTTAAAGCTAACATTAGGGACGATTTGCAGAAAGATATGTAACTTCTATAATGATATTCCAAAACTGTTCAGGTGATAAACAGCTTTTTTCATTTACCGACGTAAATTAGAACCTACAGTAGTCTGTCCTTGTTTTTATGATTTGTAGTTTTTCTGCCAAAAAATTTGAAAAATTCCAGGATGCGAGAACTTCTCTATCTTCTTTTCATTGTGTCCTTTTGCTTAGCCGAGGAGGAAACAGTAGACTCCGGCTACGAAAACGCTGAAAAGTATCAACCACCCCAGCCACCTGTCAGCGCCAAAGGAGGAAACCAACTGGGCTACGTAGATGAGACCGAAGACCCTTACGATCAGATTTTCTCTCATTGGGAGAAGGCTGCTAAGAGCGGACACTACGTGAAGGACGCCCAGAACGAGATGATTGTGAAACAATTGGGGATGATTAAACATCAGTGGAGCCAGGAGATGGAGGACGCGCCTCCAGGAGTTCAGGGAGACTTCGTCAGCACTCTGTCCTCTCTTGTACCTGTTATTAGCAATATTGGCAATGTAGCCACTGTGATTATCAACATTTTCACTCAGATGGCAGTTTTGTGGAAAGCTTGGCAGGGTTCGAAGGCGAAGAGCGGGGTGATGAAGGATACGGGAGCACCCGTACCCGATTGGCAGAGGGCACTGGAGGTTTACAATGCGGCGCAGGATCAGGTGAGGAGAGACTGAAAGACAGAGAGACAGAAAGACAGAGAGACAGAGAGACAGAGAGACAGAGAGACAAAGAGACAGAGAGACAGAGAGACAGAGAGACAGAGAGACAGAGAGACAGAGAGACAAAGAGACAAAGAGACAGAGAGACAGAGAGACAGGGAGACAGAGAGACAGAGAGACAGAGAAACTGAAAGACAGAGAGACAGAGAGAGAGAGACTGAAATAGAAAGAGAACGAGCTAAACAATCTTTGATTTTCAGCAGAGTCGATCTCCAGTTGATAAAATAACCGAACAGGGTTTCAACGAAGACGGATCTCCAAACCCACCCCAACCTCTCGCAGATTTCACTGCAGCAGAAGAAACGGTAAATTTTAGAGAGAGAGAGAGAGAGAGAGAGAGAGAGAGAGAGAGAAAGAGAAAGAGAAAGAGAAAGAGAAAGAGAAAGAGAGAGAGAGAGAGAGAGAGAGAGAGAGAGAGAGAGAGAAAGAGAGAGAGAGAGGAGAGAGAGGAGAGAGAGAAAGAGACGCAAAGAGGTAGATATAAACACACTTCTCAGGTCAGTGACTCCTCTTCTGAAGACCAGAACCATGACTTCAATGACGACGGACCACCTTCTCAAATTCTGGAAAACAGTGGAGGAGCCAACATAATCAACATGTTAGCCAACCAAGTTGGAAGAGCAAGAAGATTTTAATATGACAAAAAAATCACACTGGGTACTGTAATTAATAAAGAATTCTATCTTCCTGTTGACATGTACTGACCTCAGACATGTTTAAGCGTACCTAATTGCCTACTGAAAATAATTTCTATTACCTACTGCTTTTCAGCCCAAACAGCCTGTTTTTGACTTTCTTACTGTCGGAAGTCTATAGTGTTAACTCCTCTCTCACTCACTCTCTCTCTCCCTTTGTGTGTGTGTGTGTGTGTGTGTGTGTGTGTGTGTGTGTGTGAGAGTGTGATTGTTCACTTTCTTGACACTTACTATCACCTGTTTTCTATTTATTATTCTATTATGTCTCAATTTTTGGTTTTTCAATACTCGCTTTATCAAAGTCACAAAAAAATGTACTACGTTTAATAACTACAAACGTAATAATTGAATGAATTACAGTAACCAGCACTCACATGATAGCAAAGGAGAAAAACAGGTGTTTAACCTAAGTCATACTCCAATGCTAAACCACTTTTTCAAAATTCATGATATTTAGCTAAACAGTGGTTTTTTTTTTAATTATAAAACAGAAAATGTTCCTTGTTGAGGCCGTAGGCCGCGCGTACTCTTGATGATTTTATAATCTTTAAAGTTATATCAGTAAAACATTTTTGTTTTTGACGTTGTATGGTAATTGGTACTCTGGTCAACAAAGTCGGCAATAACACTAATTTATATTATACTGGCTTATAGATTTGTCTCGTTGTTACATTATAACTTATTTTTTCACACTTTTGTATTTCCTACAAAAATGTAACATATCAGTTCAAAAGTGACTATTACGCCATGAATGAACCAAATTTTTTTCTATTTTTGTGAAACCGCGTTTTTCGTTTCTCGGTATTGCATAGATTCAAAGAACAGAAGAAAACAAACAAAGATCTGTGTCTAAATAGGTTTCTGACTCTTTGGTTTAATTGCTGTCCTAGTCATCAAAACAAGCCAATTTTTATTAAACGATCACATTTTGTTTTGACTTGTTCTGAATTTGTGTAGCATCTATCCAACCCAATTTCTTCCAAGTGTTGATTTTTGTCTTTACGTTTAATGTGGCTTATTCATTTAGTTATCTACCAGCGGGAAAGGCTGCGCCCCCAAACTTGCTTAAAAAAAGTTTTGAAATATGAAAACATGTATGAAAACCGTGTGTATTTTCGAAAACGTGATGTAAATGTAGAAATAATATAGGTTTACCTCAAAATACTTCCTTGGATATTGTAAATTCTATCCACCTGACAAAACGCACTTTTTTCCAATTCCATGCGACATAGTCAACTTTTCATTAAAACCATAGAATTCGCATAATCCAAGGAAGTAATTTGAGGTAAACCTATTATATTTTTATATTCATATGACATTTTCATCAATAGAAACGGGTTTACGAAATTCGAGAAAGTTTTGAGCTAATTTTATTGCCTGATTTCTAAAACCCAAAAATTAATTGAAATTTTCAAGCTTTCGAGAGTCCCTAAAATCCGAAAAAAAGAGATTTGTTTTGAAAACAACTTCTTAACAAGTTTAACGACAACCCTATTCAATTTTACTGCGAAATCGAGACTTCCTTTGCCCAATCCACAATTTGGAAAAAAATAGCTTTTTGAAGAGTTTATAATCTAGTTTGGTTTATAAACTAGTAAAAAATGTTCAAACACAAAAAATCCAAAAAAATGCTTACAAAATACAGTTGCTTTAACTGCACTTTCTTCTGCCTTGTGAAAATTTGGGAAAATACCCATTTGACACGCCACCCAAAACATCGAAGATCCACTCATTGCTCAAATGTGGTGTTTTGTAGGATTGGTATGATTAAGTTCGACTCCTTTCGCTAAATCTAGCTATTTCAAATGGTTTGAAATCAGAAAATTTTCCACTATAAAATGAATTTTTGACATTTTGGAATGATGCGCATTTTAGCAGTCAGAAGCAAAAGTATAGTGATAGCAAACATTACTTCGGCGATTTTTGGAAATGAGTGAGATTATTCTGATGTGGAAATTAGAATTATTATAACATCAAAATTGCGGGCTACAAATATGGCATGGCTATTTTTGACCGAAATAGGATTGGCTCGGAGCAGACAAAATGGCGGGCCGGCCCGGGCCGAGAAAAATTTGGGAACGGGCCGGCCCGACAATTTTTTGTTATTTTTGATTTTTACATTGAAATAATGCATACATTTTTGGGCGGGCTCGGGCCGGGCCGTGAAAATTTTGGTAACGTGTCGGCCCGGGCCGGCCCGCAGCCATGGTTGGCTCGGAGATTTGACTGTTCTGAAATTGACACAAACTTTCGTTCTTGTAGATTGTATAGTTTGCTATTCCATTTTCCTGTTTATTTATTATGAATCCATAAAGTTTTGTGGATCAGATAATATAATTTTCCTATTTCGCTTGAGAACGAATTGCGAAACTGAAAAAATTATTTGGGCTACTTATAGATCACCCTGTAATTTTAAAATTGTGTCGCTTTTTTAAAGGTAAAAGCTTTGAAAATCTACCGTATTCTAGAACCGTAATCCTTCAGAAAAGTTCAATTGAGTCCCAATATTTAGACATTTTTTGGCTTCAAAGTAAGGCCATAAAACGCTTTTCAGTAATTCTAATTTTTTTCTGTCCCCGGGAGGCAACTTTTTTAGAAATTATGTTTTTTTCTATTTTTCTGATATACACGATTCTCAACGGCGTTTAATGCCAGTTTTTTTGCTCATATTAATCCAATTAAAACAATTAGTATGTATTTTTTATTATTCTTAAATAGTCTGGAGTTCAAATCACACTCATATTATTCTTCACATTGATCTTAATTGCACCTGCCAGTCTCACTTAAATCACGTACTCGATTTGCACTTTTCTTTGTAAACGACCATTTTTACTTCATTATATAATTGTTTTTGTCATCTAAACCTAACTCTACAGAATTATACGTGTCCGAAAATTTTACTTTTCATCCTGTTTAACTTTTCGTATAAAAGACAATTTCAACTTCCATTTTCTTATAGAAAATGGAGTTCTTCGATTTTCTATACGTCCTGCTACTGTTTGGCTTGGCTCTCAATTTTTTATTTCTATTCGTCTTTATTAAATGCCCAGCAAAAACTGTTATCGTGAAACATTGGTTTATTCTACCTGTGGTTATCGACATTGTCTATATTCTGCTTCAAGCTCTTTGCCGACCGGTACTGTTTGACTAAGAAATGCAGAATACAAAAAAATGCGATAAGAAGGAAAACTTGAGTTTCAAAGTTTTCGTTTTATGGCTCACGAATTTTTCGAAACTTTTGTGTGAAAATGTACGCAAAGTTGGAAAAATTTCAGTTAAGCCCCCCACCCTAGTCTGGCCCCCACGCTCGGTTTGGCCCCCCAGTCAATGCAAATTTGGGAACGTCCCTAGGTGGGGGCATAACTGAATTATGAATCCTGGGGGGTATATCTGAATTTAGTTTCACCCCCCGCAATTGAAATGGGGAGCTTAACTAGTGTACCCGAAACTTTTTCAGATGAACCCCCCGTCTAATTCAGTTATGCCCCCCCATATAAATCAGTTATGCCCCCCATACGAACAATTCGTTAAATTTAAAATTCACACAGAAATGTAAGATAAAAATCCTAAGCAGATTTATTATCGGCAGATTTGTTAGCCGTGTGCTCACTAAATTTTAAAAAAAAATAGTCCAATCAATCAAAAATGCAAAGAATATGTAACTCAAATGAAGATGACTTAAAAAGATCAAAAATATATGTAAGTAATTAAAATAGGTAAATTTTAAATCACATTAATTTAATTTTAACTTAAAAATAACAAAATTAAAACAAGATAACAAAACAAATTAAATTTCAATTAAATTAAAAACCCAAAAATGCGAATTTTACTTCTTAGAATATATGCAAAATCACACGAGCAAAACGATGAAATAACTTAAAACGCCAATATCAATCAATACAGTGAGGAGCATAAATATAGACGCACTGCCGATTTCATTTGAAAATGAATTTCCTTTGAGCTTCTTAATTTTTTGAGCTTCTAACCGAAACTATGTTATTTTCCTTGGTCAAAAACCAACCAGACTCACATTAAATTTTTATGTACATCTTTCTTTCAAAATTTTGAATAAAAGTAGGTATTTGCAGGTGGTGCAAAAAGATAGACGCACCTATAATTTCTAAGCAAATTTAATGTTTTAAAATTTTAAAAAAACTACGAACTGACTTCCAAATGAATTTCAATTATGAATCACCAAGATTCGTCAGTAAACCTCTTGCCAAAACACACATTTTCCCAAATCTAGGCGTCAAAGTCAAGTTTTTTTTTAAACTACAGTTTTTGCAATAACTTGAGTAAGGTTTTACCTTTGTAATAAAAGTTCATAAAAAAGAAACGGAATTACAAAATTAACTGAACTATGGGCGCACACCTTGCGATATATCCCAGTTTATTTGGCCGCACTGATGAAAATCCATTCCCTTGTTAGCACGACTTTGCTTTTTATACCTAGAAAATCGGTTGCTATAGAAGTTCTCAAAAATACGGAAGTTTATACACGAGAATTTCGAAATCCCTTGTACCCAAATAAAGCGGTTAATGTCGTTTAGGGTGTTAGTCAGCGCAGAAGTTGCCATTTGATATTCAGCTTTTAGCGGCATCTTCGCTTTGTTTCTCAAAAATATCATACAAAAAATTAATTTTGAGCAAAGAGTGTGTCTATTTTGGTAATTGCAGTGTCCTTGCTCTCGGTCCTTTCTTATAAAACGTCAAAAAAATGTATATATTTTTTTGTATATAAAATCACTTTTTCAACAAGAGAGTTTTTTAAACGCATTACTAACTACGTGGTCCTAGGACTAACACGAGTTGATTGGCATTAAGCTCATTCAATAGCAAAAAGTTTTCTCATGAGATAGAACTACAAAATGAGAGAGTGCAGACAAAACCTGAAACCACTAGTGTTTTCGGGACGCACACTTTCTAATAAAGTGAACATTTAAAATTCACCATCTAAAACCCTTATTTTTTCAGTTTGTCGTTATTTCCGGTCATGTTTTCGGCTCTATAACCACTGGAATCATTCGTCATGGTCCACCTGCCCTAGTAATGCTAACTCTATTTAGTGCTGCTTTCTACGCAGCAATGCTCATGTCCACCAATTCATTTGTATATTTGTACATTAAAATTGCAAAGTCAGTCTAAAATTAATTCACAAACAAGATACTTTTCAGGCCACATTTCATACTAAAGCACGAGAAGTTGTGGTCCTGTTTTGTTGCAATTTGTAACAGTGCTTCGCTATCTATGATGATAGTGTTTTCTGCGATTCCGTTTAAAGTTACGACGGAAATGAGACAAGCATTAGAAGTTGCTGTACGAGAGGAATGTGGAGAGAATGTTTATGAAATAGCGATAATTGGATTGGATTTAATAGTGACTCACTCACTCACTCACTCACTCACTCACTCACTCACTCACTCACTCACTCACTCACTCACTCACTCACTCACTCACTCACTCACTCACTCACTCACTCACTCACTCACTCACTCACTCACTCACTCACTCACTCACTCACTCACTCACTCACTCACTCACTCACTCACTCACTCACTCACTCACTCACTCACTCACTCACTCACTCACTCACTCACTCACTCACTCACTCACTCACTCACTCACTCACTCACTCACTCACTCACTCACTCAACCACTCTAACTTTCAGAAAACTCCAACCGGTCTTCAACAAATAGCCTTAACCGCCAACATTCTTCTATTGCTCTTTTTGGTTATTTGCATAATTGTACTGATTATTTTCATCAGTCGCTTTATAAAACATGCGCTTGTAAGTCCTCAAGCTCGAAAGCAATACAAACGTATACTCAAACTACTCATTCTCATGGTAAATTCAATTTCAATATAATAAAAATATGTTTTTAGGCTTGTGCCCCTGCTGTATCTCTATATGTTCCACTGTGCGTCAGTTTTTCTTTAGTCTTTTTGAAATTTCCAATCAGCTCACTATTTTCGGCGTGTGTTGTAACTCTCCCAGCCATCTATCCAATTTGCAATCCACTGATTCTTCTATATTTTGTGAAGGTAAGGAAAATGCTCTAACTTTTTATAAATGCACAAATTTAGGACTATCGTACCTATTTATCGAGGCTCATTTGGAGACAACAAGCAAAGTCAATAATAGTGCATACAACTTTTCAATCCACCCTTTAGTTTTTCTTTCAAACTTGGGAGGATAAAGTTTTTCAAAGACAACTAGTAAAGGCATGAAGCTTGCACGATATGATAGAATGAAAGTTTCCGTTTTTCCCTCAAATTCAATTGTGTCCTCTTTGGCAATGTGGTTCGCAACCAGTAAAGAAATGTATGCGTTCAGTTTTAAAAAAGAAAGTCAACAATGACTAAAAGAAAAAAGTGAAGTAAGAGAAAAGTTATATATAATTTCAAATAATTTCTAGTGTAACTAGGGACCGCAGACCAAATTTTAAATATACATTTTTGGATTTTTAATTTTAATATAACGCAAGATAAGACTTAATTTTTTCCTTTTTACAGTTTGAAATTTCATCCAAAACGAAGCGAGATATTCTGCTTTGAATGCCCGAATTGGAACCCAATTATTCGCATTGTCGCCGTGGTTGGGCGGGGTCTGTCTGACGAGGCACAGGCTCTGCTAAACAACGGACATACTTTCTGTCTGAATGCGGAATCGCTCTGTGTGAGAGAATTTACATGTTTATATGTTTTAAATTGGTTTTTCATATTTTTCTCGATTTTTTGATACCAAAATTATCTCAGAAATAATAAAAATACAGGTTAAAATGGTCATTTTCAAAAGGACTCTGGATACGGTATTTGGCAATAGAGCACGTGACACAAAAAGACAAATGACTTTTAAAATAGCATAAAATGACCTATAATTAATTACAACAAAGTTTGTTAAAATATTGGGAGGGACGGGCCTAAAACAGATTGAAATTGAACTACATTCAAAAAAAGCTATAGCTGTCGCCAAGCTTTCCGCCGCTAGTTTTTTTTCTATTCGCTAGTTTTCTTTTCGTTAGTTGAACCCACTCTTAACACACTAAATTGTAATAAGGTCGTTACTGACAGAATTTCAGCTTGGCGACAACTATAGAATTCATGACTCCTAGTCGTATAAATTTTCATGATCAGCAAATGCAGTCTTACAGAATTTACAGGTTACTGTGTTAAGAGTGGGTTCAACTAGCGCAAATGCAAAGAGAAAATTCGCTTCCATTTTATGCTATTCTAAAAGTCAGTTGTCTTTTTGTGTCATGGGCAGCTGTTTTTGGCGGCTGCATGCATGTAGGCGATTGGCAAATTTTCATTCCATTATTGACCGGACTATACAGTTATCTTGTAATGTTTGAATGCTTGCCCTTAGCCGGTGAAAGATTAAGTGGTAATTTCAAGAAAAGAGTGTTTATCCAAATAACTTACTTCAAAGATTTAAACTACTTCTTTCTTTGGTCAACCGGTCTATAGACACTCTCAAAGTTTCAGTGAATTTTCCCGGCCGCAACGATAAGCGGCCTTCGGCCGCTTAGTTTGGCGTACTGCGTCAGCAATGACACGCGGCCTTTGGCCTTTTCATACGGAAGTGTTTGCACAAATGTCATCATGCAATCACAGATTTAAAAAAAAGCCTAAACTTTAAATAACTGAGTGCCCGAAAGCAGCGTGTCCTTGCGGCCGTAGGCCACGTTGTGGTGCGGCCGCGGCCGCAAACCAAGATTGCATTCCAAAGATAAAAAGAACATAAAAAACCGAAAAAATCAAACGTGCTTTGAAGTTTACAATTTCCTGTTTCGTCTGTTAACACAATTTTTTGCCGCTTCTTGCGTCATCGCCGCTTCTTTCTGCAGACGTTGAACAATTTGTGATTAAACGTCTGGCAACGAAAACGTTACTATAAAAAGAGTCTATCCTATTTGATTTATCCTTTTGCGAAAATGTTGTGCTGGTCTGTGCTTCTCCTCATCGTTCCTGTTCTGGCTTTGACATCGACTGAGGCGCCATCTCATTGCACTGATGCCGTTGGAGATTTGTTTCCACCGATTGAAAAAGCAAACGCGTAAATTTGCGTTTTCAAATGCAGTTTTCCGCGTTTTTTGAGCTTTTCGTTTGAAGACCGCAAAATATATTGTCTGTTTGAATTTTCCCTTTTTGGCGCATCTTCTTCACTGTTGCCGTTCTGAAAACTCCGTGACCATCGTTACGCAAATTTACTTTCAAGTCGAATTTTTTATGAATTCGATTTGGAGGTCAAAATATATTAGGTCATTTTTCCTGACCAAACCCTGACCAAAGTGGAAAATTCGAATTCAAAGTCGTCAAGACGGTCACGGAGTTTTTTGAACGTTAACATTGCAAAAGATGCGTCGAAACATAAAACATTAACTTTAATTTTTTTTTAATTTTGTTAAAGGAAAGCGTCGAAAACCCCGAAAAACTGTATTTTCAAACGCAAATTTTCCCTTTTTAAATTTAAGATTTGGTCTATCCACTTTATATTTTACAAAAAAAATTTCCCATTTCAAACAGTTTTGACCGACTTTGTAACATTAAAACGTCGATTTTGACCTAAAAGTTTCAGAATGGTGTCAAAAGGTCATATAGTCTTCGCCAATTTTACTTCTTGGCGATTCGAAAATGTAACCCTGACGCAGTTTTGCGTACGCATCCTAAAACACAGAGTTTTTGTACGCAAATTTGCGTCTGGTGTCATTTGCACAGAGCTAAGAGCGAAATTGGGCGAAGTATCATTGGCGACGACTATAGAATGGTTTTTGATCAAGTTTTTTGAACTTAAATAAATGGGCGACTATGATTTATTTTTTGAAATCGTCATCATTTATTTGTTTTACTTACAAACGAATTTCTAGATGCAAAATATGGGAGAAACATGATTTCTGTAAAAAATCGTGGTACCCTGACGAACTGAAGGCCGGTGCTTGTGCCTTAACCTGCAAGATGTGCGATCGTTGCCTTGATCTAAACTCTAAGTGAGTTTTCCTAACCAACCGCATACGGGGGGTTTAGCTGTGTTCACTGGGCAAAAAATGGATTTTGCACCGAGGCGTTCTACATCGATTCCGATTTGGTCAAGATGTGTCCCTATAGCTGTGGACTCTGCTCTCCGTGAAGGCAGAAAAAACTTCTGGTTTTACCTCGCACATACATATAAAGTTTGAAAAGTTTTGTAGTTTCTAGGGACATAAAGGGTTTCGATTTTATAGCTTATTTTCAATTTAAGGGTCGGCGACTTTTCAGCTACCATAATAAGCGAAATAGCATAGTAAAGGAGGAGTGCACAGATTGTTAAAAAAATCGCGGCGGGACCAAATGTACCCAGTCCTTGAGTTAAATTCCGTGAGGTATGCATTTAGACCAGTTTTTGGCATTTTCCAGCGCCTTAAAGGGACTGTCAGGGACCTTTTCATTTCTATTTTCATCGGGTACGGTCGAAAATTATACTAATTATTTATGCTAAATTGTCTGCAATACTCCTCATTTTCCGAGAAATCTCGTCCAATTAGAATGACAGCTTCGAAATTAGACTGGCGTGTAAACATCGTGCATGCAGGCGTTGCGGCTATCCGCAGAATCTGCAGATGGTTGGCCGGTTTTGGGCACTTTGAAGCCAGATTTCTCAAAAACGGAGAATTTTGAACCACATGTTGTATAGAGTTTTTGGTAAGCTGATTTTTATCTTTTAGATGAGCCAAAGTAGCAAATGGTCCCTGATGGTCCCTTTAAGACGCCGTCTCTGTACGATCTCTGTAAGCGATCGTTTCTAAAGTTGGCTGTGTTTCTCATCTTCTGTTACACCACAATTTTCAGTTTTCACACATTTGTGCTCAAGTTTCTGGGTAATAGTTCTTCGGAAGCCCTGCAGGAAAGCACTCTATAGTGAAAACACTGTGCTTCTAATTTGTAAACTTGGCCTTTTATCGGATAGATCTGAAATCGATAATGAATTTTCATATTTGTAAAAGATCCTAAATTCCTCCGCCGAAGGCCGAGCAACTGCCACAGGCAGACAGGCAGCCAAACTGAGCGGCCGAAGGTCATTCAAGGAAAAATATCACAACAAATTTCGAAAAATTTTATTACGAGTATTCCGATCTCTAAGGGAAACAACGTCCAATATATCTCGGATACAGACAAACATCCCTAATGTGATATGTTCCAGTAAGCCAGCAAATGAAGCGCTCAAGGCCCAACCCGTAACCTCCGTGGGGAACAGATCCGTACTTGCGTTGATCCACGTACCTAAAGAAGAAACAGTTAATTAACGCATAAATGTGTAAAATCACCAGTAGTAAGCTTTGGAGTCAATTTCTTTCTTCTGGAAAGCGGCGTCGAGTTCATCCGCGTCCCAGATGCGCATGGAACCACCTACGACTTCACCAACGCCTGAACATGAATATTTCAAACTTTGGCTTTTTTGAATGCCAGGAGTTATGAGCTCTACGAAGGCCAATATTAACATTGTTTGGAAAACTGGCTGAATTGAGGAAAACAAAATGCGCCGGAAAGATTCGAACCCGGGTCGCCTTATTTGGAAACGGGAACGCTGCCCCTTAGCCATGTGATCGGTTACCCGACTGAAAGATGACTAAAAACGCACCACGGGTAGCGGAACGGTAACGTTCTCACTTTCAAATTTAGCGTTTTGAATTCTAAACCGGCCATAGAACAACCCGCTGTTTCTTGTAAATAACTGTCAACTTTCAAAAAAAAACCATCTTTAACAAAGAAAAATAGTTTTGCGTCCAGTTTGAATGAAATATTCAAAATTAAAAAAAACACTGTAAACGCCGGACACTGATCGTTCGTTTTTGGTGACTTTGGAGTGTAATATCTCAAACGACCAATTGAAACCCATATTCATTAACAGTTTCTTTATCAGCAAATTATTCTTTATTAATTGAGCCAAAAATGTAAGAATACCTGACTGTCCCATTTTCATGTCCTAAAATGTATTTTTCTAAAATCTTTGTGAAGACTTTCACTGTTAGCCAAGGGTGACTTGGAAATTAAAATTTCTCTTGATTAAATCGATGCAAAACCTCACTTTTAAAGGCAATTTTCGTTATGATGGGGTCCAAATAATTTCAACTTCTCTATACGTATTCTGTGCAGAAGAAAGCGTACAATTTAATGGTTAAGGTCAGATTTTGCGCTTATTACAAGAAAAAGGTCGAAAAACGCTAAAAACTGCATTTTTAAACGCAAAATTTCACTTTTTCGCGGTTGTGTGGGTCCTGCGCAGAAGTACGCCAAACATCCCTATTTTTCAGGGTTACTTTTGGTGTATCTGCAATTAAAGCTAGTGGGAAAGTACAATTTCTAATGTTTTCGACCAATTTTACAAAATTACGGTACCCTACCCAAACTCAGGGCGAAAAATCGATAACAATCTAGACAAATGTCGTATTTTGGCCCTAGTAAGGTCATTGAACAAAATTTGAGCCGACTCTGAGACTTAATAACCGTGAATTCACAAATGCCACTTTTGTTGCGCAACCTTATTAGAAAAGACAAAGAGTGGTATCCTACTTTTAGTTTATGTAGAACTCACCTGGCAACAAAAGATCCACCGATTCCGTCAAACTCAGATCATCTTCACACTTTGCCATGTAAAAGGCCTTGATTTCTGCTGGGAATCTTTTAATAAAGATTGGCTAAAATGTTCATTTTTTTGGGACTTCGAAAAAGAAACCCACCACTCCGAATTCATCAGTCATTGTTCTCTCAGCAGCTGAAGCAATGTCCATTCCATAGGTATATCTTCCTCCGTCTTTGGTAGGGACCTCATGTTCCTGAAGCCACTCGATGGCTTCTTTGTACTCCATGCGTTTGAAAGGTCTGGATGGTGGCGTGAAATCCTGGACGTTGAATTTGAAAATTTCGAAAAGTTTGAAAATTACCGGATGCGCAGCAAGAATCAGTTCCTTAATTGCAGGATCGGCCAGAAGTCGGTCGACTGTATCGCAGACTAGACTTTCAATACGATCCAGAAGTTGTTCAAAAGTGATAAATGGCATTTCAGCTTCTACGTGGGAGAATTCGGCCAGGTGACGACGGGTGCGAGATTTCTCGGCTCTGAAAAATGACCGATTAAAAACTTGTTCAGATTTTAAATTTTAATAATATTCAGAATTACACCAAGATTTAAACATTTCTGGGACCATAAGTATAGGGTTTCCTTGAAAAGCCTGGTTTTTGAACGACAATCCGAATCAAAAGCCGCTTTTTCTCTGCGTCTTCGTTTTTTGCTTGTTATTTTCGCCTACGTATCGCACTAATGCTGCATTAAGGCTGTTTTCGACCGGATTCCAGTTTTGCGACAGCTATGTGAACACGTTTTACATATAAAAACAAATAAAATAAATGTTTTCAAAGCCAAGCCTGTGCCTCAGTGGTTTAAGAAACTTTTTCGAGTCAAAAAAAGTTTAGTGAAAAGCATTTTTACAGAAAATCGACCCAAATTTTCTTTTTAGTAGACCACATAATTCTAAAAGGGTTAAAATAGCGTGTTCGGGAAACGCAAATAGGTTTTTGTCTGAGAAATGTTTTCATTGTCTCAGAATCAACTCAAATTTGGCCAAACACCTTCGTAGAGCCAACATACGATATAGCCGTCGCCAAACGGGCATCCTGCCAAAAACGGCTTTAATGCAACATTTGTGCAATATTCAGGCGGAAATAGTCTGCGAGCCGCGCAGACGCAATGAAAAAGCGGTTTTTAGTAACCGATGCTCGTTTGACGACAGCTATATTGTGAAAGCTTTAGGTCGATTACGATTTTTTGGCCTTGGTTACGATAGGGCACTGCTGTAATTATGTAAAATTGGTCGAATCGTTGGAAATGGTGGTTTTTCAAAATATTTAGTTATGTGTACACCAAATCTAGCCTTTGAATAGTGAACAATTTGTTTTCCGCGTAGGACCCAGAAAACCTCAAAAACGAGATATTTTGTTTTTGAAAAATGCAGGTTTTCGCTTTTTTGACTTTTGCCTTAAAAGACACCACAAATGGACAAAACTGTGTTAAAAAAGCAATTTTTTCGCCGAAAAGTGGTTTTAAGGATGACTATATAGCTCCAGAATTTTCCTGTTCACCTAGTTTACATAACAATCAAAACATGGGGGAAACAAACTTATGGCCCGAATTACATATATAATGAGAAGCAAAGAGACTACTGTTTGTGAAATACCTGTAAGATTGTGATATACAGTAGACATCTCCAAGTGCGGCTGTACATGTCTCCAGATACAATTGGGACGATTGGGTCAGGTATGCGGGCTCGCCAAAGTAGTCAAGGCCAAATAAAGTAGATCCTCCTTCGACCTAAACAGTTTGTTTGGCTTTTCCGAATTTATGAAGCAGTCGCCAAACAGAAATCGGCAAGAAATTTTTTTTTTTTGAAAAGCCGAAATTTTTTCTCAATCATCCTCACAGGACTCAACCCAGAGAGCTTCGCCACTGCAGACCGCTGCTTTAGCCACTTGGCCATCGGCCCATTCGAACTTTGTGGCAATTGCGCGCCTAAATCCACCCACCCGGCCGCCGCAGTCCTCATACGACCACACAGCGCCAGAAATCAAGCTTTTGTAAGTGTGTGGGTTTCTATTGCACCCATAACCATGTTAAACTTTGCCTTTCGTTTAGTAGTAAAAACTTACTTGAGTTTGCACAAAAGTCGGCGGAGAAACCTCCGTGAAGCCTCCTTGGTAGTAGTGTTCTCGAATCGCCCTCGTAACAGCAGCCCGAATTCTCAAAATGCGAGACGCCTTTTCACCTCGGATCACCAAATGCCTGAAAAAGTTTCTATTTCACTGTAAGTCTGAATTTTCATACCTCTGATCACACATTAGATCCACTCCGGAATCTTCTGTCAGAACTGTATCGATTCCTCCAGCTGGGGCTGATGAGATCAGCTAAATACAATGTTTAAAGGGCTCGTCAGGGACCTTTTCATAATCGCATGCTAATGATGACTTGGCAAGGATTTCGCGCATGACCGTTGGCTGGAGCGGTGTTTGGGGAAATGATTTCTAATTGAATTGGCTTGATTTGCATACTTCCCATTTCCAATTCAAAAAGGCCCCTGACGGTCCCTTTAAGGGTTCACAGAGAAGGCTTACCTTCCAAAAGTCGACTTGTAGTTCATGTCCTCCGGGAGCTTGTTTTCCTTCTGGTAGCTTAGAAAGGGTACCGTATACCTCGACAGAGCTTTCTGTCGAAAGGGTTATTGCGTCGTAGCTTTGGCACTAGAAAAATGAATGAGACATTCTTTTCTGAAAAGTTTTACCAAAGATTTTGTTAAAACACACTGGAGGAAGCCGGTTCCATCGCGAAGAACCATGAACATCAGAGATTTTCCAGAAAATCGAATGCTTCACAGAGAGATAAGAGATAGAGAGAAAGAGAGAGACAGAGAGACAGAGAGACGAGACAGAGAGACAGAGAGACAGAGAGACAGAGAGACAGAGAGACAGAGAGACAGAGAGACAGAGAGACAGACAGAGAGACAGAGAGACAGAGAGACAGAGAGACAGAGAGACAGACAGAGAGACAGAGAGACAGAGAGACAGAGAGACAGAGAGTCAGAGAGACAGAGAGACAGAGAGACAGAGAGACAGAGAGACAGAGAGACAGAGAGACAGAGAGACAGAGAGACAGAGAGACAGAGAGACAGAGAGACAGAGAGACAGAGAGACAGAGAGACAGAGAGACAGAGAGACAGAGAGACAGAGAGACAGAGAGACAGAGAGACAGAGAGACAGAGAGACAGAGAGACAGAGAGACAGAGAGACAGAGAGACAGAGAGACAGAGAGACAGAGAGTCAGAGAGACAGAGAGACAGAGAGACATTAGCAAATGACTCACCTTGTCTCCTCAATCGATGAACCCACGCCTTCACGTGCACACGTTCATCCCTATGATCTACAGCCTCTCTGATTTTAATTGTCGAAAAAGGAGTAGAATCATCGAATTCAAATGTAACCTAAAAGTTCATTTTTGATTAAAATTGAAATTGTGATCTACCTTTTTTGCAGCCTCTAGGGCATCCGCAGTGGGAGGCGCAGCCACTTTCTCACACTTTTTCACGGCAACTTCAGACTTTGTCATTTTGATACGTCGTATATCTGCCAATTTTTTAAACATTAAGTAATAAAATAACGAAAAGTAAAGAAATATTCACAATGGAATGGATGACTGGGACAGAAAAGCACAAAACTGTGTTGAGAAGTTGAAAAAGCGACTACCAAAGCATATATTTGAAATAGGCAGGTCAATATTCAGTTGATATTTTAAACTGAAACCAAGCGTCTTTTATAGCAAAAGCTAGTGCAGATCTAATCTGACGAACGCTCACATTGCGCAATCTCAAACGAGCCCACGTCATTTTCCGCGACGCCCCGCCCCCTTTTCGTCTAGACAAACAATGACCGCAGGCACGTGGACGCACTTTTGAAGGTTGTCTTAGAGCAAAGAACACTTCGATGTTTAACTGGGTTTAGAAGTCTACTCTTGAAAGAAAAAAAACGAAAGGAAGAGCAAGTGATAAATGAAAAAACTAAAAAGATTTTTTACGCGTGTTCGAATTAAACATTTATTCACAAATTTTTATTTATTCACAAAGGATTTTTTTTTAAATTCAATTTAAATTTAAATTTAAAAAAATTTATTCACAAAGGAGAGAATGTCCTTGAAATGCGCCAACCTTCTTTTGACAACGAGATTTTGTGGTTCGTCACAAGCCCATGAAAAGTTACGCCGGTTGTAACGAACCACACCGTTTTGTTGCCGAAATAAGCTGTTGGATATGAAAATGTTTATGACTAAATACAGTGCGTGCAAAAATTATACGGCCACTCCAGATTTTCCATTTTTCTCGAAAATGGGAGGGTATGTGAAATTTTGAATAGCACCAATCAATAGCTCGTACAAAATTACCCCCAGGCGCCGGATGACAAAAATCTAAATTAGCATATTCTAATTTTATTCGAAAATCAGGTGTGCAAAAATGATACGGCCACCCCCGAAAAACGGTAATTTCGAAGCAAATTTCGACTTTCAAAGTTACGAATGCAATGCGATAGCAAACGAATTTTTCGCATAAAATTAGAATATGCTAATTTAGATTTTTGTCATCCGGCGCCTGGGGGTAATTTTGTACGAGCTATTGATTGGTGCTATTCAAAATTTCACATACCCTCCCATTTTCTTGAAAAATGGATAATCTGGGGTGGCCGTATAATTTTTGCACGCACTGTATATGCAGTTCTAACCTAATTACCGAAGAAAACGCACACTTTTGTATGCCAAAGGTTTCATTCTCCTTCACTGAACCCACACTGTAGCTACAACACGGAGATTGTAGCAACGATCGGAATACATAATTGCAAACTATTCGACACATTAGAGCAATTTTCAGATTTTTTTGTGTGAGCCATGTTTTACGACGACCAAATCTCATGAATCAAATACTCTCCCAGTAAAGGTGTTAGCTTACTCGTGAGACTTGAAATTTGACTAGGTGGTCCAACGGGTGGACGAAGCAAACAAATTGGGCAAAAACTCTTTACCTCTCGTTCCACTTTATAAATCTAAAACTTTCTTCCAAAAAAAGATTTTTTTGTTTCCCTCTTTATTTTCTTCGTTCTCGCTCATATCTTTTCAGGTTCTCATTTCCCACCTCTTCGCCTCTTTTGGTCGCATCGCCTCTATATAACATTCAAATTATTCGTGTTCTCTTTCCCGGCAATCCATTACGTTCTTTAAACGGAACGCGTTTGTGTTTCGTTACCATGGGTGAGTTTTTAGGTCTTCAATGTTAAAAAAGCGTTAAAAAAGCAACAAGAGTTTGCAGATTTTTCAATAGACAAATACTGTAACGAATAACACTTACAGATACACACACTCACACTCACGCACACATACTCACACATACATACATACTCACACATACATACATACTCACACACTCGCACACACATACTCACACACACACGCACATACGCTGGCGCCTTTTTCTGTTTGTTCCTTTCCTAATCAATTTTCCGTTTTCTTCCGTGTCCCCCTAATTTCGCCTCCCCATTTTTGTATTTTTCCCATCACAACATACAAGTTCCCATTGACTTTTAACAATCCCACAGTCGGTATATCTCGTTAGGCATTATTCGGTTTTGAAGACAAATAAACATCCTTGCAACATATCTTCAACAAGTTTAAGTAAGAACACATAACGACGTAAGTTTATTGGTACTTTCCGGTTGAAAAATCAAGAATTGGAAAAACGCTTGTTGACAACTTTAGGAACCAGTTCTGAATGAACGAAATGTATGACTGAAATTCAACTAATGAAACTGGTTTATCAATAAAATGCGAAATTATCACATTTGAAGTCAGATATATGGCTTGTTAAATATAAACCACATTTATTTTTCAGCACTAAGAATATTTGTGTTTACTTAGCGTTGAAAATAATAACATTTTTTTTAGAGAAAACGTTCAAATTTCATTTAGCAAAATTTTATTGTTGCAGGAACTGCCATAAAATTGCTAAAGCTTATTTTGGAAACACTGCTAACATTTTTAAGACGATGATATATTTTTATTAAAAAAACTAGTAAGAGTTAGAGAGAGAGAGAGAAAGAGAGAGAGAGAGAGAGAGAAAGAGAGAGAGACAGAGAGAACGAGAGACAGAGAGAAGTTTTTCCTTCGAAACCATTAGTGGCGGACTTTTACAATGAGATACAAATGTTTTGCAAGCTGTACAAACCATCAATTTTCATCACTTTTTTGTCACCACATGGTTATGAACATCTATCACAATCCTGGTTGTTATCAGCATAAACCGCGTGTTTTCAAACAAAGGTTGGCGTGCACTTCGTACCGCATTGGTAAACAATGTCGACATAATTGGTAAAATTGTTAATTTTTACGGCCAGGTGGATAAAACGTAGACGCGGGTGAATAAAAGCCGATCTCCGCTTTCGGCTCGGTCTCGTAAACACGGAAGGCCGTGAGAACCAGGTAACAAGGCAGAAAGCGAGGAGCAAAAGTGCGGCTGAGACCCAGGCGGCCCGAGGTAGATAGCACGTCGATGAGAGAGGGCGCAGAGAAACGTGATAAGAAAAACCGGTCGCCTCGCCAGCGCTCCACTCTACCCTTTGCTCCATCGCTACGCCCCCAACCGCTATTTATTATTCTTTTCGGGTATCCCGGGGGGATATGACAGTGTTTGACATCAAAATAGTTGTCATTTTAACAAAATAGTGTAAAGTTTCGATAGAAAACAGCCCTCAGGCGAATTTATAGAATGCCAAAAATCAAAAGATCACTGATTTTTCAGTAAAAACATCAAAATTAAAACATAAATCAAATTTGTGAGAAAACATTCTAGATAAATGAACTTTTTTGGGATTAAAGGGACCGTCAGGGGACTTTTCTGATTGAAAATGAATCGTATGCAAATTTCACAATTTCAATTGAAAATATTTTCCCAACAACGTTCCAACGAACGGTTTTTTGCAAAACACTTGTCAAGTCGTTGAAACTTGAAAAGTCCTCTGACGGTCCCTTTAAATCATATTATTCACAAAAAACCAACACAAACATTAGAATAGACAGTTTCAAAACAAGGAAGCTTTTTGTTTAGAGACTTATCGATTAGAATTCGGGAAATTGAACTTTTTGAAGCGAAGTGCATGAAAACCCGAAATTTCAACCAGGAGACCAATCGATACCTGACATGTGTAGTGTTTTCTGAACTCCTATGCGGCCTGCCACTTCCGCGATAAGGCCATCATCCTAGATTTTTATCGCTTCCGCGAACTTGTAGAAAAAATCGATTTGGTGACGCGGCTGATCGTAAAAACATCGCGTTTCAAGTAAAAAGGCTTTTTCTTTAATGATTGTTAGTGCTCAGGGTAAAACTATAATTCCTAAGTAATGTTTTCATGTGAAAAGCTCTGTAGGCAATCATTATTTTAAAATTGCTGTTTATAAGTAATGTTTGCTGACATTACCGGCTCGCTTTCAAAGATATCATTAGCCTGCTCCTCGCAATAAAAATATATTTTTTTCACAATTACGAAATTTTTGTGGCGGCGAATTTTTCTGAAACGGTGAAAATTAGCTGTTTGACCCCAAACTCCAATTGTTGCACAACTCATTTCAGCATGTTGATACTTTAAGGTAATTAAGGAAACCTTAAGGTGATCATATTTTCATCTTGGGTTTAACCGAACTTTGTGGAATCTTAGAATTGGTCCAAAATTGGTCTGTAACCTTCCTAAATTCTATGTAGTTCATTTTGAAACTTTTATCGATTTTTTGCCTGGGGTTACGGTAGGGTACTGTAATTTTTCAAATGTGGTAAAAATGACTGAAACCAGTGTTTATTTGATAGCTTATGCAGTGAAGAGATCAAATCTACCACTCGATAGACAAAAATGTCGTGGACTTCCACACAGGAGTCCTAAAACCTCGAAAAAGTGAAAGAAAAACTTTTGCGTTTGAAATTGCAGGTTTTCGCATTTTTCGACCTTTGACATAAAAGTTGCGCAAAAAGGCATTATCATCATTAAATTCTCCGTGTTCTTGCGCACATTTTCAAATATTCAAGTCTGAAAAAGTCCGTGACCTTCCTAACGAAAATCTACTTTGAAGACGAATTTTCCCATCGATTTGATGAGGAAAAAGTTCATTTTTGGTAGGTCAAAAATATTTTTTGCTCGAAAATTGAACCAAACTTGACAAAATCGTTTAACAGTGATTGTGATACATAGGCTTAATGATGGGCCTACGATGATACAAATACTTTTGACCTACCTACCAAAAATGAACTTTTTCCTGATCAAATCGATGGAAAAATTCGTCTTCAAAGTCGATTTTCGTTAGGAAGGTCAACTTTTTAGACTTTATTTTTTAAAAATGTGCCCAAGAACACGGAGAATTTAATTATGATAATGCCTTTTTGCGCAACTTTTATGTCAAAGGTCGAAAAATGCGAAAACCTGCAATTTCAAACGCAAAAGTTTTTTTTTTCACTTTTTCGAGGTTTTAGGACTCCTGTGTGGAAGTCCACGACATTTTTGTCTATTGAGTGGTAAATTTGATCTATGCACTGCATAAGCTATCAAATAAACACTAGTTTCAGTCTTTTTGGCCAATTTTGAAAAATTACAGTACCCTACCGTAACCCCAGGCAAAAAATCGATAATGACCTAAAAGTTTCAAAATGAACTACATAGAACCTAGGAAGGTTACAGACCAATTTTGGACCAATTCTAAGATTATCAACTTTTTCCTAAGACAGTGGCTCGAGTTTTCCAGAGACGCCGTCTTAAATGCCACAAAGTTCGGTTAAACCCAAGATGAAAATATGATCACCTTAAGGTTTCCTTAATGACCTTAAAGTATCAACATGCTGAAATGAGTTGTGCAACAATTGGAGTTTGGGGTCAAACAGCTAATTTTCACCGTTTCAGAAAAATTCGCCGCCACAAAAATTTCGTAATTGTGAAAAAAAAACATATTTTTACTGCGAGGAGCAGGCTAATGATATCTTTGAAAGCGAGCCGGTAATGTAAATGTTTTACCTTTTTAAAAGATTTTTGAATTTTAGACACAAAAATCACCTTAAGCATACAACTTTCAAATTCCATCTAAAACATAGTTCTAGCTAAAAATATTCAACTGCAAGACACTTTTGACAAGTCAGTTTTTTGCATAAGGCAAGATTTTCTCAAAGCCGATTTGAAATTTGATGGAGAATCAGAAATGAGCTTTATTTCATCCTGGAAAGAATGTGGAAAGGTCGAAAAAGTCAACAAAAACACTGCCTTTTTGTCACTTTTCCGGGCACAAAATGTAACCCGCAAATGGTAATCTGCAAATGATAATAGCTTTTTCATTTATAATCCGCTTTTTTTTCAAATTCGCGAGGTCATTATTCTAAAAACAAACCTTTTTAGGTATGACAGACCTCTGCGCCGTGTGTGAATCTCCTACAGCAAAATCTTTCCACTTTGGAACAAAATCATGCAAGGTTTGTTTTAAAATTGAATTTTAAAACTATTGAAGTCATATTTCAGGCATGTGCGGCTTTCTTTCGCAGAGCTGTTGCCCTCGACGTCAAATATATTTGTAAAGAAACTAATAACTGTTTCATCAACCATGGTAACTTTTAATAAAAATAACTTTATCGTGTATTTCTGCAAAATTTTTGGTTTTGAGATGGTATGGGTTTTGACATTATGTACTCTACTTTAGTTATTTTTGCTCTTGTTATCACGTTTTGAGCCGTTTAAAAACAAACCCTGTCTAAAGTAACTTTTTTCAGAAAGGCGGTACATGTGCAAAAGTTGCCGCTTCGACAAATGTTTCCATCAAGGAATGCAAAAAGAATGTAAGTTTGTGACGAGATTCAGTTCGGCTCAACTCCAACCCGTACAAAGTCGGCACTTCGTTTATTTGATCATTGTTTTATGCAAATTCAGGGCTGCCAAAAGGCCGGGCCGGCCCGCACTGTGAAAATTCAGACCGGCAAACAAAAAATCAACCTTTTTGGCCCCATTTTTTGTTCTTTTTTTATATCCTGTTTTTTTTCCTTGCTCACTCCAGAAAAGTTGGACCCGGCCCGAGTCGAACCTGAAATTTACCAGCCCTACACAAATTGATGGACCAAGTTTGTTTCAGTGGTCCAATCAAAAGGAAAAACTAGCGAAAGGGAAAGAATGTGTTCTTCTTCCCCGCCAACTCCTGTAGAAATTCCTTCTCTGCCTTCCTGCAGCACTCAAGGTGAGATTTTATTTTTGACACGTGGCAACGATTGAAATAATTTTTTACATTGCAAGCAACTTTGTGACTGACTTTTTTAAAAAGAAAAGCCTGTTGCAAAAACAAAAGTAAATTTCTAAAAGCAGAAATTTGTGAAAGGGAAAAAATTTAAAAGAGTTGATCTTTGAAGCCTGCGTTAAAAATGTTAAAAACCCAAAAGAGAATTTGTTCGTCAATGAAAACTTAAGATTTAGGGACAGTCAGGCGGGTTTTACAACCTTGGCGGAATTTAGAGACAAAAACTTTCTGAGCGTGAAAATGTATATAGTACGCCCTGCGTGTCCGACATTTACAAGGCACCTCATTAAGCTGATTTTCATTCTTTTTGGATAAGAGAGCGCTGGAAAAAAGGAGGGTGCGAGACAACTTAGCATAGTTGATTCGCATAATTTCCGACCGTGTAGGATCGAAAATGAACTTAAAAGCCCTTTTTTCATGACTAAAAGCGGTTACTTAAACTTTTTTAAATGTTGACAAAAGTAATTTTGTGCAACAAATGTTTTTAACTTTACCATTGAGTTGGTCAAAAATCTTTTTGACCTAAAAGGTTGAAAATGGCGTTTAAAGGCGCCCTAGTAAGGGTTTTGACGAAAATTGAACCATTTCTAAGGCTCTGAAAAATTTTCTAAGGCAGTGACCTCACTCGGACCACTCGATTATTCCAGTGACGATGAATTGAGAGCGAAAAACTTCCTGTAACCCTGATAAACAAGCCTTTTTCAGACAACAGTCCCGCCGTCATAACCCAGTACACCAGGCTGGAAGCAGCTCTCAACGACCGTCGCCGTTTGATGTACACCAACATCAAAATCAGAGACGTCTTGGGAGATCTCTGCGAATGCGTGAGTTTCCCATGTCTACAGCTTATCAGGTTTATTTGATTTGACACAGCTGTAACGCACAGACTCAATGACCAAACACCAAATGATGTCTCAAAGGCGATAGCTTGAAAATGAGAAAAGTCAGAAAGTTTTTGGAATGGCGATTTTAACGACGATAACCCTGAAATTTCATAAAAGTAAGAAATTTGCTAATTTAGTTTACCGAGCTTTCTCTGTTTTGTCTTTCAATCTCTGCTTTGATCCGTGCTTCCTCCGCAGCGAGTTCCTCTCGTCGGCGTTTTTCATCTTCAAGTCTCTGAAGACGAAATAATTTTTTATCCTAGCTCATATTAGCCTTATTCACTTTAAGACACCGTAACTGCAAACTCAAGCAACCACTATTTTAGAAGAGTTCGCGGTTTCCGATTTGGCTCACGTTTGATCTATAGCCTTCCCAAGACACGTAATTCCGAAACTTTTAGGTAAAAATCGACTTTTTTGATCTGGGTTACGGTAGGATACTGTAGTTTTTCAAAAACGGTCAAATCTGTCTAAAGTGGGGTTTTTTCTCAAGCGTATGACGCAGATAAACCAAACCTGACATTTGAACAGCGAAGTTGTTCTGCACTTTCGCTCAGGAAACCGAAAACATCGATAAAGTGAAGTTTTTGCAATTGAAACTGCAGTCTTTAGCGTTTTTTAAATGTTGCTTTAAATACCGCGAAATCTGGCTGTTTCGGTTAAAATAAGAATTTTTTGATGCATCTTTTGCAATGTTGAAGTCCGAAATCTTCTTGACCATCATGGCAAAAATTGAGTTTCAAGGTGAATTTTTCCATCGATTTGAGAATGAAAAAGTGCCATTTTGGTATGTCAAAATTTTTTCTCTCCCAACCGGCACGTATACTTGTAAATGCAATAAAAGAAATATTTTTAAGTTGTTGTGCACAAGATTGGAGCAACTTCAGAACAAAACAATTCAATTTAATCTTGAGCCAAAAACATGCATTTTTGGTAGGTCAAATTGTTTTTCAAAATTTTGACCTACCAAAATTGCAAAAACGAAGACCATGAACTGTTTTCCATGACATTTTATAAAACCAGGAGAGTAAGCGGACCTACGGCGCGCACCCTCCTGGTCTGCGGCCTGCGGCCGCTGATTCATGGCCTAC
Source organism: Oscheius myriophilus (assembly GCA_964057215.1). NCBI lineage: Eukaryota > Metazoa > Nematoda > Chromadorea > Rhabditida > Rhabditidae > Oscheius > Oscheius myriophilus. Next base: position 21,070,794 of record OZ059905.1, read on the forward strand.
GGCCATTCATTACTCGTCCTTTGGCCGTGAAAATGCCGTGAAGCACGTGAAACTCGGTCTACAGCCGAACTCACCCTCCCTCGCTGGGAAAATGAACGCGTGGACCTACGCTGATACACTCTCACACACCCAAACACGGTATATTTTTATTATAAGGGATCGATGAATGGAACAATGTTCTGTATGCCCTGTGTTTCGCTTAAAAGGAACATAATGGAGGTTTTTCATGCTCGTGCAAATCATTTGCTAATAAGACTTGGTAAGCATTCTGTGAACAACCGTTTCCTGGAGCGTTGTTGGGGGAAAAACCCTTCAATTGGAATAGCGCAATTTGCATACGGCATATTTCCTTTTCGAAAAGGCCCCTGAGGTTCGCTTTAATGGGAAAAATGGCACCCGTGTATTAAGATAGCAGAACAACTACCTAATGTATTAGGAACTCTGTCAAAAAACTGTTGGCAAAGTACCACAGCTGAAAAACTAAAAAGGCTGAAACGAAAAAGGTCAGCAAGCTCTTACGACCCTGTACGCAAAACTTCGTAAAATAGCAAAATTATCGATGTTGTTTTTGTTGGAAGAGGCAACTTTTCAACAGAATGAAGGCAGAAAATGAAAAATGTACCTGTTCAAGCTCTCTGATCCTTTGTTGTTCACGTTCCTCACGATCCCTGTCCATGGCGCGTCTAGCACGTAGAAGAAGATTGCCAATGATGCTCTGAAACAAGTGTCATAACAGATCACGTATTTATATGCGAGCTTTTGGTCTCTTTCTTATCTAGTGGAACAAGCTGAGCATGTTAAGCGGGAAAGATAATTAGCAGACCGAAGATAAGGAAGACTGGAGAGTTTTGTGAGTGTGTGAGTGTGTGAGTGTGTGAGTGTGTGAGTGTGTGAGTGTATGTTTCTGTGTATGCTTCTGTATGACAGGCAAACCCAGTTTCAATACTTTTCAACAGAATGAGGACAAGAAATGAAAAATGGACTGTCATCTAATTTAGTGAAAAATGAAAACCCAGTCAGAAATACAAACATTTGACATAGAAATGTGTGAATCATTCAACACCACCTATGTGACAATGTAACATTTTCCTAAAATGAGGCAATATTAACGCAAACACTATGAGAATTGTGTGGAATCTTAGTTCGATGTTTCAAAAGAATGGCTCAAACGATTGTGACTTGTACGCAGATTCTGTTTTGTTTGCAGCAAATGCTCCAATCTGCGTTTGCACGATTGTCTTATCGTTTCCGGCAAAGGCACTAACAAAACGACCAAAGAAAAGGAGAACTGTCGGAAAAAAGACAGTTTTGAGAAATATGCACGGCACTAAACGAGAATTAGAAAGTTCTTGTATGTGAGAAAGTGTAGGGGATTTGAATCATACACATGCACACACTCACACACTCACATACTAACATACTCACACACTCACACACTCACACACTCACACACTCACACACTCACACACTCACACACTCACACACTCACACACTCACACACTCACACACTCACACACTCACACACTCACACACTCACACCCTCACACACTCACACACTCACACACTCACACACTCACACACTCACACACTCACACACAGAAAAAAAAGAAATAAGAAAAGAAGTAGATAAGAGATTTGAAGGTTATCAAACTGCCCACACACGAATTTGCCAAAAACTGTTTATATGCATTTTTTGGCTTAGGCTTACGTTATCACTTCCGCTGCGTGTAGTATTCGCTGACTGTGTTTGCGGTTTACAGAGTGTTTTTGCTGTCGTTCAAAGAATTTGGAAAAGAATTGTATGAATTCCTTTAAATGCACTCGACGGTCTGCAAAAGGAAACAGTGAGTCTTGATCATTGGGCTTTTAGATCCGTGGGATCGTGCGGTAATTTAGGCGCGGTTTATCGTTAGATGAATCTCAATAACAGATTTATCTTAGTGCTTTGTGACCAAGTATGTTTCTTCAAAAGAAAGAAGTAATTGTTAAAATATTGAAACGTTTGAATGCTGGCAGCCTTCGGCCGTTTCAATATAGCTATGTTAGTGGTGTTGGGCAGGCGGCCTTCGGCCGCTTAGTTTTTCTTTCGCTGGGTTGACGCCACGTTAGCTATCCAAGAAGCCTTCCGACTGTCACAAGAACCACCGGAAATGGTCGTTTTTCTGCAAAGTTGTTCTGTGTCTTCGTAATCTGATAGATTACACAAGATTTGTAACTCTGAAAAAAAAATCTCCAACCTTTTGCGAGAAATTCAATTTTTATCAACAGTAAAATCAAACCATCTTTCACAAAAACAACCGGAAGTGGTACTTTTTCCACATTTTGAAGCGTGACTTTGTAATATTATAGATTACTTGGCGTAGGTAATCCAAGGAAAGATTAGACAACACCAGGTCGGAAAAATGCTTTGTCAATGCTAAACTATAAAATAACGATTAAAAATTAGACTTCTTTTTTTTTACAAAAAATGTTGTTTTTGCATTCCTGAAGAATTTCAAGGATAACGTCCCCCCACGAAAGGTTACTGGAGGCGCGCCGACTCGATCGCCAAAAAATCGTGTGAACACTGTTTCTCAAACCATTTTTTTATTTTGCTTAATTTTATAATTCCAATTTTAGGCTAAGTTTGTAGATATGAGCTGTAGCAGTAGATTTCAAATTTTTGTTCACTTTGAAAGGAGAAAATACGATTTTTCCGCTTTTTTTAAACGTCTTAATCTCATTTTGTAAAATCGCGATTTGAAAATTTCGATTTCCTGCGTTAGCAACAGAGAACGGAATTCTAACTTAAATTTATAGTTTTATTTACAAAAAAGTAGGACTTGTAAATAAAAAGATATATATAAGTTAGGATTCCAAAAAAAAAATCGCTTGAGCGAATTTTCAATTTTTGTTTTGCAATCAAAGCTCAAAAACGAAATAAGCAAGTTTCTAAAAGCAAAAGTAGGAAGCAGAATGATCTGTGAACCTTGAAATTTATCAAAAAAGCAAAAAATGTGAACCATGTTCAAACCCGATTTTTCCTCGTTTTCTTCGATTTGGTGATTAATGGTTAAGTATTTAAATTATTTTTTAAAAAAATACAATTTTGGGCAGAATTGAATACAAATTTCAAATTGAGTGAGTAGCACCGCTTCAACTTTTTTAATCCACTGTTAAATGACATTTCCACAGGCGAGACCTTTAATTCGCAAAAACTACTAATATCAGCAAGTTTTTAAGTCATAGTAAAAAAACTGTAGCATTTTTGTTTTTTTACACGCTGAAAATTTCTGCAGTTTTCGGATTTTCCGCGCCTGCCCCGTTTCGGAGCATAACTAATAAAACAGTTCTGCAAAACGGTTCATGAAACTTTGCTTTTAACAAAAACTTCATTTTCGATGAAGACAATGAAAAGATGTGAGTGGAAATGAAAGTTTCCAACAAACAATGCATTATCAGTTCAGTAGTCACACCTTTTTATACTACGAAGACAATAATTGGAATTTTATCGCACTTTTACTCAAGAACCTTATCTATTGACACTCCAAATTACCCCCTCTTTGTTTGTTTGTGCGGTTGTGGAACAAAAGGTGTCAATTTGTGGATAGCTACAATTCCATTCCTCCTTCCGGCGGAAACTAGTGTGTACCCATTTTATCGATGTTTCCACTGCCGAAAACATATTGACCGGAAATGAGAGGCCTCTGTTGCAATGAGAGATATTTTCAAAAAAAGGCTACAAGGGGGGATTTCTATAATTATGGGTAACTTTTGAAAAATGTGCCTAGAAGAACCACAAACCGACGGTTACACGGGATAAGACGTCAAAAATGGGGTAGAATTTTGGTGATTTGTTTTGAAATTTGATTAAAATAAGAAATTTTTCATAAAAAGCTACTATTGAAATTGTCGACATACAACAGTCAGTAGTACAGACGTCGCCAACGAAAATCGAAGAGAAAAAGCGGCTTTTTCTATGTGTCTTATCTAAAAGTTTTAAAAAATCCCAAAATGTCTTAAAGTTTGGTGAAAAATCACCATGGTGAGGTGGCATGGCCAAAAATCCCACTCAAATTACCACTTTTTGAACAATAGCATAAATTGTTGTTTTTGTGATTTTTCTATTTTCAAATATCTACTTCTCAAATGGGAATTATAATCGAACAAAACAAAAAACATAGTTTGAAATTACTACCGTGGTACTACTCAACTGTCGAGGCTCATTCTCACAACTTCATCCTCCGGTTGATGAGGCCCTTTTAAACTAACCCCATAAGAGATTTTTTGTTTCAAACGTCGAAGTTAACAAAACAAAAAACATATACGTTTTGTTAACAAACGATTCTCAATCCAAAATTTCAAAGAGATTTGGCTGTATAGTCCATTTCCAACAAAGAATCGACTACTTTTCAACGACCTAGATGTATACCCGTATTAAACCTCTACCATTTTGAAACATTGAAGTGAAAAGAAATTTAAGAAGCCAAATAGCACAATAAAAGAGGAGTGCGCAGACAATTACAAAATCGCGGCGGGACCAAATGTACCTGTCCTTTAGGAAAATCTCTTTTTCCTTGTCTCTTTTTTGGAAATGCACTATAAAAGCGCTCAAAAAGTCTGTCTCACGGCCAATGTTGGTTTCAAACGGAGTGGATTGGATGGCACATGTTTTATTACTCATAGCTTCATCCGAATTGAAAATTCTGCAAATTTCAGCGGAAAAACGTAGTGAAATTGTTAAAAAAAATATAAATGCTCGTTTTTTTTGCCTCCCTTAGAGGATGACTGCGACTTGCGACTGTGTAATTTGTATGCATGAAAACATAAAATTCAATACAGTTTAATACAGTTCACCAATGAAATCAAAGGTTAGATTCGGTGTATTCACAATTGAAACTATTGGAAAAACACCACTTCAATTGATTTTGGCCAATTTTACAAAATTACAGCATCCCGGTCATAAAAGCGATGTTGAGCTAAAACTTTCAAAATGGCTTCTATTTGCACTCGGAAAGTTTTATACCACTTCTGAGCCAAATCGGAGACTACGACATAATTTCTAAGACAGTGGCCTCACTGGGGCTGCTCGATTCCATAGTTCTCACGGGCCGACTTGAAAAAAATTCGTGGCCCGGCCCGGCCCGTCTTGGCCCGGGCCACCCGGCCCGCTTCGGCCCGTCTACTCGGGCCACCTAGTCAAACTAACACCCACACGACCAAGGATCGATACCGGTAGCTAAAATTCCGATTTAAAGAATTTTTACTTCGACAAGTTTACAAACCGGGCCTTAACGGGCCGGGCCGATACTTTTCTCGGCCCGGCCCGGCCCGCTTCGGCTCGCGGGCTGGCCCGTCTTTTGAGAACTATGCTCTATTCATCCCGAGACTGCTTCATAATGTGTTTGATTTCAGCCGTTCACCCGAGAATTCCTCCGTCCCTTCGACTATCGGACATTTCGAGGCCACAGTCGCAGCGACTTCATCATGCAATTCGACTACGTTCGAGCCATGCCGCAATTTGAAGATCTCACTAATCAAGAGCAGGTAGAATCAAAAAAATGTTTTAATCCTCAGAATCGGCTTAAATTTGGTCCTTCCTAGGGTCAATATTCGACATTTGGAAAGTTTTAGGTCTATATCGATAGGTCTGTGCTGTTCTGCGAATGACCCCAAAAAACGTCAAACATGTGAAAATTTGCGTTCGAAAATGCAGTTTTTCGCAATTTTCGACGTTTCTTGACCTATCTGATTAAATCCATGGAAAAGTTCACTTTCAACGGTATTTTTCGTTATGATGGGCTCCAGATAATTTAATCAGTATACGTTTCCAATGTGCAAAGAAACGTAGAAGTCGATGGTTAGGATCCCAAATTGAACGTCTTCTAAGTCAAAGGTCGAAAATGCGAAAAACTGCATTTTCGAACAGAAAATTTCACTTTTCCCACGTTTTTTGGGTCCTGTGCGAAAGAACACAAACCTATCGCTATTTAAGGATTAGATTTGGTGTATCTAAGACTAAAGCTACTGGAAAACCCCGTTTTCAATAATTTTGACCAATTTTACATTTAAAGTGCCCCAGCCCAGGTGAAGGCCGCCGCGCAGGCAGCCCGAAATGCTAAGAAAATATGGTTTGAATTGCCTGCGCTCGTATTTTTATGAAATCATTTTTTTAAAACTACTACATGTTACACAGAATATACTAAAAAGAAAAAATCCTTCTTCCCCGAAAACTTTTTTTTTTGCGATATTTCTACTTTGGCGGACTATATTTCGTCAAGGGTAACAGTAAAGTAATCAAAATGGCTGTAGAAACTTTCAAAATACTGTTTCTCTTTAGAATAATTAAACAAAACAAGTTCATAATCAAGAAACTTTAAAAAAAAGTTTTACTAATTGTAAGTATGACTTTCAGCAAGATTTCAGTTTCCTCCAGAATAAAAGCCAACTAAGTGAGGGGCACTAAAGAGACAAAATTATTTTGACAAATTAGGTTTTTTTCTATATTTTAGGAATAAAAAAAACGCATTTCCATCTTCCTCTTCGTTCAGAATCTTTATTTACAAATGCAATTTTATTCATTATCGGAACGACTTTCGCGCTCCACTGCCAAATGCGTGCTCCAATGTCAAATGTGGCATTTTTCCCGAGGCTCGAAGAGGACGTGTATTTTTATCATTTTCGAGGTGATTCTGGTTTCATAAATACAAGAAAAATATGAAAAATCTTTGCAATACGTGAATAATGCCAAAATTTCTCAAAAACAGTGGTTTTACAATCAAGCCAATATGTGTCCGTTGTTTAGCAGGAACTGTGCATTCGCCTGACAGGCCCCTCCCAACCATTCAAAGCGCGATATCTCGCTTCGTTGTTTATGAAATTTCAAAGTGTGAAAAGAAAAAGTTTAAGTTGGAGTATTATCTTATGGAAAATTGACTTCAAAATGTGAAAAAAAAATAATCTGTAAATTATGGTCTGCGGTCCCTAGCTAATATTTCTTCCTTTCAAACATATTTTTCAGGGAATTTTGTTCCGCTACTCCTGTGCCGTCGATGCTCTGATGAGTATGGCCTACTACAGCACCAAAGTCGCTTTCGCTGAGAAACTCATGGTTCAAGGAGATGCCAGCTACTACCCTCTAATCCCAACTCCTCTAACCGGGACTGAACCAGATGCCGCAAGTCATTTCGCATCAAAAGAGGACTTTGAAAAGTATCGGTCTGTTTCATTAAAACTCAATTTCAAAACTATTTTTAGAAGCCTAATCCCTCCCATGGTCCAAAACTGGGACACTTTGGTCGTCCCTCTATACAAATTGAACCCAACTTTTAGCGAGTACGCCCTCCTTAAGGCCCTAGTCTGCTGGCACATTTGTAAGTTACCTTAAGACGGAATTTCTGTAATTGTCGAGCAGTATGGGAGGCAAGATATCTTAGATTCTGCTCAAGCTTTGTCAAAAACGTTTATTTGGTGTACAGACACTATTCTGAGGCATTTGAACGATTATCGATTTTTGTCTCGGGTTACGGTAGGGCGCCCTGGGTTACTGTAGTTGGTCCAAAATAATCCAAACGCGAAGATAGGCATAACAATCGATGTAAAATGGTCTGGGTACAAATTTTCGTCACTACTGTAACTCAAAATATGCACTTTGAAAAATTTTAGAATTTTTTAAAAGACAAAAATGTCATTATTTTTTTCGAAAAAAAAAACAATTTTTTTTATCAAATGAGACTGCTTTCAATTTCGTTTTGTTTTTTCTCCACTCTGATAGTTTAACCTATGAAAGTGTTCTTTTGAAAACCACCGAAAAATAAAAAATTAGGTTTGTTTTGCGCGCCAAACATCGTGGTTTCGCAGATTTATCGCGTTAAACGCGTAACTTGAGTACATTGCGTCGAACATTTTTCAGGTTTTCAATTTTGGGTTTGTAGAAAATTTTGCGCAAAATTTGACCAGTATAGTGAAAATGCGCACAAATGAGTCCAGAATAGTGAAAAACTCAAAAGCCCTCTGAAAAATTACATTTTTGTCTTTTAAAAAATTCTAACATTTTTCAAAGTGCAAATTTTGGGTTACAGTAGTGACGAAAATTTGTACCCAGACCATTTTACATCGATTGTTATCCCTATCTTCGCGTTTGGATTTTTTGGACCAAACTACAGTAACGCCCTACAGTAACCCGAGACAAAAAACCGATAATGGTCCAAAAACCTCAGAATAGTGTCTGTACATCAAATAAACGTTTTTGACAAAGCTTGAGCGAAAACTAAGATACTATGTCGCCCTGTTATTTCAAGGTTACAGAAAACACGTCTTAACACCCTTAACTACCTTAACGTTAAGGTTACTACAAGTTCGACCAACACGGAAGGGACATCTGTCAACAACAGAGAAATCAGCTTATAAAAGCAATGTTCACTTTGTGCGACGCGGGCAATGAAGATGGATGTGTGAGGCTGGGCGAGCTTCTACTCTACATTAGTGATATTTTTGTAAGTTATTACTTTACAAGTTAGAATCAAAATTTTGGTTTCAGGAGCAGGTTTATGACTTGGTTACATCTCTTTATATGGTCACTTTCTTCGGAATTATGGACACGGATCCATTTGTGATCGATCTATTAGATCAGTGTGCTTGCTAGATTATACGGTTGTTTTGCCACTGAATTGCCTTGAATCACGTGTTTGTGTTGCCATACATATTGCCAAATAAATCAATTACAATTTTTCTGAGATTTCTTTTATAATAAACAGTTAATTTATCGCATAAGCAGAATTGAGATACATTTTTGTGAGTTAATTTATTTAAAAGTGTATTTTTAAAGGGATCGTCAAGGGCCTTTTTATGCTATAGTACCACCATGGTGATAAATACTGCCCGTCTACAAATTTGTAAACGGACGGAGACCGGTTTTTGACGACTTTGAGTATTTTCTCGAAAACGGTAAATTTTCGACCCATAGTCATATACCTTTTTATGATCCGCAAATTTTTTTCTCTGTATTAAGTCAATGTTGTAAAACCCGCCTGACTGTCCCTTTAAAAGAAAAGCCGAAGAGCACAAATAACGCATATTCATGTTCTACAAATTTCACCTTTTTTATATTTTTGGTCTCAGCGGTTCAAAAGGTTGATTATCTTTATACGTTGAAAGTTGAAGAGAAAACACTGCTCAAACTCTTTTGACTATTTTTGAGAAATTGTTATTTCGCTAACGTAACCCAGGTCAAAAAATCAGTTCACTTTGAGTGCCCAAATAAAAAAAATTTACAGATGGAAGAAATACAGTGCGGGAAAAAAGTATAGTTCCACTTCAAAACTTTGATTATTATGAAATTCGTTTAGAATCTTGGTGAACCCTATGCACCATCGTTTTTGTCATGGTCGAATACCCTTTGCTGCAACGAACAAGATTTTCACATTTGCATATTCAAATTTTACGCTAACTTTATCGAAAAATGCAAAATTGAGGTGGGAAAAAAGTATAATTCCACCCTCAAAAAACCGATAATTTCTCGAGATTCAACGAACATCATTAGTCAATAGGTCCTTACACAAGACGGAGACAGTCTTAGGAACGTCTGACAAGGGAAAGAGACAGTTTGCGGAGCATCGAAGGCATCAACGTAGCCCACTTTTGACTTTTGGCCTTATTAAGATGATGGAGGTTGCAAAACTGCTTGTTTCCTTTGGCTTCAGCCTCCTCATGACACAAAATGAGAAAGTTTGGAGTCACATTGAGCCCCAAAGCCGCCCTAAATATTCTGAGAGTGAAAACTTTGTTAGAATCATCCGTTGAATACGATACAGACAGGCGCCGTTTCCCAAAATGAGCAAAATGTAGTTGCCACTTGTGAAAAGAATTCTCTTTATGGTTGTTTGGGTGAACGGTGGGACATACAGTCAACTTTCTAAAATTTGTCTAAACAGGTTTTAATCTTCTACTTCTACTTCTACTTCTTTTTCTTTCTTATCACTATGATCAGTTAAAATACTGGATTTTGAGATTAACCTTTGGTCGATCCATGCCGGTATTTTTCTGATACTTTGTGCATTCTCTCTATTAAGCTTTCTATCAATCGATATTTTACTTTAAATTATCTTACCTGTTCCTTTCACTTAGGTTTGCCTCTGAGCAAACTATCCTAACACGGTTCGTTGTGGATCGTGGTCCACCGCTTCGGCGGTGGTGATCTAACCACTTCTCCTTGTGGGGAGTGGGCTCCTTATAGGAGAACGCCTAATCCGTCTTTGGACGGAGTTTCGTCGCTCTTTGAGTGACAACCTGATACTTTAACCTTATAATATTTTTATACTATACATCAATTCTTGTTGTATTCCTACAATTCACTGATGTTTAAACTTTGTTTAATTTCTATCAAACTAAACGCTTATTACCCATAATTTACCTTTATACCAAAGTTTCACTTTTCTGACAATACTTCAAACTTTTTTATTTCCAAAACCATTTCCATTTTCTCTAAAACAATTTACATTTCTTTCAAACTAAAATTTCTTTCTTACATAAACATTTTACATTTTTCATTTTACCTTCTACCAAATTTACGTTTCCCAAACTTTATTTATCTTTTCAATAACAACTTTCAATCAATAACTCCCACTTGTTCAAATATCCAATTTGCCTCAGAGGACCTTACCTCTACATTACAAAAACTTTAAAAAAGGGGGTTTCTTTCTGATGGGGTTTATAAAAGGCGGCAGTTGGGCGCAGTTGAGATTCGGCTGTCGTCGCCTCCAGTAGAAACCTTTCAATGGTAGGCTTTTGCCCAGGCCTCCCTTTAAAGTCAGCAGCCCTGATGAATTCGATATCTCCCTGTATTCGGGTGTGGTCACCCCTATACTTGGATTTAACGGCCAGCTAACCACACTACAAACATAAACACTTCCAAAACCTATTTTTTTCTCAACCAAATTCAATGCCAGAAAAGTGAAACGAATTAAAATTATTGATTTACCATTTTATACAGAAAATAAGGGTAATAAATGTTTAAACAATAGATGCAAGTTATGTCCTGATTTTAAAACTGAAAAATACGTTTACAGTAATCTTACAAACTACAGAATTTCTACTATTAAATCATCTGATTGCAATTGTAATTCTAAAAACGTTGTTTATCTAATAACATGTAATACTTGTAATATTCAGTACGTTGGAGAAACTAAAAGTACTCTGAAACAAAGGATGAATCAGCACAGAAGTGCAATTAAAAGTACAACGTACAATACATATTTGGCAAATCATTTCCGTAACTCTCAGTGTAAAGACTTTTCTGTGACTGTCTTAGATAATATAGATTCTGAAGATACTAAAATACGCAAAGATAAAGAATTATTCTGGATAAAGCTTATGCAAACTGCTTATCCATTTGGTTTGAATGACCAAATCGCAGGATATGGTAATATATCTAATGGTTTAAATCTTTTCCAAAAAATCAATAATCCATGTCATTGTTTTCAAATTATGATGAAAAATAAAACACATGGAAAACGAAAACCATTTACAAACATTATAAATTCGGATAATGCTTTTCTTCTTAGCTCATTCAAAACAGAAAGCGTTAATTCATTGATTAAATTAATGCGCCAGATAAAAAACAAAGCAATCAATGACTTTATCGTTTTTATATTATCAAGCGAGTGTACAGCGGACTTACAGAATGAAACTAAAGTGAAAATTTACGCAGTTTTAACTAAATATTTCTGGAAAAATAATACAAAGCCATTAAGAGAACCTAGACATTTAATTAAAATACCATTTGTAAATAAAGCTTTAGAATTTATAAATCTCAAAGCTTTAATCAATAACCGGGAAATTAAAGATTTAATACTAGTAAATACCAATCAAATTCTTTTGAAAACTGACATAGTTTATACATACGATGAACCAGTAAGCAAACACATTTTAAACTACAATTCCTTTTTAAGAAAATTGACAAAAGAAAGTGCAAAAGCTGTTCTGAAAAGCACATGTGTCTGCCAGCTAGATTGTTTTAAATCTTACGCAAATCCTAAACTAGGACATGTGATGACTGGAGATTTATCTATTCTCAAAAACCCAATGCTTGAAAAACTTCTAGCAAAGGGAACAAAATTTAGAATCGCTGAAAACTTAAGTATACAGGATGTTAAAACTAAATTGATTGAAACGTTAAACAAACATGCCGAGTTTTTAACTAAAACTTATAAGTTAAACATAAATGACTCAAATAAAATTAAAAGAATTTTTAAAAACCGGTTAGAATTTATTAATTTTCAACTAACTCGAAAAAGAATGTTTGATTTGGAAACTGTTAAAAGAGAAATAAAAGATATACATAGAAATTTTGTAATTGTCCCTATTGATAAAGCAAGTAGTAACTACTCTATTATTTGTAAAAAACAATACATAAAGTTCATGAATGCGGAAATGGGAATAGATGTTTTGAATTTATCTGGGACTTACAAAGTTTATACAGCTGAAAGTAAAGATCAAATTCTAACAAGACATTTTAATTATGTTCAAAATTTTCCGGTCAAAACTCAAAACTCAGAAAGTGTTACGATTCCTGTTATCTATGCAACACCTAAAATGCACAAAAAAGAACCTAAATTTCGATTTATCACAGGTGCGTATAATAGCAGCATTAAAGAAATATCCGTAGAATTGAAAAATATTTTTTTCATTCTTTAAAGCTCACTTTATTCGGTATTGTAAAGCAATTGAAAGTAGACAACGTATTAGACTGAATTGGATTTTAGAAAGTAGTTATGCACTTACAAATCGATTTAAAAATGAAAACATGAATAGATACAATGAACTGCATACGGCTGATTTTGAGTCACTGTTTACTAATTTACCACATGATTGTGTAATTAATTCTGTTAAATATATATTGAACATCTGTTTAAAAACTCTGGCGACAAAAAAGATTACTTAGTTAAAACTGGAAAAAGTTATTACTATAGTGATTCACCGAAACCAAACAAAGCCAGTTTTCATGCTTCTGAAATTATATCATTGTTACAATATATTCTGAATGATAGTTTTACTGAATACCAGGATTTGCTATTTAAGCAAGAAAAAGGAATTCCGCAAGGAAACAATGTATCTCCAGTTTTAGCTGACTTAACTCTGATGGCTATGGAAGTAAAATACGTATTAGAAAACAAAAATCTTTATTCGGAACGTAACGTTTTTATAGCCAGATATATGGATGATATTCTGTTTATTGGCAACAATTTAAACTCTATTTTAAGTAAAAATGCATCTCTGTATCATACCTCTTTGAATCTCAGTAAAACAAATTCTAATGACCATGAATGTGACTTTTTCGACTTATCCATAAATTTGGCAAATGGTAAATTAGAAACAAAACTATATAATAAAACGGATGATTCTAACTTTACAATAATTCGTTATCCACATAATAATTCCAACGTACATTCAAGTCTAATTTTAAATACTATAACTGGGGAAACAGTTCGAATTTTCCGAAGTTGTACTTTGATCTCAGACTTTGAAAGCAGGCTTAAAATGTTGTACAAAAATGTAATTGCAAACGAATTTTTAGAAAATAAAATCGCAACGCACTTATTTAAAACTGTTTGCAGATTTAAGGAACTTAGAGCCAAATATGGTTTTAAAACTTTAGATTCAATTAGAAGTCTAATTAAAAGAATACAAAATTAGTTCATTCCTAGATAGTTAGGTCTTATCCCTTATCTATGAGTTGTTTGCAAATGCATAACAAAGGTAAATCGATAGGCTGCCATGCATTGTAGTTTAATTGGAAAGTCGCTTTATCCGCCCTTTGACCCAGTTTCGACCACTTTTACCGAAAAAAGCGATCACAACATGGCTTTTTCCCGTGAAAATGCTATAAAAGGCCGGAAGTCCGTTGATAAATCAGTCCCCTTCTCCACTCCCTACCGTTGCCTCTACCTCTGCCTCTACAAGGACTACTTCCTTCTGCCTCTATCTCTATTCTACCGGGACTGCTCTCTTTCTCTTCTGTATCAGGTATCAATTGTTTTATGTGTTTCTTGTTCTCCTACCTAGAGTGAGGCTTCTCTGATGAAGCATTTACTTTATCTATTCACTTTCTTATTCACTTCTGCCCCGCTCACTCTCATTCACTGGTGACTTCTCTGTCAGATGCTATGGGGCGAAACAGAGGAATTACTTGCTGTTTATCTTTCTTTGTCTTCTAAAATTTGTCTAAACAGGTTTTAATCTTCTACTTCTACTTCTTTTTCTTTCTTAACACTCACCCACTCACACACTCACACACTCACACACTCACACACTCACACACTCACACACTCACACACTCACACACTCACACACTCACACACTCACAAACTCACACACTCACACACTCACACACTCACACACTCACACACTCACACACTCACACACTCACACACTCACACACTCACACACTCACACACGCGGAATTGCATAGAAGGATGATATTTGAAAGTACTAACGTGGAAACCTAATCCGGGCAAATCTGTGATAACAGCAAATAGAAGAGTTTGTCGAACAGTGATAACTTTTCCAGAAACTATGGCTAAACGAAGAATGAACGAGTTCATGATGACTAAAGGGGAGACGTAGGTAGAATGAAGAAATAAGACATAAATATTGAAGCAAAATGTTGAACTGAAATTTCGACAGATTCCGTAGGCAGATTCCGTACCAAATAATTTCGGTAGGTGGGACATTCGAACTGGAAAATTTGGTTTTTTTGTATATATTTCTCACTGTTCACTTAAGGTTGATCTCTGTATCTTTCTGTCTCTCTCTCTCTCTCTCTCTCTCTCTCTATCTCTCTTTCTGTTTTTTTATACCAGGGCATCACAATCCACAAAGATGTAATTTCCACTATGGACTTAATAGCTCCCTCCACAAGGAATATTGCGAATATTTTCATTACAATTGTCGTATAGCGAAAAACGGAAAAGATTAGCAAAGTGTTCAGTGTGAGTCCGGATATGAGCATAATCGTCCAAAGGTAGTGTAGGATGATCATTTCGTTGTTTCCTCAGACAGAGTAGAGCGTTGATTATTTATTGGTCCCCCTTAATAACATTGTTTGTAACAATGTTCTTAAAGTTCTTCAATTGCTGCATTCTGCCACGAATGGCAATTTTTTACGTGCAGTGGATAATTTTCCCCGTAGACCTATAAAGGATCAGACGAAAAAAAGCGAAAAGACAAGCACAATCTGTTCAGCACATGTTTCATAAGTGAACAGCGCGTGATTTTTCGACGGTATGGGCAAAAACCGCGATTTAGTGAAGTTTTGAGAGAATAAAAATACTTGTGGCTCAAAATTCTAAGTAGTTCGTGCTTTTATTTCGCGTAATAACTATCTAGGACCTTCTGAAAATTGATAACTGATGTTTAGATCGACCTTTTTTTTACTGATGTTTAGATCGTTTAGATTTGTATTGTAACTATCCTCAACCTTGAGAACAACATGTTAGGTATGGAATCGACTGCATTTTTTGTGGAAAACATTGTTATTAGTGTAAAAACCGATTTCTTATGTTTAAAAGAAAGTTAGAAGACGAAATGTGTTTACAATGTCGAAAAACTATATAATTTTCTTTTTTTTGTTGCCTGCAAAGATCTCGCACATCGAAAAAACGCATAGAAACAGGCACGCACCCGCACACCAAACTGAACCGGACGAGTCAACATGTTACAAAAAGTAGCATTCAACCACATAATCCCAGTTTTTAAAACACATTTTTTAAAGAAACGCTATTTTATTTTATTTAATGAAAACTGTTTTTACTTATGAACTTTTGCTAATAAACTCAAAACTCAGTTAAAAACGTTAAAAGTTTTATCTGTGTTTTTTAACTTAAGTAATTTTGTAAAAAAAAAAAAAGTTGCCTTAAAAACATTTGTAACGAAATTTCTGGTAGCGGCGCGCGCGTTTGTGTTTGAAACATTTAAAATGCAGCTGGCCGCAATTTAATGTTTTAAAACTGCGGGCTTTTTTGAGAAAAAGCGCGCGCTGTTAATAAAAATTTTGGCTTCAGATGGGGTTTGAAGGCTTAAAATATAATAGAAATACTACTTGTGTTGAAAAGTTTCGAAAAAAATACATAGAGACAATTCGTTTTTCTATGTCCATTTTCTTAATGCGTACAATATGTTTTACTCTACAAGAGCCCTTTATTATCAATAAAAATAATTTAAAATGCATTTATACAAAAAATAATCATCCAATATCCTTTTCGAACCAATTATACGGGCTAACTTTTAAAATATCGAAAAAATGAATCATAAGTTGATCTATCCTCGAAATCTTGTTCAATCTCTGAAATTCATAATGTATTATTTTTTAATAGATTAACTCACATCCAGAGCAATAAATAAATTATTAATTTTATAGACTCTTGAGGCATAATTATGTAATTTCTTGTTTCGAGCATAATATTGGTAAATTTCCTCTGATAATTGTCGGCCGTTTTTGGACACTTTGAAGCCAGGTCTATCGAAAACGGTACATTTCCGACCCATAGTCATATACATTTTCTTGATCAGCGAATTTTTCTTTTCTAGATGGGCCAATGTTGTAAAATCCGCCTGACTGTCCCTTTAAGACGCAATGTCTGAGAGACTTGAAATACCTTTGGTTATAAAACTTCAAAATGGTCCAATCGGGTTCATATTTTGTGTGGTTTTTATATAAAACCATTTTACATTAGAATGACACTGAAAATCGATTATAGATTTTTTGGTTGGGGTACTGTATTTTGACCCCGAGGTACTGTAACTACACTCAAACTAACGAAAACTTAACATATTTGGTATGGAATCGATTGCAAATTTTACGCTGAAAAAGAACTGATTAAATTATATAAAGTGGTATTCAACACTACTCTGTGTTTTAAACACACTTTTCGAAAGAAAATAATTTTTCATTTGAACTTTTACTTAATATCAGTGAAACTCCTTGTAAAAAAGGCCAATCTGAGATTTTTTTTCGGTTTTTAAAGCATCAATAATTTTCTCCATGTTTTTATACCCTAAAAAGTATGTTTGTATATTTTCAGCCTTTACAACCCATTTGTAACGAACTTTTTCCTAAACGGGCACTTTTGAGGCATTTGGACCTTTATCGATTTTTGGTCCCGGGTTACGGTAGCCGCTCTGGGTTACTGTAGTTTGGTCCAAAATGGTCCAAACGCCGAGATAGGAATACCAATCGATGTATTATAGTCTGGGTGCAAATTTTCGTTACTACTGTAACCCAAAAAAGGCACTTAAAAAAAGAGGTTTGTTGAGTTTTTCACTACTATGGATTTATTTGTGCGCATAATCACTAAACGGGTCAAATTCTAAGAAAAGTTGCTACAAAACAAAAACATAAACCACGAAAAAACTTTGACACAATGTATTCAAATTACGCGTATTAAATGTGAAAAACAATATTTTTCATCAAATCATGTTGTTTCCCACTTTTCTTTTGTTTTTTCTTCACTCGGATAGTTCGAATAATACAATGTTTTATTTAACTAGCACGAAGATACATGTGTTTGTTGAAAAGTTTTTTTTTGTTTTGTGGGCCAAATACAATTTGAGTGCATTGTGTCTGAAAATTTTTCTTTGTTTTCTTTTTTTTGTTTTGTAGCAAATTTTGTTTAGAATATGACGCGTAAAGTCATTATGCGCAAAAAAGAATCCATAGTAGTGCAAAACTCTGTCATTTAAAAAATTCTAACATTTTTCAAAGCGATATATAAAAAAAATTTAATTTTTTGTCACCTGCGGGTAATTTTGTACGAGCTATTGATTGGTGCTATTCACAATTTCCCATACCCTCTCATTTTCGAGGTAAATGAAAAATCTGGGGTGGCCGTAAAATTTTTGAACGCACTGTATAACGTACCGTTTTG
This sequence comes from Oscheius myriophilus, assembly GCA_964057215.1. Lineage (NCBI taxonomy): Eukaryota > Metazoa > Nematoda > Chromadorea > Rhabditida > Rhabditidae > Oscheius > Oscheius myriophilus. Next base: position 21,088,694 of record OZ059905.1, read on the forward strand.
ACATACTTTGATTTTTCACCTTATCCAACTTCAATCTACAGTAACCCCGGGAACAAAAAATGACCGAGGCCCAAAAGTTCCAGGATTTTAATACAAGTTTCCAGAAAATACGAAATCTGCTCGAGTCTTACAGAGACGGAGTTTCAAAGGCAAAATGATACCTTGAATTCCAACGCAAAAAATCAAAACCGAAAAGTCAAGAAAAAAGTGTTTTTAGTCATTTTCCCAAAATAGTTCACATGACCATTTTCTTTCACCGTATGAAATTGACTGGGAAAAAATTTAATTGAAAAACGTAATAGGTTATAAAACAAATTTTCTTACAAATCATTTTCAACCGAGAATAAATTGCTATATCCGATGCTTCTCAAAGTGAAACGGCCAATTTGCATTATACAATGACTGCTTATAAGTTTTAGCTAATTTTTCCCTTTTCAAACCCTACCGTTTCATGTCCATCTTTAACGATTCATTAGCCGTATCGTAAATTACATCATCTCTGTAGTCAAATTGGACTCCATTGTGAGTAACAGCCGTTGAATCATTCACATCGTGTCCCAACCAATCAACATTGTTAAACATTTCAAAAATTTGTGGAAAATAAAGTGTAAAATTTCGATACACAATTCTCTGAAAATTGAAATTCAGATTTGAAAGATAAAAATATTACCCTTTGGTCCAGTGGAAGTTCAACAAAACTAGAAAGTGACATGCAAAGTTCTGCTGTTTGCTCCATTACTCGGAAATATTCACACAGAATTTCAGTCAATTTGACTTTTTCTCCCTTAATTATTTAAAAATAAAAAAAAGTATGTTGTGTATGATTAAATTACCTTATTTTCTTCACAATTTGGCCATTGCTTTTTTAAGCGAATGTATCCCTCTAATACTTTGTTACATAAACCTTTTTGAGCCGAAGAGTAGGGAAGATCAACGTTCTGGAAAAAAACATGTTAAGTTTTTTTTTATTATTATTTAAGACGTTTTTTTCTGTAAAAGTCGAGCCCAAAAATTAAAAATTGTATAAACTGGGAAAGGTAGGAAACCCCTGAGTAGGGTACTTTGATTTTTTTAAAACTAAATGATTTGCGTTGAAAAAAATGAATATTAATTTGTTATATAGCAAAGTTTCTTTCCAGAAGCACCAGTAATTCACAAAAACCTAAATTCCCGAAAAGCAAAAAATCAAAAAGTCAAAAATGTTCCTGAAAAAAAGTCGAAAATTAGTTTCTCCTTGTTTTTTCGGGGGAAAAATGAAATTTTTTTATATCTCAGGAAAGTTATACACAACTTTTCTGTAAATCGATTTTTCCATAGGTCAATAATCTGCTAGATTTTCACAGAAACGACTTTTTTGTTTCCTAAGTTAAAAATATTGCAAAGCGCATTGAAGAAAAATGTTTAAAAACTAACTCACCTCACTTAAAATATTGTTAATTCGCTTCCATAATTCAGAGTAAAAAGACTGTGTATTGTTTAGAACATTATCGACAGTGTAGAAATTGTCATTTAATTTCTGTGTATCATTTTCAAGGTCCGAGCAAAATATAGACGAATCCGTCTGAAAAAAAAATATTTACAATTCCTTAAAGCAAGACGCAAAAAATGGGTGAATATGAACTTGTCATATGAGCAGTGCAACAACGTGGAACCTTAGCTTTTCCATTGTTTAAAATACACGTTATGACACGAAACGCATTTTCTGACTTCTCTGTTCACATCGTGATAGCGGGCCCGCCACGTTTTCAAAAGGTCATATGGCTGTTTTTTAAAGGGCTCGTAAGCGGCCTTTTCCAAATGGTATGCTAATGAAGACTTGGCAAGCATTTTGCTCACGGCTGGAGCGGTGTTGGAAAAATGATTTCAATTGAAATGACTTGATTAGCATAGATTCCATTTCCAATCAGAAAAGGCCCCTGACGGTGCCTTTAAAGACCTACCGTAGTTCAGAAAAGAAAACTGTACCGTAGTTCAACAAGCTCGCCGTATGTGTGTGTGTGTGTGTGTGTGTGTGTGTGTGTGTGAGTGTGCGTGTGTGCGTGTGTGCGTGGTGTGTGCGTGTGTGCGTGGTGTGTGTGTGTGTGTGTGTGTGTGTGTGTGTGAGTGTGTGAGTGTGTGAGTGTGTGAGTGTGTGAGTGTGTGAGTGTGTGAGTGTGTGAGTGTGTGAGTGTGTGAGTGTGTGAGTGTGTGAGTGTGTGAGTGTGTGAGTGTGTGAGTGTGTGAGTGTGTGAGTATGTGAGTGTGTGAGTGTTAAGAAATGAAAAAAAGGGGGGGGGGGAATAGGCAAAGCTATAAAACCTGTATGAGTTAAGTAGAGAGAGAGAAAACAGTAAATGTGATAAAAACACCGTGTCGCCCCTTAGCATCTGACGGTGAGATTACCAGTACACAGAGTGAGCGGGGCAGAGTTAAATGAGAGAGTGAAATTAGAGAAGGTAAATACTTCATCAGAGAAGCCTCACTCTAGGTGATATAGAAGAACAGACAAACAAAAAAAGGAGAGACACCAATTGATACCTGAAGTCCAAGAGAGAAGTAGTCGACCCAGCATTCGGATTCGTAGCACAGCAATGAAGTAGAACCAGCGCACGGTCACGAGGAAAGGGAGGACTGTGAAAGTCTTGGCAAGATGCCCTTATACAGTCCATTTTCCCGCGAAAGCCGAGTAAAAGCAAAGAAAAAGCGATTGGGTGCGTGACCTTTGCTCCGTATAATTAGGTTTCATTGCGAGCTAGTAAATCGATTGGGATGGTAAAAGTACCGTTTGAGGCTGTATGCATTCATTCCATGGTCAAACTTCTAATTTTGAATTCGCTTTATTAAATTCTTAATAGAGTCCAAGTTTTTATAACTATATTTGGCTCTAATTTCTCTATATCTGCAGAATATTTTAAAAAAGTGAGCTGCTACAAATTTATCTGTATAGCCATTTTTTACAATTTTTTTATAAAGAGCTTTAAATCTACTTTCGAAATCATGAATTAAACTACAACTTCTAAAGATTCTAACTGTTTCCCCTGTGATTGTGTTTAGAATTAGACTAGAATGTATGTTAGAATCAAAATGTGGATATCGTATGATCTCAAAATTGTAGTCATCTGTTTTATTGTAGAGTTTAGTTTCTAGTGTGTTAGTTTGTAGTTTGATCGTAAGGTCTAAAAATTGACATTCGCTAGAATTTGGATTTGTTTGGCTTAGATTCAAAGAATTATGATATATTTCTGAATTTCTATCAAGAATGGAGTTTAGATTATTTCCAATATAAAGAATATCATCCATATATCTTGCTACAAAAACATTTTTATTGTTGTAAAAGTTTCTATGTCCCAAAATGTATTTAACTTCCATAGCCATCAGAGTAAGATCTGCCAAAACAGGAGATGCGTTATTTCCTTGTGGAATTCCCTTATTTTGTTTGAAAATCATTTCCTGATATTCAGTAAAGCTATTATTCAAAACGTATTGTAGTAAAGAGAGGATTTCAGCTGCATGAAAACTAGTTTTATTGATTTTAGGCAAATCCGTATAGTAGAAAGTTTTTCCATTTTTAACTATATAATCTTTATTTGTTCCAGCATTTTTAAAGCAAGTGTTTAGAACGTACTTTATTGAATTAATCACGCATTCATGGGGTAAATTTGTGAAAAGACTTTCGAAATCGGCAGTGTATAATTCTCTAAATTTAGAGATATTTTCGTTTTTAAACTTACTATTTAGAGCAAAACTACTTTCCAGAATCCAATTTAGTCTTATGCTGTTTCTACTTTCAATGGTTGCACAATATCTAATAAAATGATTTTTGAAAAACATCAAGATGTCTTTAAGTTCAACAGAGATTTTCTTTATGCTACTGTTGTAAGCTCCAGTAATAAATCTACATTTAGGCTCTTTCTTGTGCATTTTTGGAGTAGCATAAATTGTTGGAATACAATTATTATCATCTTGTAATTGTGGCTTTTTAGTGAAGTTTTGGGTCCATATCAAATGTCTAGCTAGAATTATATTTTTTGTTTCTTTTGAATAAATTTCATATGTGCCAGAACCGTTAGTTTGATCCAAACCTAGTTCTGAATTCATAAACAGAATGTATTGTTTTTTACAAATAAAAGAATAATTATTACTGGCTTTGTCAATTGGAACTATAACGAAATGTTTATGTACTTGTTTCAAAGCTTCTTTAACAGTATTGAGATTAAAAGCTTCATTTTCTGTTTTTCTGATATTCAGTAAATTAAGTTTTGTTTCAAAAACTGATTTAATAAATGTTGCATCTACTGAGTTCAATTTATATTGTTTCACTAAGAAATCTGCATGATTTTTTAATGAATCGGTCAAATGTTTTCGAATTTCGGTTATTGTAAGGTCTTTAGCAATTCTATACTTTGTGCCTTTGCTAAGTAGTTTTTCAAGCATAGGGTTTTTCAAAAGGGATAAGTCGCCTTGCATGATATGTCCTAGTTTTGGATTCACGTGTTTGTGTATTTATGTTTCAAACAAGCACATGGACTGTTCAAAATATCAGATGCATTTTCTTTAGTCAATTTTTGATTGAGTAAGTTTCAGTGCAATTATACGATCCGCGCGCGAGTATTTTGTAATCCGACGATAGAAAACAAATAATTACGTTTTCCAAAGACATGTTTGATTTAATTAACAAAAGTTTGAAGACAGCAGCCTGTGAAATCACTGATTTTTGCTACAAAAAGAGTTTTTCAAGAAAAAGGGAACAGTATGAATCTGCTGTTTAAAATGTTGTAGACCTTTCCACTGAATGATGGAGTCATTCGTAGCTTTGAAAATTGAAATTTTTGTCGAAATGACGGTTTTTCGGGGGATGGCCGTATTATTAGTACACACCTGATTTTCGTTTTTTTCGCGTAACATTATAATATGCAAATTTAATGTGTCAAATCCGTCGCCTGGGGGTAATTTTGTACGAGCTGTTGATTTGTGCTATTCACAATTTCCCATATATTTGTGAGAAAATTTGAAGGTCTGGGTGGCTGAAGATTATGGCATTCACTATGATTCAAGAAATGAAGATTGAAAAAGTCAAAAGTTCTTTAACTGGGTTGGCAATCTAGCTCGTACTCAACGAACTAAGGGGTTATAAACGAAAAAAAATAGCACATCGGTTAGCATAAAACCGAAACTAAAGTCCGACCCAGTGTGTGGCGCGGTTGTGTCTGATATAAATCTACGCCGCGTTTCCAAGTTCAAAAAGATAGTATAAACTGTTTAAGTCAAAATTTACTATGTATTACCAATAAGTTAAGTTCATTTTCGCGTTTTGCTTTTTGCACGCAGCGGTCTTTGGCCGTTTTGGGGCCGCTCTGTGGCCTTTGTTAGAAAACCGTGAAATTACTTCGCGCCTGATATAGACAATTTTACACTTTTTTTTCGAAATGAACATAGAAACACAGTCAAACTCCAGAGACATGCTTCTTTATTAGTAAAAGTTAAAGTGTTTAAACGCATACCTCACAAAATAACAATTTTATGTAATTTTGTCTAATTTTTACATCTTTTCACAATTCTAACACTAGGAATTTTAAAGTCGAGGAAGCGCTGTTGCCTTAGTACTTTTGAGGAAAAAAAAGTTTTCGGTATGAACTTTGCTATTTTTTTAACGGCACTTTAGAGAGTGTTATATTGTGGTTACTAAATATTCTATTCGGGAATTGGTTGAGGTATACTCAGGCCGTGTACGCAGCAAAAAAAGCCGGAGCAGTTTTGGCGAAGAGTGGTTTCATTTTCAAGGTCCGAGGAGAATATAGTGTAATCCATCTGAAAGAAACTCTAGTATTCTGCAGTAAACCAGGCCATTGATTTTTGCAATTTCTGGAATCGCAAAATGGAATACCTTTCTATTTTTTCTCTTATCAGTGAAAAATCAATAGAAGTGTGATAAATATTAACCTTTGAAATGTAAGTCAATTTTTCGGTTCATTTAAAAACGCGTCTAAAGGAGATTTTTTAAAACTCGAATCGATTGGATGTTAGAGCCAACAAATATTGTGTCCTCTTGGCTACAAATTTTTGACTTACCGTAACTCAGTTAAGAAAAAGCTGCAAATTTTGACTTAGAGTAACTCAGTAACATTATAACACCAGAAGTCAAAGCCCCGCTACGCGGGTCTTAGACTTCTGGGTTCGGCGGCCTTCGGCCGCCTCAATGTGTTCTCACGGCCTTCGGCCGTTCGATTTCGCGGCCTGCGACCGCTCATTTTTGCAGCCTTTGGCCGCATACGGCCGCTTCGCGGAGTTACGTCGATACACACGTGTGCGCTCGGGTCGGGTACCAAGGGCGGCCGACCACTATCTCCTCTCTAGAAATGGCTCACTTTGCCTAAAACGCTACGCTGCTAACCAACAGACAGAAAGTACCAAATGTATATTGGGATTTTTGCATTGGTGCAACAATGACTCGAATCGAACCCTGGTTGTGACGGTTTTCTAAGCTTGGACCCGAACGAAACGGGCCGACCAAGGCCAGGCTGTGCCGTGCCAATTATTCCCATCGGGCTGCAGGGCACTGAATATTTCTGGATGTTTTGGATCAAAGTTGTCTTATTTGGCTGTTGTAACTATAGGTACATTCTCTCACTAGTTACTCAAAGTTTATTTTACACTGTAAAATTAGAGTGTCTTTGGAAAATGTTGGTAGCCCTAGAATTTGCCCAAAAATTGGTCTAAAAGTTTTCTTTGACCCACAAAGATAATTTTGAATTTTCGTTAGTTTGGTGTAAAGTTTCCATGTGGCGATGTGACGCTTTCTGCAGTCTTATCAAGATGTGGATCACAGTCGCTGTGTTTCCGAAGGGAGGCATAGTCACGCCTAGGTTTTCGGAGGGTTCTCTGCAAAGATTGCACTCAAGGTTGTTACATGTAGTTTTGTGTTTCAATGAACAGCTAAAGTCAGAAAAAGTAATAGCCAAACTAAGTTTTCAGTCATCGTCCCTTGAACTCGAAAGTCTTAATTAAGGCAAATTATTTAAAAATCGCACAACAAAAAAACCTTTTTTTTTTTACAAATCTTTTGCCAGGAATAGATCAAATCAAGCACTGAAATATCGAAACTAACGTATGCTTTCGCACTTTTTTGACAAAAGACTCAAAAAGGTGAAAATTTGCGTTTGAAATCCGTTTGCCCCATTTTTCAAGTATTGTCATAGACTTCAAAATGCCACTAGGACAAAAAGATTCCCCAATTTTTTCCCCTTCAAATTCGTTTGAAAATTTGAATTTTCCCCGATCAAATCGATGGAAAATATTCATCTTCAGGGCGATTTTCGTTATGAAGGCCAGGGAGTTTTTCAAACTTTAATTTTTCAAAAAGTGCGCAAAATCACGGAAAATTAAATCAAAGGTCGAATAAAGCGAAAACCTGCAATTTTAAACGCAAAGTTTCGCTTTTTCGAGGTTTTCCGACTCATGTGTAGAAGTGCACGAAATTTTCGTCAATTGAGTGATAGATTTGAAGTATTCACTGCATGTGCTATCAAATAAACATTAGTTTCAGTCATTTTGATCAATTTTGAAAAATTACAGTACCCTACCGTAACCCGAGTCAAAAAATCGATTTTGACCTAAAAGTTTCAAAATTTGGCCTGCTCGAGTTTATCAAAGACGCTTAATCAGATTTCTACATATTCATGGCAAAATCTGTTGTAGAAACACCACATTAAACGCTATTGAGAAATTTTGAAAAAAAAATTACCCTGCAGGGACCCTGGTCAGAAAATCGATTACGGCCTCAAAGTTTCAAAATATGGGCCATGTAGAGGTTGGAGGTCAATTTTGTGTCTATTCTTGAGCTAATAACTTTTTCCTCAGACCTGCTCAAGAGGGCCTGTTCGAGTTGGGGCGGAGACGATGTCTTTTAGAAAAAATTTTCCTAACTTTGACTGATGTTTAAGACGTGATTTTTATAAGACTCGAGACATGAGTGACACAGGAGATTTTTTTGCTTCGAATTTGCCTTATACTGATAAATTAAATTCAGTATGACCAAAATGAATCGTTTTTCACTTGTTCGGGCTACTGTAGCATAGGCTTGCAATGTCGTGCATGCATCCTTATATCTCGCTTCAACGTGAACCATTTTAAAAACGGTCAATTTAAAAAAGTCAGATAATTATTTAGAAAAAAAGTTCATAATTATGGTAAAAGCTAAAATTTCATGTTTTCGTTATGAAAAAGTGGATGGAATGGATGAAAAGCGACTTTTTCGGTTATAGCACATACCAAACACAAAAGTGTCACTAGTGACATTTTTTTTATAATTTCCCGCATTTTTGGTCATCTTTTATCTTTTTCGACCAAAAAATTTTAGGACACACATCATCATGAAAAACGCCTTAAATGGTAAGAACTGGGCCTCCAGCACCTTGTTTCGCTCTCCGTCCCAATTTTACACGCTCCTGGGGCTGTCAAATTTTTGTATTGTTGATTTAAAGTGACAGAGAAACATTATAAAACAAAACTTGAGTTATAAAGGTGGTTAAAATTGTGTGAAAACCGAGAATACGGCCTGTTTTTCAATGTAAACACTATGTTCACCCTAACGTAAGTTGTGATTTAGAGAATGGCAAGTTTTTTAACAGCATTTGGCGAGAAACGTGTTTGAATACTAGTTAAAACAATTAAAAAACAATGGTGATAGAAAACAAACGTCGAAAGAGCGCTAAGACTTGTAGGAGTAGGCAAAACCCGCGTGCGTCGTCAATTGTGGTTCCAGCGCCCGAGTGCGCGCCTTTAATGCGTTTTTTCAAGATGATGTGTGTCCTAAAAATTTTTGGTGTCTTAAGATAAAATGTAGAAAAAAATGTATAGAATCGAATGAAGTAGGTCGTTAAAGGCACTTTTGCGTTATTTCCTATGTCACAACCACAATTGTTCCAGCTCGAGTCCTATAAAAACTGCGTCTTAAAACACGAAACTATAAGTAACGACGGCGATCTTCGTAGGAAACCGTCCAAAAACCTTGGCGGGACTATGCCTCGCAAGCAAGCATGGCAAAATTGGAACATTTGGAAAAATGGGCCGGCTCGGGCCGGCCCGAAAATATTTTTTCCTTGTCATTGATTTTTCCATTGAAAAAAGGCATAAATTTTCGGTTGAGTCGGGACGGCCCGGGCCGGCCCGGCCGGGTAACGGTAGTTCAATTCCAGGGTTACGGTAGTCCGATGGTAGGGTTACGGTATTTCGATTATAGGGTTACGGTAGTCCGATCCCATGGCTACGGTAGTCCAAAAACCTTTGCGTAACTGTTCTTCCCATAGTCACACAAGCGACTGTGATCTACATCTTGATTCGGGCACGCCGGTGTTTCATGCGATATCGAAAGTTCAAGACTACCGTAACCCGCTAAAATCGAAGACATTTCGATTTTAAGTGTGCAAATTCTTTTTTTTCTAGTTTTTGAAAGAGCAAATTTTAAGTTTATCGTCAAAATCAGGGGCTGGGCCAGGCCGGCTCACCCGATTGTGCGCTTTCTAAATCGACTGACAATTTAATGAGAAATTTTTCATTATCATGTGATAAAATTACTTCCTAGCCCTAACATTTGGCCATTTCTGGACAAAAACGCATTTTCGCAATAAATCAATATACGTTATACAAAAATCAAACGATTCAGCATAATGATTCTTAACTTTAATAACATTTCATTACAAAAGTCTGACTTTGGCGGTTGATCAAACGATTTGAAACCATTTTCGAGTTGAGTTGGGTCCCACCACGAAAGTATTCATCTAAGACGCCATTCGTGCAAGATCCGACCAGCCGCCTTATTCGAGAGGCATAAGAAACATCGGACTGCCTGAAAACTTGTTGATAACTTAATAATGAAAAAAAAAAACTAAGGTTTTCTGACACTTTTATTGTCAGAGTACAATACAACGGGATAACAAATTGACAACGAATCTTGTAATAGGGTGCTGCTCTACAATAATATATAGAACAATTTACATTTCAATTGTAACAATGTCCTTCTATTTATCAAAAAGTTCAATCTGTGACATACGGCCCATTCTCTGCTCACATCGTGATAGTGTGCGCGCCGTAACATTGCAAAAGGTCATACGGTTGTTTCGTACGGGATCGAAAAGAAACCCCTACCGGATTTCGTCAAGCGGGAGTGTGTGAGTGTGTGAGTGTGTGAGTGTGTGAGTGTGTGAGTGTGTGAGTGTGTGAGTGTGTGAGTGTGTGAGTGTGTGAGTGTGTGAGTGTGTGAGTGTGTGAGTGTGTGAGTGTGTGAGTGTGTGAGTGTGTGAGTGTGTGAGTGTGTGAGTGTGTGAGTGTGTGAGTGTGTGAGTGTGTGAGTGTGTGAGTGTGTGAGTGTGTGAGTGTGTGAGTGTGTGAGTGTGTGAGTGTGTGAGTGTGTGAGTGTGTGAGTGTGTGAGTGTGTGAGTGTGTGAGTGTGTGAGTGTGTGAGTGTGTGAGTGTGTGAGTGTGTGAGTGTGTGAGTGTGTGAGTGTGTGAGTGTGTGAGTGTGTGAGTATGTGAGTGTGTGAGTGTGTGAGTGTGTGAGTGTGTGAGTGTGTGAGTGTGTGAGTGTGTGAGTGTGTGAGTGTGTGAGTGTGTGAGTGTGTGAGTGTGTGAGTGTGTGAGTGTGTGAGTGTGTGAGTGTGTGAGTGTGTGAGTGTGTGAGTGTGTAAGTGTGTGAGTGTGTGAGTGTGTGAGTGTGTGAGTGTGTGAGTGTGTGAGTGTGTAAGTGTGTGAGTGTGTGAGTGTGTGAGTGTGTGAGTGTGTGAGTGTGTGAGTGTGTGAGTGTGTGAGTGTGTGAGTGTGTGAGTGTGTGAGTGTGTGAGTGTGTGAGTGTGTGAGTGTGTGAGTGTGTGAGTGTGTGAGTGTGTGAGTGTGTGAGTGTGTGAGTGTGTGAGTGTGTGAGTGTGTGAGTGTGTGAGTGTGTGAGTGTGTGAGTGTGTGAGTGTGTGAGTGTGTGAGTGTGTGAGTGTGTGAGTGTGTGAGTGTGTGAGTGTGTGAGTGTGTGAGTGTGTGAGTGTGTGAGTGTGTGAGTGTGTGAGTGTGTGAGTGTGTGAGTGTGTGAGTGTGTGAGTGTGTGAGTGTGTGAGTGTGTGAGTGTGTGAGTGTGTGAGTGTGTGAGTGTGTGAGTGTGTGAGTGTGTGAGTGTGTGAGTGTGTGAGTGTGTGAGTGTGTGAGTGTGTGAGTGTGTGAGTGTGTGAGTGTGTGAGTGTGTGAGTGTGTGAGTGTGTGAGTGTGTGAGTGTGTGAGTGTGTGAGTGTGTGAGTGTGTGAGTGTGTGAGTATGTGAGTGTGTGAGTGTGTGAGTGTGTGAGTGTGTGAGTGTGTGAGTGTGTGAGTGTGTGAGTGTGTGAGTGTGTGAGTGTGTGAGTGTGTGAGTGTGTGAGTGTGTGAGTGTGTGAGTGTGTGAGTGTGTGAGTGTGTGAGTGTGTGAGTGTGTGAGTGTGTGAGTGTGTAAGTGTGTGAGTGTGTGAGTGTGTGAGTGTGTGAGTGTGTGAGTGTGTGAGTGTGTGAGTGTGTGAGTGTGTGAGTGTGTGAGTGTGTGAGTGTGTGAGTGTGTGAGTGTGTGAGTGTGTGAGTGTGTGAGTGTGTGAGTGTGTGAGTGTGTGAGTGTGTGAGTGTGTGAGTGTGTGAGTGTGTGAGTGTGTGAGTGTGTGAGTGTGTGAGTGTGTGAGTGTGTGAGTGTGTGAGTGTGTGAGTGTGTGAGTGTGTGAGTGTGTGAGTGTGTGAGTGTGTGAGTGTGTGAGTGTGTGAGTGTGTGAGTGTGTGAGTGTGTGAGTGTGTGAGTGTGTGAGTGTGTGAGTGTGTGAGTGTGTGAGTGTGTGAGTGTGTGAGTGTGTGAGTGTGTGAGTGTGTGAGTGTGTGAGTGTGTGAGTGTGTGAGTGTGTGAGTGTGTGAGTGTGTGAGTGTGTGAGTGTGTGAGTGTGTGAGTGTGTGAGTGTGTGAGTGTGTGAGTGTGTGAGTGTGTGAGTGTGTGAGTGTGTGAGTGTGTGAGTGTGTGAGTGTGTGAGTGTGTGAGTGTGTGAGTGTGTGAGTGTGTGAGTGTGTGAGTGTGTGAGTGTGTGAGTGTGTGAGTGTGTGAGTGTGTGAGTGTGTGAGTGTGTGAGTGTGTGAGTGTGTGAGTGTGTGAGTGTGTGAGTGTGTGAGTGTGTGAGTGTGTGAGTGTGTGAGTGTGTGAGTGTGTGAGTGTGTGAGTGTGTGAGTGTGTGAGTGTGTGAGTGTGTGAGTGTGTGAGTGTGTGAGTGTGTGAGTGTGTGAGTGTGTGAGTGTGTGAGTGTGTGACTGTGTGAGTGTGTGACTGTGTGAGTGTGTGAGTGTGTGAGTGTGTGAGTGTGTGAGTGTGTGAGTGTGTGAGTGTGTGAGTGTGTGAGTGTGTGTGTGTGTGTGTGAGTGAGTGTGTGAGTGTGTGAGTGTGTGAGTGTGTGAGTGTGTGAGTGTGTGAGTGTGTGTGTGTGTGTGTGAGTGAGTGTGTGAGTGTGCGTATGTCTGTATCTGTGTCTGTGTGTCAATCCCCTGGTTGACAAAAGGGGTTTTCTCAACCTCCTGTGCTCTCAACATTTGCCTGGTTTCGATAAACATAAGATAATACATAAGGAAGTTTGACCTGATAACAGAAGGCCGAAAATCATCACTTTTGCAAAGGAGCATTTCTGGCCACAAATTTGAAAACTGGTTTAATAGATTTGCTGACGGGTTTACCAGTTACCGTCTCCGATAAAGAAAATTTTGCTAATTATAAAAATGGGTATGAGAATGGGTCGCGAACTCCCACCTTCGTGATATTACGTTCCCAAATTGCCAAAAATGGACCTCCGAATAAAGATCTGTAGATGTTCACTATTGTCTGTGTTTCCGGTGTTTACAAAGCAGTATACCTTATTTTCTGCCCCTGTGCTTGCTTTCAGAAACCCTTTTTAATGCTAAATTTGTCGCAACGGAATTTGAGGAATGCAGGGTTCTCAAACCAACCTTAAAGGGGGGTTTTCAATTCATTTTCTATCGTATACGGTCGGAAATTATGCGAATCAACTATGCTAAATTGTCTCGCACCCTCCTATTTTCCACCGCTCTCTCATTCAATTAGAAAGGAATTCGAGGCATTAGCATGCCTTGTAAATGTCGGACACGTAGGACGTACTGCCCGTCTACAAATTTGTAGACGGAGACCCGTTTTTGACGACTTTGAAGCGTATTTTCTCGAAAATGGTCCATTTTTGACTCATAGTCATATATTTTTTCATAATCAGCGAATTTTTCTCTTTTAATTGAGCCAATGTTGTAAAAGCCGCCTGACTTTTCCTTTAAAGAAGCGTCTTTGGAAAGTCGAATTTTGTTCTGTGTAATGTAATTTTACAAAATCGGTTGAAACAAGTGAGTGTGGGGTTATTTTAAATTTTGTTGACATGAACATCTTATTACTGCACTCAAAAATGGCGAAAATTGACTTTGAAGATGAATTTTTCCATCGATTTGATTAGGGGAAAATCAATTTTGTTAGGTCAAATTTTTTTAGAACGGATTTCTTCTAACAATTAGCCAATTCTAAGACAATCTACTATTCCCTATCAGAGTGGGGGCCCCGATTCTTTCCGAGATTGGGTCTTAATTTTAAAAAAATTAAAATGAACGTGAACTGTGATCAGTTCTATCTCTACTTCCACGATCACGCGTTCTGATAACGGTTAGCGAAATGGGCACCAAGTTAACTGAGTTTATCAACATTGTTGCAAGGGAATGTTTAGGGGAAAGTACATTCTAGTGCGCTCTTATCTCGCAAGCGCATCGTCATCATTTTAGACCGTGTAATTCGGACCAGCTCAGTGAAACATATCAGTAGATAGGGGGATTTCGTCTTACGCGAACTGGTACTTTAGACATTTCCAAGATTAGAAGAAAAGATTTTGTGTTGTTTGGAATTTTAAGCCAACTCGGAAGTTGATATGATTCTCAGGAAACTTTTTTTTTGGTTGGAAGGATTCGGAAAAGAGTTTGGGGATGCAATGTCTGCAAAGAGGTTTTTTGCCTTGTTGAGAAAATGGTCCCCAACGGGGGGTTTGAAATATTATTTTTTAAAATTTAGGATTCAGAAGAAAAGTAAGTTAGTAATTTTCTTATGAAATATAAAACAAATTTTCATTTGTTTACCATAAATAAAAGCTTTTGAGCAAAAATATTCAAATTAAGGAAGATTTTTGAGTTTTTTCACTTATAACTTTCCCGCAATGGGAATTGGGGTTTCGGCTAGATTTACTATATTTCTGGAATATTGATATGCTACCAAATGAATCACTAAGACGAGCATTTTTGCCTGAAAATCTACCGTACTCCCGGGGCCCTACCGTAACCCGGCATTTGAAAATTATCCGAGACCGAAATTCCATCATTGGGTCCTTTTTTGGCAGAAATTGGAAAGGAATGAAAACATTTCTGATCGCCAGAAAATTCAACCTGGTAACTTTTTATGCATTTTTTTTCACAGAAATCACCATATGTGAATTGGGAAAAAATTTTCGGTGGATCTTCCATTATGTACGGGGCAATGGCAGTTTTAAAAAAAACATGTCCAACAAAACAAAAACACTTGGATATCCTGTCCCCAATATTTGCCGATTTCATATGGGAAATACCGGACCACATTCCGCAGTCATATTTATGCGTTACGGTAGACAGGTTCGCGCGTCGCACCGGAAATACCCCGCGCCAGATTACGTACACCGCAGGCCCAAATTCCGGCAGAGATCACTTGTGCTGTGCGAGTTTAAAATAGGGCAAAGCTTGCAACATATCCTAACATATCTGCGTTAAACCGTTTAAAATTTGCAATATACCAGCATTTTTTACCTACAGTAATGACCATAAATGTATTTTTCAAAATGAGTTTTCCCTACCTAACCGCATGAGTTTGGCATACCTCTCACCTTGGGGGAGAATACAAACGTAAGGAGCCATGCGTTTTTTGTGTATGACCGAGCTGCCCCTACCAAAACATTTGCTTTCTTCTAGAACATACCTTTGATGCTATGCAAAAACGACAGAAAATGGACTGTTTTTAGCCAAGTTTTCGTTTGGAACGGACCTAAAACCAATTCGATCGCAAAGAACTTAAAAGAGGTTAACTATTATCCTCTTCTATAGTCTGTTTCCAAGGGACGGTCGTATTTAACCAAAAAGGATTTGAAACATGGAAGTGATCGAAGATAAAAGAGGCGAAAGAGCACTGTAAAAGCGGAGTGCGCAGACATTTATCTAAGATCGTTGCAGGACCAAAGGTACCTAGTCCTTTAAAATATGTGAAAATCGTTGCCCATTCGTTGGAAATGGAGTATAAATATGCCTAACCCCGCATTGACTGATAAAAATTTTCAGGGCCAGAATGCGGTCAGTTTAAAAATCGCATGTTTGGCACATGTTTTTTTAAAACTGCCATTGCCCCGTACATAATGGAAGATCCACCGAAAATTTTTTCCCAATTCACATATGGTGATTTCTGTGAAAAAAAATGCATAAAAAGTTACCAGGTTGAATTTTCTGGCGATCAGAAATGTTTTCATTCCTTTCCAATTTCTGCCAAAAAAGGACCCAATGATGGAATTTCGGTCTCGGATAATTTTCAAATGCCGGGTTACGGTAGGGCCCCGGGAGTACGGTAGATTTTCAGGCAAAAATGCTCGTCTTAGTGATTCATTTGGTAGCATATCAATATTCCAGAAATATAGTAAATCTAGCCGAAACCCCAATTCCCATTGCGGGAAAGTTATAAGTGAAAAAACTCAAAAATCTTCCTTAATTTGAATATTTTTGCTCAAAAGCTTTTATTTATGGTAAACAAATGAAAATTTGTTTTATATTTCATAAGAAAATTACTAACTTACTTTTCTTCTGAATCCTAAATTTTAAAAAATAATATTTCAAACCCCCCGTTGGGGACCATTTTCTCAACAAGGCAAAAAACCTCTTTGCAGACATTGCATCCCCAAACTCTTTTCCGAATCCTTCCAACCAAAAAAAAAGTTTCCTGAGAATCATATCAACTTCCGAGTTGGCTTAAAATTCCAAACAACACAAAATCTTTTCTTCTAATCTTGGAAATGTCTAAAGTACCAGTTCGCGTAAGACGAAATCCCCCTATCTACTGATATGTTTCACTGAGCTGGTCCGAATTACACGGTCTAAAATGATGACGATGCGCTTGCGAGATAAGAGCGCACTAGAATGTACTTTCCCCTAAACATTCCCTTGCAACAATGTTGATAAACTCAGTTAACTTGGTGCCCATTTCGCTAACCGTTATCAGAACGCGTGATCGTGGAAGTAGAGATAGAACTGATCACAGTTCACGTTCATTTTAATTTTTTTAAAATTAAGACCCAATCTCGGAAAGAATCGGGGCCCCCACTCTGATAGGGAATAGTAGATTGTCTTAGAATTGGCTAATTGTTAGAAGAAATCCGTTCTAAAAAAATTTGACCTAACAAAATTGATTTTCCCCTAATCAAATCGATGGAAAAATTCATCTTCAAAGTCAATTTTCGCCATTTTTGAGTGCAGTAATAAGATGTTCATGTCAACAAAATTTAAAATAACCCCACACTCACTTGTTTCAACCGATTTTGTAAAATTACATTACACAGAACAAAATTCGACTTTCCAAAGACGCTTCTTTAAAGGAAAAGTCAGGCGGCTTTTACAACATTGGCTCAATTAAAAGAGAAAAATTCGCTGATTATGAAAAAATATATGACTATGAGTCAAAAATGGACCATTTTCGAGAAAATACGCTTCAAAGTCGTCAAAAACGGGTCTCCGTCTACAAATTTGTAGACGGGCAGTACGTCCTACGTGTCCGACATTTACAAGGCATGCTAATGCCTCGAATTCCTTTCTAATTGAATGAGAGAGCGGTGGAAAATAGGAGGGTGCGAGACAATTTAGCATAGTTGATTCGCATAATTTCCGACCGTATACGATAGAAAATGAATTGAAAACCCCCCTTTAAGGTTGGTTTGAGAACCCTGCATTCCTCAAATTCCGTTGCGACAAATTTAGCATTAAAAAGGGTTTCTGAAAGCAAGCACAGGGGCAGAAAATAAGGTATACTGCTTTGTAAACACCGGAAACACAGACAATAGTGAACATCTACAGATCTTTATTCGGAGGTCCATTTTTGGCAATTTGGGAACGTAATATCACGAAGGTGGGAGTTCGCGACCCATTCTCATACCCATTTTTATAATTAGCAAAATTTTCTTTATCGGAGACGGTAACTGGTAAACCCGTCAGCAAATCTATTAAACCAGTTTTCAAATTTGTGGCCAGAAATGCTCCTTTGCAAAAGTGATGATTTTCGGCCTTCTGTTATCAGGTCAAACTTCCTTATGTATTATCTTATGTTTATCGAAACCAGGCAAATGTTGAGAGCACAGGAGGTTGAGAAAACCCCTTTTGTCAACCAGGGGATTGACACACAGACACAGATACAGACATACGCACACTCACACACTCACAAACATCGTAAGATCGCAGATCGACAAACTACTAAAGCTCGAACAGATTGAGATCGTTAAGTTAGAAATCCGAAATTCTGACAGTCTAAGGTCCCTGAAGCTCTAATTGTTTAATTCTGCTAATAACATAACATCTTAATCTTTATAAGACCCTAAAACCGCAAAGACTCAAACATCCTACGATTTTTAAATCTTTAGGAGCCTAAGCCCGCAAAGACTCGAATACAGCTAGGCTTTAAGAACCTAAGCCACCAAAGGTCCAAAGAGCTTCAAAACGCCATGACTCCCTCAGCGGTAGCTAAGGCTCGAAAAAGCTTAGCCCCGCTGTTCTAGTATTAAGATTCTTCGAGCCTTGTAAGGGAGTTGGATGTCTTCCCATGGTCGATGAGCTGGCTGTTACAACGCTCATCAGATGATCGCCTGCCCACGCCTCTGGCCAGTATATAAGAAGACGGTAAATAAGCAATAAATGTTCATTGGTGAATCAGAAGGAATCCATCTGTCGGGCCCTGATGCGTCGATCCGTCTTCTTATATACTGGCCAGAGGCGTGGGCAGGCGATCATCTGATGAGCGTTGCAACAGCCATGGGAAAGACATCCACCAAGCATGGCAAAATTTGGGGCCGGGCCGAGAAAAATTTTGAAGCGGGCCGGCCCGGACCGGCCCGAAATTTTTTTTTAGTTTTCTTTGATTTTTACATTGAAAAAAGGCATAAATTTTCGGTTGAGTCGGGCCGAGCCGTGAAAAATTTTGGAGCGGGCCGGCCCGGGCCGGCCCGTTGCCATGCTTGCATCCAACTCCCTTACAGCCTAATGGCATAGCGGCTCATAATACGACTGAACTAGCTTAAGGTTTCTAATTAAGATCGTCAAAACTTTAACAGCTAAGACTCTCACATCCCAATACTGCCTACACAAGCTACTTTAGGCCGCTAGGACTCTAAGAGTCTAAGGTCGCTAGGTTTGAACAGCCTGAGACCACTAACCGCCTAAAGCCTTTAGGAATCTTACAACATAAGGCCATAAAGACTAGCCACCTAAGGTCCCTAAGGCTTTATCAGTTCAAGCCCGCTAACATCTTACAACCTAAGGCCGCTAATTCCTAACAGTCTAAAGTCGCTATGGCTAAGTTTCAGCTACTGAACGTGAAGCCCGGAATCTTCACCAACGCCAATGACTGGTACCAAATTACCCATAACTGGCCCGACCACGGAACTGACGTCATGCTCTGGTACTACAACTATCGCTCCTGGGGCCTTCAGGGAGAGACTTCTCCCAGTATGTCCGATTTCCAACCCTTCGGAGGATGGTATCTCCCATCGGAAAAGATGTATGGAGCTGGAGAGACGATGTGCGGTGTGTCAGTCGACAAGGACTCTTTCACACTCACACCGGCCTTATTGGCAGCTATGGGAAGTCCCACCCCGGGAATTGCTGGAGGATATATTGGACAGTGAATAAAAATTTGAAATATAACAAAACGATGTTATTTTGCAACAAAAAAGCCGACAAGTGACAACGTGACCCTGGTTTGGCATAAAAATCTACACCCCAGGGGTTATTTCTTTCTCACTGAATTCAAAATCTTTCAAAGAAAATAAGAATCTCTCTTTGATTCAGTAACTTTCAATCAAAAATTTTAAACATATCACTTGATATCATACATTTTTGGAAACAAAAGAAATGTTTTAAGGGGTTTTGCAAATTAGCCTCAAACCAGTCAAACTGGACAGTGAAGCTGAATGGAAATTCATGAAAAAACACTTAATCATGAATTTTTTCGAGAAGAAAATCTCCCAAGAAAGTGGAGAAAACTACATTTCACTAAGGAAATCATATTAAAATTTCATAAATGCGGCATTATCGGCCAAATGCATATCAGTCTCTGCAGGCCACCAACACACAAGATCTGTTGATAACGGCGTAAGACTTAACTGTTCTGCCCACGCAAACTTGTACTTTAGCCATTTTGCTGATAAATGGAGTTTATTTAGTTTGATCATACAAGCAGTAATCGTTAGCTTTTAGGTTAAAAGCACTCACACACTCACACACTCACACACTCACACACTCACACACTCACACACTCACACACTCACACACTCACACACTCACACACTCACACACTCACACACTCACACACTCACACACTCACACACTCACACACTCACACACTCACACACTCACACACTCACACACTCACACACTCACACACTCACACACTCACACACTCACACACTCACACACTCACACACTCACACACTCACACACTCACACACTCACACACTCACACACTCACACACTCAAGAACAAGAACAAGAAAGAGTAAAAATGAAGGTTCACTTAAAACACTGATTATCACTGAATCCACCCGTTGAAGAAAAACCGATTTCTGAGGATTTGAGGAGGAGAGGGAGAAAAAAAGGGAAGTTGATGAGTCTAAAAGCTAGACTGAGTAGTTGTTGTCGTAGTCTCCCAAAATGGCCAAGATTTCTCGTTCCACCAAGCCGGCGGAGAGTCGGGGAGTCGACTACAGTTGAAGCGATGAATTGTCAAAACGTAAACATCAGCTCTGAAAAATTAGCTATTTTAATGTTTATGGTATCGCATCCTACCCATTTTTCTTTTCTTGCCGAATATCAGAGATTAAATCAAACCACTCCATATCCTTCTCTTTTGTGCCATCAACAAATTTAACCGCAGCTTCGAAGAAATTTCCGGATTGAATCGTTATCTTAACATTTCTGGATGTGGAGAATTCAAAAATGAAACTTACATTGTTAAAAACTTCTTCTCCGTATTCTTGAAGTGGTGGATAGTTGCAACAGCGAAGACGGATTCTGAAAATTACTCAGTAAAATATAGTATTGAATAAAATCGTTTTAAGACGTCTTCTCTGTAAAATTCGAGCGGGAAGCCCAAAAATTTTTTACCTAAAAATTTCAAAGTTGTTGGGAAAACAAAGTTACAAAGTTGAATACAAAGAAAATTTAATTTCCAAAACGAAAGTAACACTATCAAGACGGTGAATCCTTCGGTTGGAACGATACTTCAGAAGAAAATGCAAAATTGACGTTTTTTATCAGATTTTTCTTTGAATTTTGCGTGGAATAAGAATATAAAACCAAACATCGAAGAAAGAAACGATTTTTCTTAAAACTCAGCTTGAAATTGAAAATTTAGTCAAAAAATTATGAAAATTGGTATTTTTAAACCCTACGTTTGAATGTTTCAAATTCGATTTATATGTGTGTTACGATTTTCCTATTTTAAATATTTCTAGCCCATTTTTTAACCTAAGTTCAAAAAAACACTTAAAAAGGTTGGGTATTGGCTATAAACGCGATGCGACTTGTTAAATTTCCTTGAAAAGTGTGAAAAATGAAAAAAAACGGCAGGCTTGTTAACTTTTCAAACACAGAGCATTTGCGGTCAAAACTCTGCCTTATTCAGTGTTATTTTGGAAATCAGTAGGCTAGAAAATCTAAAATTGGAAAACTGTCAAAAAAAAATAAAGTTTAAAAAACTCACGATCCATCAACCCTCTGGTCCAATCCGCCCACCCATGTTGTATTTCCGGGGCAAACAGTTGACTCAGCTCTTTCTGGACAATCCTGAATCATGAAATTCAAAAAGTTTTAATTTTAAAACTAACCGAAAACTCGCGATCCATGCAATCAGGTTTTTCACAATTTAGTTTTACCTTTCCGTTCATACCAACCTGAAACTTGGAATTTAACAATTTATAGGGTTACTTTTTTCACCGGTGTTTACGCATAAAGCCAGGTTTTAAAGTTTTGTTTATAAAATCACTTTTCAATATAGTTTTTCGTTTTAGTAAACTGACTCTTTTCTTTATACTCTTCGGCCAAAATGAGCTCCGCCCCTTTTGTAGCCAAATATTACGATGTAGTAATGGGAAATTTGAATTTCAACATCAGAATATTCTCAGTAATTTCCAAAAATCGCAAAAGTAGGATGGCGGGCACTATACTAATTTTTACGATTTGTTCGGTTAAGCAAAAGTGAGGTTGACTTTGAAGGTTTTTTTAGAAATTTAGAAAAGTCGCGGTTTTACCAGAAAAGTGCCAGGAAAGTTTAGAGAAAGTTTGATAGGGCATCGATTGATGATTCTAACAGTGAATTTAAAAATTGTCGACCTCGTTTAGTTTTTGAGATATACTCGTTTTTGTGTGCATCATGTGCGCGATTTTTCACTGCGCGTGAATAAAATCCTACGCGCAAAGTGACAGGATGGTGCAGTGGTTTTTACACGTACCTTTACCTGTTTCAACAAAAAAACCGAAAAGGTACAAAGTAGTTTTGTTTTTTAACTCGGGCTCTCAAATTTGAGACTTTTCTTAAGGTCAGGTCAAAAATTCAAACAAAAATTTCAATCTTCCGTCAGAGAGAGACTCCCAGAAAATCTTCTAAGGTACCACGAATTTTAATGAAATCGCAAAGTTAAAACCAAGAAATCTCTTTGAGAAAATGCTAAATCGACATTTTTGGGCTGAAATTGGTTCTCTGAACCTTTAAATTACTAAAATTGGAAAAGTTGTCGTTCACCGTACTTGTTTTTTTAATTTCACATGTTTTAATTTTTTAAAACTATACCTCAAACGCCACAGGCATCTTCCCTTCACCACAGTAGTCACCAAACACAACGCATGTTGAGATAAAGAATAATAATGTAACTTGTAAGTATAACCGCATTGCTTCAAAATATGCTCCTGAAAAAATTATTTAAAAAGGTTTTAAAATCAGTCACACAAGAAGAAAAAGTCAAATGCATCCAAGATGAAAAGCAGTGTGTTGTTTGGCCGGAAATCGGACACTGCTGCAAATGGCGTTGTCCAGAAGAGGTTCCTGGTCCGTGGAAGTGGGGATGGCACGCCATCGAATGAATTCGGCATGAGACAGCTGCCAAAAGTGGTTGAACATCAAACACCAAAGATTGGGTGACTTTTTATCGTCATAATTCCATTTTTCAGAAATATAAGGAAACGGTAAAATCGAAGCAATTACAAGTGTCATAGGAAAAAAGGGGTAGTCACGAATTTGGCTGAACTTTGGTCTAATACCCTACTATGACCCAAAAAGGTTAACCTGAAAAGTTTGGGTTGATATCGATTTTTTGACTGGGGTTACGGTAGGTGTTCTCACGGCATATTCCTATTTTCAAAGTATCCCAAATTTCAAAATTTAGAAGTTAATCGACTGCAAAGTTGATTTCCAGAAACGCGAAAACACTCGCAACCCCAATTTCCTGACGCACCGCGACGCGTTAACAAATCGCATAAAACATTTACCTCTAACCTCAAAAAGTTGTTTTAAAAGCAGGTTTTTGAATTTTTCGGAATGTCCCAAATCTTGCCGAAAAATTTTGGATTTCCTTTTTAATTTCGGATCGAAAAAGTTGTTTTACCCAAAAGCGAAAACAGTCCAAAAAAGTCGAAAGGAGATGAAAAAAGTCTTGCGTTGGAGTGTTTCAAGCACGATAAATAATTTTTCAGATGGAATTTGAAAGTTACATGATTCTAGACCATTTTTATGCCATAAATTCACAATATCCACTAAAAATTGTGCAACAACTACCATGAACATGTTGCGAATCTTTTAATGTTTTCAGAAATAAAATTTGAAACCTATTAACTGAAATAATTTTTTGAATTAATCTTGAGTAGTGTCAAAACATCGATATAGAGCCAAAACTTTCAGGTCACTAGTTTGCAGTGATGGCGTCTTTCTTTTAAAAAAGGCTTCTTTTAACAGGTATTAATGTTTTATAGTTTGTTTCCAAGTGATGGTGTTCGACTTTTAGGCAATATTGAAAAATGACACGTATTGGACGAAAAAGGGTTTGAAACATTGAAGTGAACAGAGATAAAATAAGCGAAAGAGCACTGTAAAAGAGGAGTGCGCAAACAATTAACTAAGATCGTTGCAGGACCAAAGGTACCTAGTCCTTTAAAATTTGTGAAAACCCTTGCCCATTCGTTGGAAATGGAGTATAGTTTAGTTAAAGGGGCCATCAGGGGGTTTCCTACGTGGATACAAATCATAGGCTAATGCAGACGGCTTTATGAACAAAGGTTTTTTTTGGAATTGTGGTGGGAAAAGCCAATTGACTGTCTCGATTCGCAAACCGTTTATTCGCTATTCAAAAAATCTGATGCTTTATTTCATACACTTAAAAATTTATCTCAAAGTGTGGAAAAGAGTATAAGACGAGGTATTTGCCACAGCTTCGCAATAATAGTGTGACTACTAGAATGTTTTGTGATTGCATAGCATGCATCATTTCGTCGAAAGGAACAAAACTAGATTTGCGGAAAAGTAAACAAAGCAGGGGAAATGATGTGATGATTCAACAGATGCAACAGGAGTTCTCTTTCAAAAAAGATTGACAAATACAAACCAACTTGGACTTTCCAAGATTTTTCAGGGTACATTATGGGTGAGGTTAAGTTTCAAAACAAGCTGAAGGCAAATTCAGCGATCCCAAAACCGATGAACAACTGGGAAGAAGTGAGTCGGACTTTTGGCAAGAAACATTTCTTTTAAAAAACATTTAAATAATAATAATAAAAGTAAAGTAAAGTTTCCCCCGTATCAAGGTTTGTAGTACCTGCGGGAACCAACGGCTAAGCCCGGTGGCGGGGTTGAGGCTCTCTTCCTGGCGTGCCAACGTTTCTCCAGGCGTATTACTTTCGTAGACTCGTCTACTACCCACTGTACCTTCGCCGAAGCGTAGTAGGCTGGGTTGACCCGGGGCGGGATCGAACTTGTGACCCTTCGAGTGGTAGCCGCGCCTTAGACCGCTAGAACACCAACCCATAATATTTATCAAAAATGTTTTTTTTTTGGGGGGGGGCTGCCAAAAAACATTTTCTGCGTCTTGGCTTTTGCGACCTTTGCAACTGCACCAATTGGTTACAGCTGGGTAGTTCAAGTATTTAAACATACAGAGGCTTCGCCAATTTTTGTTTCCCTTGATTTTGAGGAAATGCGTACGTTGTTTCGGCTTACACGCTATTTTCAAATTACGGTCAATTCGCTTTGGACATCCATACTGTAGGTTGTTTCATCGTTTTAGTGAGTTTTGTGTATATTTTTTTGCCTTTCTAATACCAAAAAAACACGAAATTACGAAAAATTTAAGTCAAAAACTATTTTTTTTGCCCTGTGACACCTTAGCGTACTGTATTTTTGGCTTGACAAATTGTAAATTGTGTCATTTTGAGCGGCTTTTTTTGTTTGTGGAAAATTCTATGCTCAAAAAGCGAAGGAAAAGTCGCAAAAGGCGAAAAGTAAATAATTTTTTGTCTGGGGTCACACTAGATTGCCATATTTTCGGTCAAAACCATTGTAAGGTGTGTACTTTTAAAAATATTTTTTGTGGTTGAAAAATCAAAAAAAAAGTAAAAAAAACAAGGGTTGGGCGTTTTTCATGACAAGAGCCGGAAATCCTATAAAAAAATTTTATTTTTCAAATTGCAGTTTTTCGCGCGCTTTAAATTTTTCAAATTGCAGTTGTTTGCATGTTCAGTTCGTTTTAGCCGAAATCATCATACTAAACATGCTCTAACTCTTTTCAAGACCAGTACTGTATTTTTGGCTTAAAAAGCTCGTGCATTCAAAATTTCTTTGTGACATGTTGGAAAAGAAGCGATCCGGTCACAAAAACCAAAAACGACGAAAAAATTGGCCAGGTGCCAGTGTAATTAAAAGAAATTGGCCAACAGATGACGAGAGACGCCGGCGTCCACAAAGACGCAAGGTCGTTCGCCGTACTGCGAAGACGGGTTACGCTGTTTTGGCAAAAGCGATCGACATCGCCTTTACAGCTGAAATCGAAGGACACAGGTCACTTTTGTCGCCGGCGTCGGCAAATGAAAGTTCTTTTTTTTAGGGAAAGTTAAATTCAATTCGGAAGAAAATCGAAAGGCAAACGCGGAAGTTGCTGTTTTGTTTTTCATGGATGGCTGCTGCAGACGAAATGACGCTTGGCTGAATTGTCCAATTAAGAAGCTATAAAGGGCGAAAAAACCAGAAGCAGGTTTTGCCTAGTCCCATTGTTTTTTTGTCTGAAAAGAACAAAAAGCAAATTTTCAGCTGTTAGCAAATTTTCAGGCGTAAGTTAGGGACCGCAGAGGTGCGCACAGCAGTGCAGCCCGAAATGTTAAGAAAATATGGTTTGAAACGCTCTCGCGCGTAATATTTTTTATTTTGTTTTCTTAAACAGTGAGTCCGACGTAAAAGAACACGAGAAATCCAATGGAACTATTTTCAAACCGATACCTCTTTGTCTTGTGGGCCAAAAATCATGATTTTTCGGTTTTTTGGCCATTAAAAACAGGTTGGGCACGGAGCGCGTCCGATTTAAAATAAAAATGATTACTCAACTTATTTTACATATATTTGCCCAAAAACTCAAAAATCCGTTCGTGCATTAAAAAAGTAAAACTTGAGAAAACCACTTTTGTTTTGCAGCGAAACAATTTTAAAAGCAGTCAACTTTCAAGCGTTCTTTGGATTTCCCTTATGTGTGCGAAATACAGGCCCGGAGCGCTCAAGGTGTTTTAAATTTATGAATTTACTATTAATTCTCTTTCGTTTAATGTAAAATTGAGCCAATTTCATTCGTGCAGATTTATAAAAAATATAATTTAAAAGTGAACTTTTTATGAATTTCAACAGGTTTTCGCGCTCCAATGACAAATCCCCCTTCTCACAGCAATTTCGAAAACGGTAATTAAACGTGTATTTTTATTACTCTGGGGTTCATTTTGGTACCATAAATCGTAGAAAAATACGGTTACTCATTACAATACCAAAATCCTTTCTTTTTCTTCAATTTGAGGGATTTTGTATTCAACCAAGTTTCTGTCCGGTGTTTAGCGGTGCCTGTGCACTCGGCCGAGAAAGACCCCGCCCAACCACGGCGGTAGTTGAAAAACGGGATTGAAATAGAGGCATTCAAAATGGAATATCTCGTTTTGTTGTGGATGAAATTTCACAAAGTAAAAAGGAAAAGTTTATGTTGAAGTATCATCTATTTAAATATTCACATAAAAAGTCGAAATTCTCAAAAATAATTTATGCTCTGCGGTCCCTAGCGTAAGTTTCGAATGTTTAAGACGACATCATAGCGAAAATCGATTATCGATTTTCGGGCGCCGTTACTGTAATTGACCCCCTGGGTACTG
>OZ059905.1:21115597-21138097 GCA_964057215.1 Oscheius myriophilus
AAAATGGACCTCCGAATAAAGATCTGTAGATGTTCACTATTGTCTGTGTTTCCGGTGTTTACAAAGCAGTATACCTTATTTTCTGCCCCTGTGCTTGCTTTCAGAAACCCTTTTTAATGCTAAATTTGTCGCAACGGAATTTGAGGAATGCAGGGTTCTCAAACCAACCTTAAAGGGGGGTTTTCAATTCATTTTCTATCGTATACGGTCGGAAATTATGCGAATCAACTATGCTAAATTGTCTCGCACCCTCCTATTTTCCACCGCTCTCTCATTCAATTAGAAAGGAATTCGAGGCATTAGCATGCCTTGTAAATGTCGGACACGTAGGACGTACTGCCCGTCTACAAATTTGTAGACGGAGACCCGTTTTTGACGACTTTGAAGCGTATTTTCTCGAAAATGGTCCATTTTTGACTCATAGTCATATATTTTTTCATAATCAGCGAATTTTTCTCTTTTAATTGAGCCAATGTTGTAAAAGCCGCCTGACTTTTCCTTTAAAGAAGCGTCTTTGGAAAGTCGAATTTTGTTCTGTGTAATGTAATTTTACAAAATCGGTTGAAACAAGTGAGTGTGGGGTTATTTTAAATTTTGTTGACATGAACATCTTATTACTGCACTCAAAAATGGCGAAAATTGACTTTGAAGATGAATTTTTCCATCGATTTGATTAGGGGAAAATCAATTTTGTTAGGTCAAATTTTTTTAGAACGGATTTCTTCTAACAATTAGCCAATTCTAAGACAATCTACTATTCCCTATCAGAGTGGGGGCCCCGATTCTTTCCGAGATTGGGTCTTAATTTTAAAAAAATTAAAATGAACGTGAACTGTGATCAGTTCTATCTCTACTTCCACGATCACGCGTTCTGATAACGGTTAGCGAAATGGGCACCAAGTTAACTGAGTTTATCAACATTGTTGCAAGGGAATGTTTAGGGGAAAGTACATTCTAGTGCGCTCTTATCTCGCAAGCGCATCGTCATCATTTTAGACCGTGTAATTCGGACCAGCTCAGTGAAACATATCAGTAGATAGGGGGATTTCGTCTTACGCGAACTGGTACTTTAGACATTTCCAAGATTAGAAGAAAAGATTTTGTGTTGTTTGGAATTTTAAGCCAACTCGGAAGTTGATATGATTCTCAGGAAACTTTTTTTTTGGTTGGAAGGATTCGGAAAAGAGTTTGGGGATGCAATGTCTGCAAAGAGGTTTTTTGCCTTGTTGAGAAAATGGTCCCCAACGGGGGGTTTGAAATATTATTTTTTAAAATTTAGGATTCAGAAGAAAAGTAAGTTAGTAATTTTCTTATGAAATATAAAACAAATTTTCATTTGTTTACCATAAATAAAAGCTTTTGAGCAAAAATATTCAAATTAAGGAAGATTTTTGAGTTTTTTCACTTATAACTTTCCCGCAATGGGAATTGGGGTTTCGGCTAGATTTACTATATTTCTGGAATATTGATATGCTACCAAATGAATCACTAAGACGAGCATTTTTGCCTGAAAATCTACCGTACTCCCGGGGCCCTACCGTAACCCGGCATTTGAAAATTATCCGAGACCGAAATTCCATCATTGGGTCCTTTTTTGGCAGAAATTGGAAAGGAATGAAAACATTTCTGATCGCCAGAAAATTCAACCTGGTAACTTTTTATGCATTTTTTTTCACAGAAATCACCATATGTGAATTGGGAAAAAATTTTCGGTGGATCTTCCATTATGTACGGGGCAATGGCAGTTTTAAAAAAAACATGTCCAACAAAACAAAAACACTTGGATATCCTGTCCCCAATATTTGCCGATTTCATATGGGAAATACCGGACCACATTCCGCAGTCATATTTATGCGTTACGGTAGACAGGTTCGCGCGTCGCACCGGAAATACCCCGCGCCAGATTACGTACACCGCAGGCCCAAATTCCGGCAGAGATCACTTGTGCTGTGCGAGTTTAAAATAGGGCAAAGCTTGCAACATATCCTAACATATCTGCGTTAAACCGTTTAAAATTTGCAATATACCAGCATTTTTTACCTACAGTAATGACCATAAATGTATTTTTCAAAATGAGTTTTCCCTACCTAACCGCATGAGTTTGGCATACCTCTCACCTTGGGGGAGAATACAAACGTAAGGAGCCATGCGTTTTTTGTGTATGACCGAGCTGCCCCTACCAAAACATTTGCTTTCTTCTAGAACATACCTTTGATGCTATGCAAAAACGACAGAAAATGGACTGTTTTTAGCCAAGTTTTCGTTTGGAACGGACCTAAAACCAATTCGATCGCAAAGAACTTAAAAGAGGTTAACTATTATCCTCTTCTATAGTCTGTTTCCAAGGGACGGTCGTATTTAACCAAAAAGGATTTGAAACATGGAAGTGATCGAAGATAAAAGAGGCGAAAGAGCACTGTAAAAGCGGAGTGCGCAGACATTTATCTAAGATCGTTGCAGGACCAAAGGTACCTAGTCCTTTAAAATATGTGAAAATCGTTGCCCATTCGTTGGAAATGGAGTATAAATATGCCTAACCCCGCATTGACTGATAAAAATTTTCAGGGCCAGAATGCGGTCAGTTTAAAAATCGCATGTTTGGCACATGTTTTTTTAAAACTGCCATTGCCCCGTACATAATGGAAGATCCACCGAAAATTTTTTCCCAATTCACATATGGTGATTTCTGTGAAAAAAAATGCATAAAAAGTTACCAGGTTGAATTTTCTGGCGATCAGAAATGTTTTCATTCCTTTCCAATTTCTGCCAAAAAAGGACCCAATGATGGAATTTCGGTCTCGGATAATTTTCAAATGCCGGGTTACGGTAGGGCCCCGGGAGTACGGTAGATTTTCAGGCAAAAATGCTCGTCTTAGTGATTCATTTGGTAGCATATCAATATTCCAGAAATATAGTAAATCTAGCCGAAACCCCAATTCCCATTGCGGGAAAGTTATAAGTGAAAAAACTCAAAAATCTTCCTTAATTTGAATATTTTTGCTCAAAAGCTTTTATTTATGGTAAACAAATGAAAATTTGTTTTATATTTCATAAGAAAATTACTAACTTACTTTTCTTCTGAATCCTAAATTTTAAAAAATAATATTTCAAACCCCCCGTTGGGGACCATTTTCTCAACAAGGCAAAAAACCTCTTTGCAGACATTGCATCCCCAAACTCTTTTCCGAATCCTTCCAACCAAAAAAAAAGTTTCCTGAGAATCATATCAACTTCCGAGTTGGCTTAAAATTCCAAACAACACAAAATCTTTTCTTCTAATCTTGGAAATGTCTAAAGTACCAGTTCGCGTAAGACGAAATCCCCCTATCTACTGATATGTTTCACTGAGCTGGTCCGAATTACACGGTCTAAAATGATGACGATGCGCTTGCGAGATAAGAGCGCACTAGAATGTACTTTCCCCTAAACATTCCCTTGCAACAATGTTGATAAACTCAGTTAACTTGGTGCCCATTTCGCTAACCGTTATCAGAACGCGTGATCGTGGAAGTAGAGATAGAACTGATCACAGTTCACGTTCATTTTAATTTTTTTAAAATTAAGACCCAATCTCGGAAAGAATCGGGGCCCCCACTCTGATAGGGAATAGTAGATTGTCTTAGAATTGGCTAATTGTTAGAAGAAATCCGTTCTAAAAAAATTTGACCTAACAAAATTGATTTTCCCCTAATCAAATCGATGGAAAAATTCATCTTCAAAGTCAATTTTCGCCATTTTTGAGTGCAGTAATAAGATGTTCATGTCAACAAAATTTAAAATAACCCCACACTCACTTGTTTCAACCGATTTTGTAAAATTACATTACACAGAACAAAATTCGACTTTCCAAAGACGCTTCTTTAAAGGAAAAGTCAGGCGGCTTTTACAACATTGGCTCAATTAAAAGAGAAAAATTCGCTGATTATGAAAAAATATATGACTATGAGTCAAAAATGGACCATTTTCGAGAAAATACGCTTCAAAGTCGTCAAAAACGGGTCTCCGTCTACAAATTTGTAGACGGGCAGTACGTCCTACGTGTCCGACATTTACAAGGCATGCTAATGCCTCGAATTCCTTTCTAATTGAATGAGAGAGCGGTGGAAAATAGGAGGGTGCGAGACAATTTAGCATAGTTGATTCGCATAATTTCCGACCGTATACGATAGAAAATGAATTGAAAACCCCCCTTTAAGGTTGGTTTGAGAACCCTGCATTCCTCAAATTCCGTTGCGACAAATTTAGCATTAAAAAGGGTTTCTGAAAGCAAGCACAGGGGCAGAAAATAAGGTATACTGCTTTGTAAACACCGGAAACACAGACAATAGTGAACATCTACAGATCTTTATTCGGAGGTCCATTTTTGGCAATTTGGGAACGTAATATCACGAAGGTGGGAGTTCGCGACCCATTCTCATACCCATTTTTATAATTAGCAAAATTTTCTTTATCGGAGACGGTAACTGGTAAACCCGTCAGCAAATCTATTAAACCAGTTTTCAAATTTGTGGCCAGAAATGCTCCTTTGCAAAAGTGATGATTTTCGGCCTTCTGTTATCAGGTCAAACTTCCTTATGTATTATCTTATGTTTATCGAAACCAGGCAAATGTTGAGAGCACAGGAGGTTGAGAAAACCCCTTTTGTCAACCAGGGGATTGACACACAGACACAGATACAGACATACGCACACTCACACACTCACAAACATCGTAAGATCGCAGATCGACAAACTACTAAAGCTCGAACAGATTGAGATCGTTAAGTTAGAAATCCGAAATTCTGACAGTCTAAGGTCCCTGAAGCTCTAATTGTTTAATTCTGCTAATAACATAACATCTTAATCTTTATAAGACCCTAAAACCGCAAAGACTCAAACATCCTACGATTTTTAAATCTTTAGGAGCCTAAGCCCGCAAAGACTCGAATACAGCTAGGCTTTAAGAACCTAAGCCACCAAAGGTCCAAAGAGCTTCAAAACGCCATGACTCCCTCAGCGGTAGCTAAGGCTCGAAAAAGCTTAGCCCCGCTGTTCTAGTATTAAGATTCTTCGAGCCTTGTAAGGGAGTTGGATGTCTTCCCATGGTCGATGAGCTGGCTGTTACAACGCTCATCAGATGATCGCCTGCCCACGCCTCTGGCCAGTATATAAGAAGACGGTAAATAAGCAATAAATGTTCATTGGTGAATCAGAAGGAATCCATCTGTCGGGCCCTGATGCGTCGATCCGTCTTCTTATATACTGGCCAGAGGCGTGGGCAGGCGATCATCTGATGAGCGTTGCAACAGCCATGGGAAAGACATCCACCAAGCATGGCAAAATTTGGGGCCGGGCCGAGAAAAATTTTGAAGCGGGCCGGCCCGGACCGGCCCGAAATTTTTTTTTAGTTTTCTTTGATTTTTACATTGAAAAAAGGCATAAATTTTCGGTTGAGTCGGGCCGAGCCGTGAAAAATTTTGGAGCGGGCCGGCCCGGGCCGGCCCGTTGCCATGCTTGCATCCAACTCCCTTACAGCCTAATGGCATAGCGGCTCATAATACGACTGAACTAGCTTAAGGTTTCTAATTAAGATCGTCAAAACTTTAACAGCTAAGACTCTCACATCCCAATACTGCCTACACAAGCTACTTTAGGCCGCTAGGACTCTAAGAGTCTAAGGTCGCTAGGTTTGAACAGCCTGAGACCACTAACCGCCTAAAGCCTTTAGGAATCTTACAACATAAGGCCATAAAGACTAGCCACCTAAGGTCCCTAAGGCTTTATCAGTTCAAGCCCGCTAACATCTTACAACCTAAGGCCGCTAATTCCTAACAGTCTAAAGTCGCTATGGCTAAGTTTCAGCTACTGAACGTGAAGCCCGGAATCTTCACCAACGCCAATGACTGGTACCAAATTACCCATAACTGGCCCGACCACGGAACTGACGTCATGCTCTGGTACTACAACTATCGCTCCTGGGGCCTTCAGGGAGAGACTTCTCCCAGTATGTCCGATTTCCAACCCTTCGGAGGATGGTATCTCCCATCGGAAAAGATGTATGGAGCTGGAGAGACGATGTGCGGTGTGTCAGTCGACAAGGACTCTTTCACACTCACACCGGCCTTATTGGCAGCTATGGGAAGTCCCACCCCGGGAATTGCTGGAGGATATATTGGACAGTGAATAAAAATTTGAAATATAACAAAACGATGTTATTTTGCAACAAAAAAGCCGACAAGTGACAACGTGACCCTGGTTTGGCATAAAAATCTACACCCCAGGGGTTATTTCTTTCTCACTGAATTCAAAATCTTTCAAAGAAAATAAGAATCTCTCTTTGATTCAGTAACTTTCAATCAAAAATTTTAAACATATCACTTGATATCATACATTTTTGGAAACAAAAGAAATGTTTTAAGGGGTTTTGCAAATTAGCCTCAAACCAGTCAAACTGGACAGTGAAGCTGAATGGAAATTCATGAAAAAACACTTAATCATGAATTTTTTCGAGAAGAAAATCTCCCAAGAAAGTGGAGAAAACTACATTTCACTAAGGAAATCATATTAAAATTTCATAAATGCGGCATTATCGGCCAAATGCATATCAGTCTCTGCAGGCCACCAACACACAAGATCTGTTGATAACGGCGTAAGACTTAACTGTTCTGCCCACGCAAACTTGTACTTTAGCCATTTTGCTGATAAATGGAGTTTATTTAGTTTGATCATACAAGCAGTAATCGTTAGCTTTTAGGTTAAAAGCACTCACACACTCACACACTCACACACTCACACACTCACACACTCACACACTCACACACTCACACACTCACACACTCACACACTCACACACTCACACACTCACACACTCACACACTCACACACTCACACACTCACACACTCACACACTCACACACTCACACACTCACACACTCACACACTCACACACTCACACACTCACACACTCACACACTCACACACTCACACACTCACACACTCACACACTCACACACTCACACACTCACACACTCAAGAACAAGAACAAGAAAGAGTAAAAATGAAGGTTCACTTAAAACACTGATTATCACTGAATCCACCCGTTGAAGAAAAACCGATTTCTGAGGATTTGAGGAGGAGAGGGAGAAAAAAAGGGAAGTTGATGAGTCTAAAAGCTAGACTGAGTAGTTGTTGTCGTAGTCTCCCAAAATGGCCAAGATTTCTCGTTCCACCAAGCCGGCGGAGAGTCGGGGAGTCGACTACAGTTGAAGCGATGAATTGTCAAAACGTAAACATCAGCTCTGAAAAATTAGCTATTTTAATGTTTATGGTATCGCATCCTACCCATTTTTCTTTTCTTGCCGAATATCAGAGATTAAATCAAACCACTCCATATCCTTCTCTTTTGTGCCATCAACAAATTTAACCGCAGCTTCGAAGAAATTTCCGGATTGAATCGTTATCTTAACATTTCTGGATGTGGAGAATTCAAAAATGAAACTTACATTGTTAAAAACTTCTTCTCCGTATTCTTGAAGTGGTGGATAGTTGCAACAGCGAAGACGGATTCTGAAAATTACTCAGTAAAATATAGTATTGAATAAAATCGTTTTAAGACGTCTTCTCTGTAAAATTCGAGCGGGAAGCCCAAAAATTTTTTACCTAAAAATTTCAAAGTTGTTGGGAAAACAAAGTTACAAAGTTGAATACAAAGAAAATTTAATTTCCAAAACGAAAGTAACACTATCAAGACGGTGAATCCTTCGGTTGGAACGATACTTCAGAAGAAAATGCAAAATTGACGTTTTTTATCAGATTTTTCTTTGAATTTTGCGTGGAATAAGAATATAAAACCAAACATCGAAGAAAGAAACGATTTTTCTTAAAACTCAGCTTGAAATTGAAAATTTAGTCAAAAAATTATGAAAATTGGTATTTTTAAACCCTACGTTTGAATGTTTCAAATTCGATTTATATGTGTGTTACGATTTTCCTATTTTAAATATTTCTAGCCCATTTTTTAACCTAAGTTCAAAAAAACACTTAAAAAGGTTGGGTATTGGCTATAAACGCGATGCGACTTGTTAAATTTCCTTGAAAAGTGTGAAAAATGAAAAAAAACGGCAGGCTTGTTAACTTTTCAAACACAGAGCATTTGCGGTCAAAACTCTGCCTTATTCAGTGTTATTTTGGAAATCAGTAGGCTAGAAAATCTAAAATTGGAAAACTGTCAAAAAAAAATAAAGTTTAAAAAACTCACGATCCATCAACCCTCTGGTCCAATCCGCCCACCCATGTTGTATTTCCGGGGCAAACAGTTGACTCAGCTCTTTCTGGACAATCCTGAATCATGAAATTCAAAAAGTTTTAATTTTAAAACTAACCGAAAACTCGCGATCCATGCAATCAGGTTTTTCACAATTTAGTTTTACCTTTCCGTTCATACCAACCTGAAACTTGGAATTTAACAATTTATAGGGTTACTTTTTTCACCGGTGTTTACGCATAAAGCCAGGTTTTAAAGTTTTGTTTATAAAATCACTTTTCAATATAGTTTTTCGTTTTAGTAAACTGACTCTTTTCTTTATACTCTTCGGCCAAAATGAGCTCCGCCCCTTTTGTAGCCAAATATTACGATGTAGTAATGGGAAATTTGAATTTCAACATCAGAATATTCTCAGTAATTTCCAAAAATCGCAAAAGTAGGATGGCGGGCACTATACTAATTTTTACGATTTGTTCGGTTAAGCAAAAGTGAGGTTGACTTTGAAGGTTTTTTTAGAAATTTAGAAAAGTCGCGGTTTTACCAGAAAAGTGCCAGGAAAGTTTAGAGAAAGTTTGATAGGGCATCGATTGATGATTCTAACAGTGAATTTAAAAATTGTCGACCTCGTTTAGTTTTTGAGATATACTCGTTTTTGTGTGCATCATGTGCGCGATTTTTCACTGCGCGTGAATAAAATCCTACGCGCAAAGTGACAGGATGGTGCAGTGGTTTTTACACGTACCTTTACCTGTTTCAACAAAAAAACCGAAAAGGTACAAAGTAGTTTTGTTTTTTAACTCGGGCTCTCAAATTTGAGACTTTTCTTAAGGTCAGGTCAAAAATTCAAACAAAAATTTCAATCTTCCGTCAGAGAGAGACTCCCAGAAAATCTTCTAAGGTACCACGAATTTTAATGAAATCGCAAAGTTAAAACCAAGAAATCTCTTTGAGAAAATGCTAAATCGACATTTTTGGGCTGAAATTGGTTCTCTGAACCTTTAAATTACTAAAATTGGAAAAGTTGTCGTTCACCGTACTTGTTTTTTTAATTTCACATGTTTTAATTTTTTAAAACTATACCTCAAACGCCACAGGCATCTTCCCTTCACCACAGTAGTCACCAAACACAACGCATGTTGAGATAAAGAATAATAATGTAACTTGTAAGTATAACCGCATTGCTTCAAAATATGCTCCTGAAAAAATTATTTAAAAAGGTTTTAAAATCAGTCACACAAGAAGAAAAAGTCAAATGCATCCAAGATGAAAAGCAGTGTGTTGTTTGGCCGGAAATCGGACACTGCTGCAAATGGCGTTGTCCAGAAGAGGTTCCTGGTCCGTGGAAGTGGGGATGGCACGCCATCGAATGAATTCGGCATGAGACAGCTGCCAAAAGTGGTTGAACATCAAACACCAAAGATTGGGTGACTTTTTATCGTCATAATTCCATTTTTCAGAAATATAAGGAAACGGTAAAATCGAAGCAATTACAAGTGTCATAGGAAAAAAGGGGTAGTCACGAATTTGGCTGAACTTTGGTCTAATACCCTACTATGACCCAAAAAGGTTAACCTGAAAAGTTTGGGTTGATATCGATTTTTTGACTGGGGTTACGGTAGGTGTTCTCACGGCATATTCCTATTTTCAAAGTATCCCAAATTTCAAAATTTAGAAGTTAATCGACTGCAAAGTTGATTTCCAGAAACGCGAAAACACTCGCAACCCCAATTTCCTGACGCACCGCGACGCGTTAACAAATCGCATAAAACATTTACCTCTAACCTCAAAAAGTTGTTTTAAAAGCAGGTTTTTGAATTTTTCGGAATGTCCCAAATCTTGCCGAAAAATTTTGGATTTCCTTTTTAATTTCGGATCGAAAAAGTTGTTTTACCCAAAAGCGAAAACAGTCCAAAAAAGTCGAAAGGAGATGAAAAAAGTCTTGCGTTGGAGTGTTTCAAGCACGATAAATAATTTTTCAGATGGAATTTGAAAGTTACATGATTCTAGACCATTTTTA
This sequence comes from Oscheius myriophilus, assembly GCA_964057215.1. Lineage (NCBI taxonomy): Eukaryota > Metazoa > Nematoda > Chromadorea > Rhabditida > Rhabditidae > Oscheius > Oscheius myriophilus. Next base: position 21,125,856 of record OZ059905.1, read on the forward strand.
TGCCATAAATTCACAATATCCACTAAAAATTGTGCAACAACTACCATGAACATGTTGCGAATCTTTTAATGTTTTCAGAAATAAAATTTGAAACCTATTAACTGAAATAATTTTTTGAATTAATCTTGAGTAGTGTCAAAACATCGATATAGAGCCAAAACTTTCAGGTCACTAGTTTGCAGTGATGGCGTCTTTCTTTTAAAAAAGGCTTCTTTTAACAGGTATTAATGTTTTATAGTTTGTTTCCAAGTGATGGTGTTCGACTTTTAGGCAATATTGAAAAATGACACGTATTGGACGAAAAAGGGTTTGAAACATTGAAGTGAACAGAGATAAAATAAGCGAAAGAGCACTGTAAAAGAGGAGTGCGCAAACAATTAACTAAGATCGTTGCAGGACCAAAGGTACCTAGTCCTTTAAAATTTGTGAAAACCCTTGCCCATTCGTTGGAAATGGAGTATAGTTTAGTTAAAGGGGCCATCAGGGGGTTTCCTACGTGGATACAAATCATAGGCTAATGCAGACGGCTTTATGAACAAAGGTTTTTTTTGGAATTGTGGTGGGAAAAGCCAATTGACTGTCTCGATTCGCAAACCGTTTATTCGCTATTCAAAAAATCTGATGCTTTATTTCATACACTTAAAAATTTATCTCAAAGTGTGGAAAAGAGTATAAGACGAGGTATTTGCCACAGCTTCGCAATAATAGTGTGACTACTAGAATGTTTTGTGATTGCATAGCATGCATCATTTCGTCGAAAGGAACAAAACTAGATTTGCGGAAAAGTAAACAAAGCAGGGGAAATGATGTGATGATTCAACAGATGCAACAGGAGTTCTCTTTCAAAAAAGATTGACAAATACAAACCAACTTGGACTTTCCAAGATTTTTCAGGGTACATTATGGGTGAGGTTAAGTTTCAAAACAAGCTGAAGGCAAATTCAGCGATCCCAAAACCGATGAACAACTGGGAAGAAGTGAGTCGGACTTTTGGCAAGAAACATTTCTTTTAAAAAACATTTAAATAATAATAATAAAAGTAAAGTAAAGTTTCCCCCGTATCAAGGTTTGTAGTACCTGCGGGAACCAACGGCTAAGCCCGGTGGCGGGGTTGAGGCTCTCTTCCTGGCGTGCCAACGTTTCTCCAGGCGTATTACTTTCGTAGACTCGTCTACTACCCACTGTACCTTCGCCGAAGCGTAGTAGGCTGGGTTGACCCGGGGCGGGATCGAACTTGTGACCCTTCGAGTGGTAGCCGCGCCTTAGACCGCTAGAACACCAACCCATAATATTTATCAAAAATGTTTTTTTTTTGGGGGGGGGCTGCCAAAAAACATTTTCTGCGTCTTGGCTTTTGCGACCTTTGCAACTGCACCAATTGGTTACAGCTGGGTAGTTCAAGTATTTAAACATACAGAGGCTTCGCCAATTTTTGTTTCCCTTGATTTTGAGGAAATGCGTACGTTGTTTCGGCTTACACGCTATTTTCAAATTACGGTCAATTCGCTTTGGACATCCATACTGTAGGTTGTTTCATCGTTTTAGTGAGTTTTGTGTATATTTTTTTGCCTTTCTAATACCAAAAAAACACGAAATTACGAAAAATTTAAGTCAAAAACTATTTTTTTTGCCCTGTGACACCTTAGCGTACTGTATTTTTGGCTTGACAAATTGTAAATTGTGTCATTTTGAGCGGCTTTTTTTGTTTGTGGAAAATTCTATGCTCAAAAAGCGAAGGAAAAGTCGCAAAAGGCGAAAAGTAAATAATTTTTTGTCTGGGGTCACACTAGATTGCCATATTTTCGGTCAAAACCATTGTAAGGTGTGTACTTTTAAAAATATTTTTTGTGGTTGAAAAATCAAAAAAAAAGTAAAAAAAACAAGGGTTGGGCGTTTTTCATGACAAGAGCCGGAAATCCTATAAAAAAATTTTATTTTTCAAATTGCAGTTTTTCGCGCGCTTTAAATTTTTCAAATTGCAGTTGTTTGCATGTTCAGTTCGTTTTAGCCGAAATCATCATACTAAACATGCTCTAACTCTTTTCAAGACCAGTACTGTATTTTTGGCTTAAAAAGCTCGTGCATTCAAAATTTCTTTGTGACATGTTGGAAAAGAAGCGATCCGGTCACAAAAACCAAAAACGACGAAAAAATTGGCCAGGTGCCAGTGTAATTAAAAGAAATTGGCCAACAGATGACGAGAGACGCCGGCGTCCACAAAGACGCAAGGTCGTTCGCCGTACTGCGAAGACGGGTTACGCTGTTTTGGCAAAAGCGATCGACATCGCCTTTACAGCTGAAATCGAAGGACACAGGTCACTTTTGTCGCCGGCGTCGGCAAATGAAAGTTCTTTTTTTTAGGGAAAGTTAAATTCAATTCGGAAGAAAATCGAAAGGCAAACGCGGAAGTTGCTGTTTTGTTTTTCATGGATGGCTGCTGCAGACGAAATGACGCTTGGCTGAATTGTCCAATTAAGAAGCTATAAAGGGCGAAAAAACCAGAAGCAGGTTTTGCCTAGTCCCATTGTTTTTTTGTCTGAAAAGAACAAAAAGCAAATTTTCAGCTGTTAGCAAATTTTCAGGCGTAAGTTAGGGACCGCAGAGGTGCGCACAGCAGTGCAGCCCGAAATGTTAAGAAAATATGGTTTGAAACGCTCTCGCGCGTAATATTTTTTATTTTGTTTTCTTAAACAGTGAGTCCGACGTAAAAGAACACGAGAAATCCAATGGAACTATTTTCAAACCGATACCTCTTTGTCTTGTGGGCCAAAAATCATGATTTTTCGGTTTTTTGGCCATTAAAAACAGGTTGGGCACGGAGCGCGTCCGATTTAAAATAAAAATGATTACTCAACTTATTTTACATATATTTGCCCAAAAACTCAAAAATCCGTTCGTGCATTAAAAAAGTAAAACTTGAGAAAACCACTTTTGTTTTGCAGCGAAACAATTTTAAAAGCAGTCAACTTTCAAGCGTTCTTTGGATTTCCCTTATGTGTGCGAAATACAGGCCCGGAGCGCTCAAGGTGTTTTAAATTTATGAATTTACTATTAATTCTCTTTCGTTTAATGTAAAATTGAGCCAATTTCATTCGTGCAGATTTATAAAAAATATAATTTAAAAGTGAACTTTTTATGAATTTCAACAGGTTTTCGCGCTCCAATGACAAATCCCCCTTCTCACAGCAATTTCGAAAACGGTAATTAAACGTGTATTTTTATTACTCTGGGGTTCATTTTGGTACCATAAATCGTAGAAAAATACGGTTACTCATTACAATACCAAAATCCTTTCTTTTTCTTCAATTTGAGGGATTTTGTATTCAACCAAGTTTCTGTCCGGTGTTTAGCGGTGCCTGTGCACTCGGCCGAGAAAGACCCCGCCCAACCACGGCGGTAGTTGAAAAACGGGATTGAAATAGAGGCATTCAAAATGGAATATCTCGTTTTGTTGTGGATGAAATTTCACAAAGTAAAAAGGAAAAGTTTATGTTGAAGTATCATCTATTTAAATATTCACATAAAAAGTCGAAATTCTCAAAAATAATTTATGCTCTGCGGTCCCTAGCGTAAGTTTCGAATGTTTAAGACGACATCATAGCGAAAATCGATTATCGATTTTCGGGCGCCGTTACTGTAATTGACCCCCTGGGTACTGTGACTACCTTCAAACTTGAGACATATGTTAAATGTGCAATCGATAGATTATTTTACGCTAAAAAAGATTGTAATTATCATCACAATCGATTTCCCATTCCCGAAAATTGTTAGAAGTCAAAATGTGGATGGAAAAGTACTCAAAAAACGATTTCCTCCGAGTTTCAAAAAATTCTATTGCAGATTTTTGATATGTTGTTAAGCTTTCTTTTTTGCATACTATATTTTTTTTTCTGGTTTCCCGTACGCTGTCCTGGCATGACGAAAAAACGCAATTGTGGTGATAATTTTTATGATTTTTCGTATTAGGAGGTCGTATGTACTTCAGACACCAAATATGACTTCGATTGGATCACTTTGAATTTTTCTGACCAAAGGTAAATGGGCCACTGTCGATACTCTCAGACATCGCGTCTTAATTTCAAGGATTTGGACAGTTTCAGATCAAATACTATATGCAATGGGTCCCGCAACGAAATTTGTCCTTTGGGTGAGCAAATCTCAACACAACGGCGGTTGATTTTACGCCGGCTAATAACACAGAAGAAAAAGTGGGATTTCTCTGCGGTTTGACCGAATTTGTGAGAAGTATGGCAAAGTTTCAATTACGACGGCGAACAGGTGATGAAACTTTACAAATCGATTTGAAATCAACATTTACCATGGGTCAGATTTTCAGCAATGGAGCCCGTTCACACCCCCTTTGAAACCAAAAACGGGAATTCTTTCCACGATTTTCGTATCTCTGCAAAATTTTTATCTTTCTGGGGGAAATTTTGGTTTGTATGCAAATGATGCAAAATTTTCTATTTTTTTTGGTATACCGAGGATGGCTTCGGTTTTCAATGCTTTTGAAAAATTAGTTAGTCAATCAAAGAAGTCGTCCCATACCTCTCCTGAAGCCCCCAAACGACTTTTTGAACTGAAAAAAAGTTGGCCTAATCAACAAACACTGCTAAACAACGTGCAGGCAAGGGTTCATACAGCCTACTAAACAACGGGCAGACAAGGATGCACATATGCCGCTAAATAAAGTGCAGTCAATGGTGCATAAACCCTGCTAAGCAACGGGCGGATAAGGGTCCGCAAACCCTGCTAAACAACGGGCAGACAAGGGTCCGCAAACCCTGCTAAACAACGGGCAGACAAGGGTCCGCAAACCCTGCTAAACAGCGGACAGACAAGGGCGAACACACCCTGTTAAACAACGGGCAATCAAGGGTGCACGCACCCTGCTAAACAACGGCAGACAAAGTGCACACATCCTGTTAAACAACGGGCGGACAGCGGTATAAATGAAAACCATTTTCAAAAAAAATTTCTGTTCACTGAAATTTTCCAAAATTACAAATTTTTCCCTTCGTAACAACATAATTATTTCTCTGAATCACAACATTATTGATTTATTAGTAACCAAAGATATCTTCAGGAATATCCATGGCCACTGCGTAATCCTTCAGGTTTTCTCTGTGTTTTTGGGGTGGTGAAAAGGTGTCAGATCACGGTTTTGAAAAGTTCAATGAGTATCAGAGAAAAATGATGCGGGTTCATAGAAGTAAACATAAAAGCCCAAGTAAACAGTAGAAAAGAAAGGAAGACAAGTGCTAATGTCATTACGCAACGAACGTTTTTTGTCCGTTCGGGGTAGTTTTTCGATCCGCGCAGCTCTATCTCCGCAAGGAAACTCGTCTTCTAACAAGCTTCTATGTTTCACGAGCAGCAGCTTGTCCTAAACGCGTAGTAAACTTTCAAGGACGTTTGTTCAAATGACAAATGTATCCAAAACTTGAAAAACATTTGAGTGATTGCATGTTGGGTGCTTGAAAAATTTGTTGAGCATTGGCTACCCTTTTAAAAAGGAAAAAAAATGAAAAAGAAAATCGATATTCTGTTTTGGATTTGGAAAGAGCTGTGTTGCGATTGTTGATGTTTGCGATGCATGGCAGAGCATTCCAACGCCGCGTCTCCACGTGGATCCATGCATTCCGCCAAAACACGGCATAAATTTACAACTGAGATCGAAAACGCAAAGATGGCGAAATTACGAAAGGGCAAGGGAAAATCGGGGAGAAAGTGTGAAAAAAGTTATGTTTATCATTAACTTACGACTAGCAATGACTAAATTAGGGGCCGCGGTCGCGCAGATTAGCGCCAAATTTGGCTTTTACGAATTTAAAATTTCATTCTCAAATTTGAAGTGCAAAATATGAAAAACGCGTAGCAAAGGGCAAGGGTGCACACTTTCTGCTAAACAACGGGCAGGCACGACACGCGGACACGCACCCTGCTAAAAAACGGGCAGGCAAGGGTGCACACATCCTGCTAAACCACGAGCAGACAAGAATTCACACATCCTGCTAAACAACGGGCTGACAAGAGTGCACAAACTCTACTAAACAACGAGCGTAGGGCAGTCAAAGGTGCACACATCCTGCTAAACAACGGGCAGGCAGGGGTGAATATAATCTGCTAAACAACGGGCGAACAAGTGTGCATACATCTTACTAAACAACGGGCAAGCAAGGGGGCACACATGCTGTTAAACAACGTCTAGAAAATGGTGCATACATTTTGCTAAACAACGGTAGACATGGTTGCACACATCCTGCTAAACGTCGGGCAGATAAGGGTGTATACAACCTGCTAAACAACGGGCAGACCAGGGTGCAGACGTCTTGCTAAACGTCAGGCAGTAACTTGTTCGTACATCCCGCTAAACAACGGCAGACAAAAGGGTACACATCCTGTTAAACAAAGGACATGCAAGGGTGCACAAACACTGCTAAACAACGTGCAGGCAAGGGTTCATACAGCCTACTAAACAACGGGCAGACAAGGATGCACATATGCCGCTAAATAAAGTTCAGACAATGGTGCAAAACCCCTGTTAAACAAAGTGCAGTCAATGGTGCAGAAACCCTGCTAAGCAACGGGCGGATAAGGGTCCGCAAACCCTGCTAAACAACGGGCAGAAAAGGGTGCACGCACCCTGCTAAACAACGGCAGACAAAGTGCACACATCCTGTTAAACAACGGGCGGACAGCGGGATAAATGAAAACCATTTTCAAAAAAAATTTCTGTTCACTGAAATTTTCCAAAATTACAAATTTTTCCCTTCGTAACAACATAATTATTTCTCTGAATCACAACATTATTGATTTATTAGTAACCAAAGATATCTTCAGGAATATCCATGGCCACTGCGTAATCCTTCAGGTTTTCTCTGTCTTCATCGGTAATAGGCGGGATCTAAAAATTGATTATTTTAAATACATGCTTTTCTTTTTTAACGCACCCCAATGTGTTTCACTCGTTCCCATGACATGAATGAATTCTTCTGTGAATCTTCTTCTAAACAACCAAGGGCTCCTTCCACACAAGAAATAGGAATATCGACCTTAAAAAGTACATTATTGATAATTTTTAATATTACCGCAGTGAAAAGATCAGTCAGTGTTTTGGAGGTGTTCTCAAGAAGATCGTGGTACCAGATGATAGGATGGCAGTAAAAATCTTTGTTTTTGAGGTAGTCGGAATACGACGAAGCGTAAACAATAGAGGCATGTAGCTGAAAAATTAAACTTTAGAGGCTGTTTTGAAAGAGTCTTACCCTTAAGTTTTTAGGTTTCAGCTTATATGCCCAGGCTCCTGCTAGGTAGCAATCGGTTATGAAACGGCAGAAAGATGGAGATATTTTGTCCAGAGCTAGGAAAACATTCGAAGAGAATTCGACGCTAAAAAGAGAGATACAGAGAGGCAGAGGCAGAGGCAGAGGCAGAGGCAGAGGCAGAGAACTATACCTTCTAAACATCCTTTCCACAGACGACAACGCTTTTTTCCTAAACATAAATATGTGTTTAAGATTAGGAATCTCCTTGGCCAGAGGAACTAGGTTGGTTTCTCGAGAAGTCGTCTTCAAAATACAGACTTGATCCGCTGGGACATGAGCACTCAGGCAAATCACCGTAGCCTTAAGGAGCTTGGCAATTTCCTCAAAAAACAGTCTTTAGTCCCCAAAAAAATATCCTCACTTTTTTTGGTATAGTGTTTTCGGACAAAGCAATAGATAAATTACACAGAGGTTGAGGTTCTCCGAAACAAACTGAGTTTCCTGGTCTATCCAACATTTTTCCCAACAGGGTGCTTCCACATCGAGCAGTGTTTGTGAAAAGGACCTAAAAAATGTATATACAATTTGTTGACGGCATGATAATTTTATTGATACCGTTTTTGGTAGAGCCCGAGCGCAAAATAGTTTCGCAAGTTGTTGGAATTCGTCTTTGCGTGCTTCCGCAACCGATAAAGCCTTAAAGTGTTGTTGTTCAGACTGAATGCCTAGTAAACAACCTCTTCATAAATATGATCGTGCATGAAAGGGTATTTTTTGAGGCTGTAGTTAGTTATTGATCTAGGAAGTAGTACAAAAAAAGCACGATTCTGAAAATGTGACAAGTGTGTGAGTGTGTGAGTGTGTGAGTGTGTGAGTGTGTGAGTGTGTGAGTGTGTGAGTGTGTGAGTGTGTGAGTGTGTGAGTGTGTGGGTGTGTGAGTGTGTGAGTGCATTTTATACCTTTTCAACACAGTACAGATACCAACAAGGGTTATCCAACACCGTCAAATCCATCCATTCTCCAAAAGAAGTCAAGAAATCTTGTCTCTTAGAAACACTGGGTTCCAGCTTTGCCTTAAAAACAATTCGGCTAACCCAAACTTTTCCTTCGTCTTTTTTGCCAATTCGGTCAAATACCACCTATAAATATTTCGCTTTACAAATAATAATTTTTATTCTTTAACTTACACATCTAATGCATTCCTGAATAGCATGAAAAACCAGATACAAGGTGTAAGCTATAATTTCCAATGTTTGTCGAGTCTTGTTTAGTAAACTTTCATTAGCCATCCTGAAAATGTTCTGGTAAATAAAAGATTTGAAAGTTATTTTTAAGGTAAATATAATTTTAAAGTAGGACATTTTGGAGCACAATGGATTTTAAGGACGAAAAATCGCCCACCGAAACAAACTCCGCTGCAAATTAAAGCGCAGAACTGTTAGTCGAACTGATTTATATAAAAGAATTTCAATCTTTTATTTTTCGCTTATGAAAGACTGTTTCAAATAACATGCAAAAAGAGGTCATCAGGTGATAAACCCTGTTTAAAACGGTGACCAATCGCTTTTTCATTGTTGTTATGGCCATCTAATCGCTTTTATAATCCTCGCCAATTCTCCTTCGGCCAAAAAGCGGCCACGTCACTTTTGTAGCGCTCTATTTTGATGTAATAATAATGAGATATAAAACTAATGTAATTGACAAGTCGGGTACGTGCGCCGACGGCGCGCATCCTCCTGGCTTGCGGCCTGCGGCCGCTCACTTTTAAGTTTCAAGATTTTCGCCCTTTTTTATGAACTTTTCCATACTTTTTTGCGCTTCTTCGCATTATTTGAGTACTTCGGGTCGCAAAATGTTTGAGTTTTAAAACCTTATTTTGTTGAAAATTTTACGTAGAATTCGATAAAAATAATGAAAATGCTCCCATTTGAGTGCTTATATTCGCATAAATCGAAAAACAACTAAATATTGACGTTTTTGACGAAAACTAAATTCTAACTTTTTAAAAATGGTTTTTTGGGTAACTCTGAAAACAAAATTTGGTCACTAAGCCAAAAGAAGTTGAACGGTACATAGTTTGCAGCATTTGGACAAGTTGAGAAAAACTACAGTAACCATTGGTGACCTACCGTAACCCGGGACCAAAAATCGATAAATGTCTAAAAGCTTCAAAATAGTGTTTTTACATCAAATAAACGTTTTTGACAGAGTTTGGGCAAAATCCATGACATCGTGTCGTTGGGTCTTCCAAACACGCTAAAGTGCCCGCCATCACTACTTCGGCGGTTTTGGGAATGCTGATATTCAAAATACCCATTATCACAGCAAATTAGTACGCTACAAAAGGGGCGTGGCCGCTTTTTGGCCAAATTGGGATTGACTATGAGTATACTGTTGAACATTTTTTGGGATGGGTTAGAAAATTCATCATTTTCCATCTCTTCTCATCTGATATGAATAAAAACTTTGAAATATGCTGTAGACGCCGTAAACACAATGGCCGGTAGTTTGGATATAATGTTTTATGAACCAAAGATGCAATTCTCTTTTTTTTGAAACCAAAGCTGCAACGCGAAAAAAGGCAACATGAAAAAGCAAACGTACAAAATGTAAAATGTTTTTGTGAATAGTCACGGTGTGTGAAAGATAAACTGAAATTCCTGAATAACGCGTTTCGAACGCTATCACTTTGGTGTGAAGGCCATAGGTCTTTCTTTGAAACGCACGTGGTTCCGCCTTAAACGGTGTGTTTTGCCGATCTGGGTGTGGTTTTTGTTCTCAGCCTTGATTTGATTGGCAGGTCAATAGGTATACAAAAGCCACTTTGTTAGTGAGCGAAAATCAAAAGTGATATAACTTTTTAGCCTGTGTCCTCTACCCTTACTGGTAAAACCTTTACAAAAACATCTTTACTTCATACAGTGCGGTGCAATATTATATAGACCCCCCCTAAAAATCACCATATGGCAGCTCTTTGCGTTTTTCACAACACGGGACCCTGCTAGATCAATTCCCCGTACCCGAAAACCTCACAAACTTATTCCTTAGTTTGTTTGTTTAATATGCAAATTTTGTCAGTATGCTGATTTTCCGTTTTTTGGCCGGTGCATTATAATAATAATAATAATAATAATAATAATAATAATATTTATTACGCTGGCTAGCAACGTGCTCGTGGAATCATGCGCGCATTTGGCAAAAATACCTTTAAAAATGCCTTTCAAGCACAAAAAAACCAAGGATTCCAAGACAAACTTACCACGAACATCAAACCCGGCAAATATGATGTTCCTGCTGCTAACAAGGCATGATACATTTTTTGAGTGAAATTTGTCAGAGCAAGATATCGTTGAGCAAATGACATCATAATCACAGTTGGCGTAACAAATGACATGATAAGAAACGTGCAGTAAATAAGAAACGTTAAACGGTAGTCGAAAAGTTGCGCCACTCCATAAACAGCGTAATGGTTTCAAAAGATGGGGATTCGGCGAAGCTATAACTGATGTTCGCTCCATAGGTTTTAAACTCACCACGGCATTACCAACCATAAGCAAAATGTTTCAATTAGGGAGGAAACGGCCCCAAATACCAAGAAAACGGCGAAAATGTGCATCACTAGGGGAGTGAAACGGATTATGAAATAGAGGAGACATATGTTTGGAAGGAAACCAGCAATGAGCAGGGTTGTCCAAACAAATTGTATGAAGAGCATGTATATTTTGGTATTAAATTGAAAATGAAGACCAATACGCAAAGAAACTTGTAAACTGTCACAGCTATCAGAATCTCACTGACCAAAGCCTATTTACAGCCACAGTTTCCCCCAAAACAGCAGGCAAAACACAGGTGGAATTTTAAGTGTTTTGCCAAAAAATGTTACTGAAACGTTATACATGAAACGAAATTACACCGATAGCTCTCTCCATCTAAAAATAACAAAGGTACAGTTCCGGGATTAAGATAGGACGTTACGAGGTATATTGCAAAGTGTGCCCCAATACTTCTGTTTTAAGGAACTGTTTTCAAAATCTGCTTTCGACCCTTGGTTTTCGAGAAAACGCGATTTTTCTGTGGCCCACCCCACTGTCAAATTCGCTTCCCGGAAGTGTCCGGCGCGCGGGTCAAATTGAAATGTGATTTGGTGGTGCACTGGTAGAGTGTCCGACTACTATGCAAAAACTTTTTGGTTCGAATCTTTACGATGTTCTTATTTTGGCTTTTGTATTAAAGAAAGCGAAAATTTATTGAAGAACATTTTGCGGTGGAATTGGTTGTACATTTTTCGATTTATATATCGTGTTAGTATGAAAAACACATGAATCATTTTAAATTATATTTGTAATTGAAATTTGAAATACAGCGTTAATCAATAAACAAACCAAAAAAATATTTTCGCTTTCTTTAATACAAAAGCAAAAATAAGAACATCGCAAAGATTCGAACCAAAAAGTGTTTGCATACTAGTCACACAATCTACAAGTGCACCACCAAATCACATTTTAATTTGGCTTGCGCACCGGCCACTTTCGGGAAGCGTATGTGACAGTCGGGTGGGCCACAGAGAAATCGCGTTTTCTCGAAAACCAAGGGTCGAAAGCAGATTTTGAAAACAGTTCATTAAAACAGAAGTACTGGGGCACACTTTGCAATATACCTCGGTTCACTTGGCCACACTGATGAAAATCCATTCCCTTGTCAGATGAGTGCAGAGAGCAGTGAGCTAAATTGAATGGTCTGAGATAAGAAATTGCAACTTAATCCGCTTAAAACGGGTTAAGCTGAGTCATTGTAACCTTGAAAATACATTGTTACTTAAACCCGCTTAAAGCGGGTTAAGGTAAAATATTGTCACTTTAACCCGCTTTAAGACGGTTAAGGTAGAACATTGTTACTTTAACTCGCTAAAAGTGGGTTAAAATATAACTTTGCTACCTGATACTTTTAATGTTTTCTTTGCTACTCTTCAAGTAT
>OZ059905.1:21143097-21145597 GCA_964057215.1 Oscheius myriophilus
GGTTATATACGACTTTTGGGCCAATTCTAGTGCTATCAACATTTTCCTAACTAGTAAGTTTCCTTTTCTTTTTTAAATTTCCTAACCTGTTCGAGTTACCAGAGCGAAGTCATAAGCGAGACATAGCTATAATCATTATGTCATAAGCGAGCCTACGTACCTCCTGACAACCTTCTCAACCGAAGGGAGTCCCTTCTTCCGGAACATGAACATGTGCTTCAGATGAGGAATCTCTTTCATTAGTGGAACAAGTCTAGCCTCTCCCGATGTCGTCTTCAGAACACAGATATGATCCGAGGGCACATGTGCCCTCAGGCAGGTTACTGTAGCTTTCAGAAGGGTAGAAACTTCCTAAAAACGCCAAGTTTTTCTCTTCAACCTTCGGGCTTACATCTTCAGTCATTGTCTCTTCTCCAAGAGCGATTGCCAAGTTACATAGAGAATGAGGTTCTCCAAAACAAACAGTTTTTCCCGGTCTGTCTAGCATTTTTCCCATCAGGGTACTGCCACAACGAGCGGTGTTTGTGAAAAGAACCTGAAATTTATGTTGTTTTCAAGTTATTTTTTCAATTAAAATACCGTTTTGGGTTGAGGTCGCTCTGAGAACGTCTTTGAGAGCTGAAGAAACTCGTCCTTGCTAACTTCAGCCAAAGCGAGGGCCTGAAAATTAACACTTAAAGGGACAATAAGGGGCAATTAGAAGTATATTTAAATTATATTTTTTATTTTCACTTATGACAAAACAATAATGAATAATTATACTACTGTTTCCCTGAAAATGAGAAATTTTTATAAAACACCCGAAAATATTTTATCCCAACGGGCTCCAGCGAACGTTTTTTCACAAGGCCACAATACAATTGTTCGTTGTTTAACAGTCCAGGCTCTTTGTCAATTTTCAAACGGAGATGATAATCGCTGACATTTATGATATTTGATTTTAAAAAAAATTTTTTTACAAAAAATGGAACAATTCAATTTATAATTCCTTTTAAAAGTTTAGAAAAGCCAAAGCTCAGCTTTTTAGAGATAAAAGTGCTCTCGTCGTCTGCGTCTCGCAGCGAGAGATAGCGCACTGTTTCCAGAGGGATCCGACGCTTCTCGGAAGGGTAGTCGCTGTGCGCCGCCCGTCGAATTTCAATAAAACAAATCATTGGAATTTATTAAGAGCAGGGGAAACAACCCCCTGATCGTCCCTATACTATTAAAAAAGAATTACCTCCTCATGAACTGGAACAAACATGAAAGGGAAGCGGCCCAGACTGTAATAGGTTATGGGTCTTGGGAGAAGAACGAAAAATGCACGATTCTGAAAAATGACGGAGTAAGAGAGAGAGAGAGAGAGAGAAAGAGAGAGAGAGAGAATCCCACCTTTTCAACACAATACAGATTCCAGCAAGGGTTGTCCATTGTCTCCAAATCCATCCACTCTCCACCAGCCGTCACAAAATCTTGTCTTTTTGAAATCTCTTCAGGATCCAGCTTTTTCTTCAGAATTATCCTACTGACCCAGATTTTTCCACGTTCTTTCTTCGTTCCATAGTGTTTGAAGTGAAGCTAAAAGATTAAAACATATTCACAAATAGCTGGTGTAAACTTACATTTCTCAGGAATTCCTGAGCCGCGTGGAATAACAAATATAGAACGTAAAGTTGGATTTGTAAAACTTGAAGTATCTGGGTTGGAAGACTTTGATGAGTCATTCTGAAAGGCAAAATATACATAATATAAAGGAGCAAAGTACAAGCAACAGAAAATTCAAAAGGGATATCGGATTTTCTGTAAAATTGATTTTAGGCTTTTTTTTAACCCAACCAGGAGGGTACGCGCGCCAACCTGGTTTGTGGCCTTCGGCCGCTCAGTTAGGCGGCCTGCGGCCGCAGATTCATGGCCTACGGCCATTCATTACTCGGCCTACGGCCGAACTCAAACTCCCTCTCTGGGGGAATGAACGCGTGGACCTACGCTGACACACACATACCACACTCACACACTCACACACTCACACACTCACACACTCACACACTCACACACTCACACACTCACACACTCACACACTCACACACTCACACACTCACACACTCACACACTCACACACTCACACACTCACACACTCACATCCTCACACACTCACACACTCACACACTCACATGTACTCAGACACACACACACTCACATGTACTCACACACTCACACACTCACACACTCACATCCTCACATGTACTCAGACACACACACACTCACATGTACTCACACACTCACACACTCACATACTCACACACTCACACACTCACACACTCACACACTCACACACTCACACACTCACACACTCACACACTCACACACTCACACACTCACACACTCACACACTCACACACTCACACACTCACACACTCACACACTCACACACTCACACACTCACATGTACTCACACACACACACACACACATGTACTCAGACACACACACACTCACATGTACTCACACACTCACACACTCAC
>OZ059905.1:21150597-21158097 GCA_964057215.1 Oscheius myriophilus
CGCGGCGCGTCACTCAGTGAATCCATCGACCACCGGCTCCAGAAGCTCCTGGCCGTCGTCCACCAGCTCCAGAAACTCTCCCAACTCCTCCTGAAGGTCCGCCGGCTCGTACCTAAACATACATAATTCAAATTTTACGGCAGTTATCATCAGATCCGTTAGCCCTTAAGAAGAAGTCTGGGGGAATTTCGAGCGGGTTAGGAAAAAGTAGAAAATCTTATTTCGAATTTTGTTTCTTGTTGCAGAACCTTCTTAGGGCCCACATAGGCCAGAATGAAAGTTTTAGATTGATATCGATTTTATTGATCTGGGTAGGGAACTGTAATTTTTCAAAATTGGGCAAATTTATATTTTTCGCTGGTCAAATGATTTTTCCGTCCAAAACAAATGGAAATTTACAGACCGTAAAAACAGGGAAAAACGGGTTTTCTATAAATTGATACCCAAAATGAATTTTTCTGGTAGAAACTTAACGTCGCGCAATCACAGATTTTTTTCACGATAACTGCAAAATGTCTTGAATATTGTATTTTCTTTTGTTTATTTTCGTGTTACAAAAAGGCCCAAAACGACTCGACTTTCTATAATATTGGTACTGAAGCCCAGCAAAAGGCACGGCTGGACAGGGAGTGGAGTGTTTGGGGGGGCTCGCTGCGTAAGCCCCCAAAATAGCGCCTCGAAGGCAACGCAAGCCCAGTTCATTTTTTGCTACCATTTTCAACCAAACGCCAAAATACGTAGGTACCGGGACCATTTCACGTCCAACAATGGTCAAAGGTGGAAAAAAATTTAAAACCATTTTTTTTATAAATCGCCTCTGTCCTCAAATATATAAGCCCTGTTTTTGGGTATCCCTAGTTTCAGTCCTAAAATTCGAGTCAGCAGCATCCATTGTCAAACTCCGCCAAATTTTCTAAACTTGTGTAATAGAAGGGGCTGTCGCAAAATTGAACCCCGCGGTGGGTTGCCCAAGTATGGACAACAGAAATTTTCTAAACTTCAAATATGGACATCTTAATTTTTGGAATACTTTGAAATTACAGCAACCTACCGAACCTGACTTAAAAATATTAGGATATAAAAAAAAAACTTTTAAAAAGGCCTAGGTAGGGTCTACAGCAAATCTGGGTCGATTCAGAGCATTTTAAGGTCACAATCCTTAACGGATTAAGGAAAAGGTTTAAAAAAAACTGACTTAAACCTGGCCGCGGTGATTTCCTCGCCCACGATGGCTTCGACCACGGCTCCAGCGGAGTGAGGCACCTCCTCGGGCTCCACTTCCTCCTCGTCTTCGACTTCGACCTTCATGTTCAGAGAGTAGTCTACGCTGGCCGCAGGGTACTCGGCTTGAAGAGGGAAATGAGAGAGAGAGAGAGAGAGAGAGAGAGAGAGAGAGAGAGAGAGAGAGAGAGAAACGAACCGTCGACCACATCCAAGTCAGTCTTCCTCCAGCCGAGAACTGCCAAAGCTTGCGTGTGGTGGGGATGGCCGATATGGCCAAAGCAGGCAACCACCTCGTACTCGCCGGTGAAGCGTTCACAAACCTGAAATGACACATTAAAAAACGATGTGATGTCATGATTTTCGATTTTTTTCGCTTAAAGGGTTCGTCAGGGGCATTTTCGAAATACCATGCTAATGAGGACTTGGCAAGCATTTTGCGCATGACCGTTGGCTGGAGCGGTGTTCGAGAAAATATAGCTGCCGCCAAACTGGAATCATGCCAATAAAATTAGAATGTTCCACCCATGTTCTGTTGTTATGGATATTCGTAGTCTAATCTTTCATTGACAGAGCATGCTTTGCATGTCTTCGTAATTAGCATATGATTTCCGTTTGGCGACAGCTATAATTCCAATTGAAATCACCCGATTAGCATACCATTCATTTCAAATCCAAAAAAGGTCTCTGATGGTCCCTTCAATGAACGAAAAGTTGACTCTTTGACACGGTTCTCGGCCGGTGGGTGGACAGGAACGTTTGGGTGCTCGATATGTAAACCACGCCACAAAGGTATCGCATAGGCTACGTAAGCCATCCTTTATTTTTTTTGCTACCATTTTCAACAAAACACAGAATTACGTAAGTGCCACAAGCAACCCACGTCCACCTATGGCTCCTTTATGTATTTTTTGTTACCATTTTCAAGCAAACGTCGAATTACGTAGGTATCGCAAGTCCATCACGGTCAGGTATTAGCAGGCCCGTCCGCCTCGTTAAAAACAATGCCGTGGGGTAAAAATTAGGGAAGAATGTGTGATAACGCTCATTTTCAAAGTTCCTGGTGGTTTATCTGCTTCAAATGGACTTCCAATGAATCCCCTTCGAATTCAAGCACAAGACTTACAAATAAACATTGGGATCGGGGTTCTCACGGGCCGGGCCGGGTCAGCTGGAAAATTTTGGTCGGCCCGGTCGGCCCGTTTTCCTTGGACCACCCAGTCAGAATGTCACCCACACGACCAGGGTTCGATCCCGGTCGGTGACATTCTTTTTTGTACGACTAATATTGACGTATATGTTAGTAACAAACATTATAAAGTAATTTAAAAGTTTTAAAAAATTATTGTAGCGATTTGTACAAAATTTAATTTTTCAAACCCGGGCCGACCGGGCCGGGCAGTCCCAAAAAATAGCTCGGCCCGGCCCGTCATTTGAGAACCCCGATTGGGATCGGCCAGGCTGAACGGTCAAACGGGTAGTAGCCAGGGCTGGTAAATTTGAGGGCCGGCCCGGGCCCGATTTTTAAGGAGAGGGCCGGGCCGGCCGTATCGTTTAACAAAGGACCGGCCCGGGCCGTGCTCGGGCCGGGCCCAACTTTTCACCGAGCGGGCCCGGCCCTTTACCAGCCCTGGTACTATTTCGCGGCAGCCGGTTGTCAGTGACCAGGGGTGGGCCATAGTTTGTAATTACAAACTTTTTATATCAAGAGGGGGGTGCCGGCGGCCCCAAACATCGATCGATACCCCTAAATTTATCGATTTTGCTTGAAAATCAATCGATAGTCATTAACTTGTCAAAATTATACCAAGAGGGGGTGCAGTAGAATCGAACTACAAACTTATGGCCCAACCCTGTCAGTGACCAAGGGTGGCTGAGGGCCGGCCCGGTCTCCAATAAATCTCGGCCCGGCCCGCGGCCCAAAGTCAAAATTTCTAGAAGTTAGAAAAAGTTTTACCCCGTTTATGCACTGCAAATGTTTCTGTAACATAATAATTACATAAAATAATAATGGCAAAAAAGTTTTGTCGACGGGGGATCGAACTGGGATAGCTTCGGATTGCCAGTCCGACCTCTTAGCCACTCGGCCATGAAAATTATTAAAAATTTATATAAGGTAGTTCGAATCCTCCTTCACACAGTATGTTTTGCACAATTAGAACTATGTATTGCAACAAACAGAACTTGAAAATAATGACTTTGAAAACAGTTACATTAAAAAAAAGATTTTTGAAAATACCGGGGCCGGTCCCCCTCCCAAGAATCCGCGGCCCGGCCTGGCCCGGGCCGGCCCCAGTTTCAGCCACCCTTGGTTGTCAGTAGGGCCCCAATCGACTGTTGTTGGACCGTTGACACACCCTCCCTTTGAAAAAAAGAAAATAAAAGTAATCATTGTGGTACTTCGTGGGTGGTCCTTTTTTTGTTTGCAAAGCTTTTACAAAACAAGACGATTTGCGCATTAGGAAAAATCGCAACGTATCCGTCTGGGTATTGGATCGTTTCGCACCTCGCAATTATGAAACGCAACCATTTTGCAAGTGTCTCGTATTGCTACTCACCCGTTTCGCATGTTTCTCCATTCCCATCGTTTTAAGATGATTTTAAAAAAATAAAATGCTTTATACAGTTATAACTCACCCTTATGAACGCGGAGCAGTGTTCGTGGTAGAAATCGACGGTTTTGCTGTTCCTCTGCGTGTGGAGACACTTCATCAGCCACACTTTGCGCCCGTAGCGGATCTTCGTCTCCGTGCTGCGCGTGAAGAATCTGCTCTGCGTCTGCTCCTCTTGCAGCGTTTTCCAGTCCTAAAATTTTCATTCTCTAACTGTCTCATCTCTCTCTCTCTCTCAACCCACATGAAACTTGTCAAAGTCCGGGAATCGAATGCGATGAATTTGGAAGCATTCCGGATCGGAAACCTGAAAATGAACAAAATAAAATAAATACATTAGCATAAAATTACGACGTCACGGTGGTCCACATCGGCATGGGTGGCCAGGTCGAAGTAGGTGTTAAAGCGGCCCTCGCACATTGGAATCGGGCAGACGATATTGTCCACGGGCAGCGGGGGCTCTCTCACATGGCCGTGGTGTTTAACCTAAAGAGGTGGAATGAGAGAGAGAGAGAGAGAGAGAGAGAGAGAGAGAGAGAGAGAGAGAGAGAGAAACCAACCATGTGGTTCAGCAGACCCAGTTTCGACAAGTACGGCTTCTGGCACTCCTCGCAGTTGAACACGGAGCGTCCTTTCGCCATCTGAACAAAAAATTTCAAAAATTATTTTTCTTTTATTGCTGAAATTTAAAAAAAAAATCACCCAACCCCATTCGGGTCGCTCAAAAACAGACTTGGAGTTTTTCCAAGCCATGCCCTCCTTAATTTGGACAAATGCCAATCCCTTAAGTGCGTGTCTTCAACACACTCACAGGACTCGGCGCTTCGCCAGCCGTTTTCGTGGCGAGACTGTTTCCTGGGCAATTGGCGAAATGCCAAATCTATTTCAATGTTCAATGAGCTCCTTCAAACGTTAAAGGGACCGTGAGGATATTTTCGAATTGGAAATGGGAAGTATGCAAATCAACTCATTTCAATTGAAATAATTTTCCCCGAACACCGCTACAAAATGCTTGTCAAGTCCCATTAGCATACGATTCTGAAAAAGCTACTGACGAGCCCTTTAAGATCGGAAAGACCATATAGCTTACGCCAAACGAGCATCATGCCAATTTCGTTCAAGTACTCTCTGTTGATGATAGATTAGCATACAATCGTAATATCAACAGAGAATAAAGGTACAAATTGGAATGATGCCCGTTTGGCGGCAACTATAAAAAGGGGCATTTAAATCATCCGGGAGGACAGGTTGCGTTACAGGCTTAAACCTAAATTAGGTCGCAAAAACTGAGCATATCCTTTGTATTTTTTTTTCAATTATCACGCGATTTCAATTTTCTGGGTTTCATGCTTTGTTTTCCATGTTTTTGGCATTTTCAAGTTTGAAACGACCCAATCAATCCCTTGCGCATAGACATTATAACGCAGGAGATCTATCTGTGGCGGAACACAAATTATGACATATTTTGGAACTAGTCCGTTTATGTCATTTTGGCGAAATTCCTTTGAAAATGTCTGGCTGTCACGTTCCCCTGGTTGCTGACTGAAAAACATCTTCTGACTGGACACATCATGTTGCAAAGCACAATATATCACTGTTACTGTCTGTAAAGCTAACGAGGGAAGTGCGCCAACTCGTCTTGATAAAATCGAAATCTGTCGATTGGGCATTGCTGGGGACCCCAAGGGCTACCCAAATCTGTTTTCAAAAAGTGCCAACTCGGCTCCGTTTTCGAGAAACTGATTTGCATTCTAATTATCACCGAAAGCGGATAATGAGCATGCACCGGAAGGATGGCCGAGCGGTCTAAGGCGCTAACCAAAGAATTTTTTTTAGACATGATGCTGGTTCTAGTCTTTGTTGAGACAACCATTTTGCTTTTTCTCATTATTTTAAGCAACATGAATCTTAAACAAAAAAATATAAGCAAAATACAAATGTGCAAAATAAAATTTCTCTCTCCGAAAAAGCTTGAAAATCTTTTTAAAAATCAACAGTTGAGAAAAAGCAAAATGGTTGTCTCAACAAAGACTAGAACCAGCATCATGTCTAAAAAAAATTCTTTGGTTAGCGCCTTAGACCGCTCGGCCATCCCTCCGGTGCATGCTCATTATCCGCTTTCGGTGATAATCAGAATGCAAATCAGTTTCTCGAAAACGGAGCCGAGTTGGCACTTTTTGAAAACAGATTTGGGTAGCCCTTGGGGTCCCCAATCGGCCGATTTCGATTTTATCAAGACGCGTTGGTGCACTTCCCTCGTAAGGACTACTTGACTTCTTAAATAAATGTGCCCCGACGTACCAGGATGATGGTTTTTCGAAATTGCGCTATCCAGTACTACATGTATGAGGAGAGACGACTCAAGCTTTGCTGGACTTAATCATCGACAAGTAATTCGAGGAAGGATATTGGAAAATGGTGCCCAGCTAGCCCCACTCACACAGGTTAAATCCTCCTAGACGGATTGCCACCAACATCCCAGTGCATCTCGGAAACACTGTAGCCAACCCGACATCTCTCAGAAACTGACGAATTGTTCGAAATCACCAAATTCCAGTTGTTCAATCAGCAACCAGGGGAACGAGACAGCCAGACATTTTCAAAATAATTTCGCCAAAATGACATGAACGGACCAGTTCTAAAATATGTCATAATTTGTGTTCCGTCACAGATAGATCTCCTGCGTTATGTAATTTTTTTAAGCGTTTTCAGGTTCTCCGTACTTGAAAACCCGTTACTTGGCTCACCAATATTATAAAAGAGTTTGCGTGGCTTTAAAATTTTAGTGGAAGCTTTAAAAAAACGATGTAACGTAATTTTAATTTGACAAGTTTACAGACTGGGCCGTCCCCTCTCGTTTGAACAATGCGTTTCGAGGCGTCTCCATTCGAATACCCTTGAAAAGTTGCCTAAAGCATGATTTTATTGCGTTTCCTAAAAAAAATCTGTTTTAAGCCGACTGACTCCAAATTGCCAAAAAAGCCAAAAACACGCTGATTTCAAAAGTTTTCTGTCTCCATGCCCGGGAAATCGGAGAGAGCGCTGAATTATACGGCAAACCCCTCAAAACATGTTTCAAATTTCAAATAAAACCCCTAGCCTGCAATTGACGGGTAAGTCGGGGAACAAAAACTCTATTAGTACTCCAATTTTGGGTGAAATGGTAATATTTTAACACCTTCTTCCTCTTTAAGTTGTAAATTTTAAGACAAACAAAAAAAAATACCTTGGTAACTTTCTTCTGTCGACGCTGCTTCTGGAAATCGAGAATCGCGTCCTTGCTCAGGTTGTGGACGTCGAAAAGGTGGCGGTAGAGCCTTTTCGCATCTGCCAGCACTCTACCACAGACCTTTAAAAACAAAACGTCAAAACAAAAATAAAAATAGAAGAAACTGGGAAATTGTAAAACCAACTCACATCACAGGGAAATTCCTCGGCCGGTTTGAATGGATCCATACATGAGAAAGACATTGAATTTTCGGAAATTACTAAATTTATAAAATTAACTCTGTTACAAATTAAAAATCAAACCGGAAGTGGTTCAAAATAGAAAATTAAAAACAAAAACAAGGAGACTTAAAGGACTATTGGCGATGGAGCACACAAAGTGCAGACTGCTGCCAGCCAGCTGACTGCAAGGACCCTACATTATTACCAGCTGATCCCC